>CM065595.1:27697067-28214567 GCA_033119425.1 Bufotes viridis
AGCAAGGAACAGGAACACTAGGAACCTAATTGCTATGGCAATGAAAGGATTGCTGATTAGCACAGTGCAAGCAGATGGGGGGAGTGGTAATGAAGACTAAAATGGGAGTGATAGGTGTTCAGTAAGTAATGTTCCTAACAAACACCATGAGGCAGCCATGGCCACAAGCAGCTGACATAACAGGGACAAGCAGCTGCACAGCCACAGAAACTGAAGAGACCAGAGCTGCAGAGAGGTGAGCAAAGAAGCTCAAACGGGTGAAAACTGCACTGCAGAGAAGCATCTTTTTGCATTTAGAAAGTTAACATAAAGTTGTTCGTTACTCCAGATGTTTCATATTTTTTTAATTTGTGGGATAATCCCCTTTAAACTTTATTTACTACATTGCTAGCTATAAGTGCTAGAGCTGTTATGTTGTTTAGGACTGCAGTAAACCATTCCTTGGATTACTTTGCAATTAAATGGCTTTTGGCGGCAGGTATTCATTGGAGAACGGGCTTGTAAATATACCAAATATCCTCTATAGCAACAGTAGAGAAAGCTAATTGAAAAGCCTCCACTAAAATACCATGTGTGTGATGTCATGATTTACAGTCCAAATAAATTGCTTCCTGGATCCAGAGAGTAGAAGTGATCTCACCAGTCGAAAAGCAAGGAGGCTCTGAGCGAATCCTCCTATACACGTATAAATGATTGGGAAGCAGAATTAGTATTTATTAAAACAGCCTCTTTAAATGTCCTGAAAATATCCCAAAATTGTACAGACTCCAGTTACTCAGCCATGGTGTTAAGGCAGAGCCTGGTCTTAGATGTGGCCACATTTCAGTGCCACACCCTGCTGCCAATATATTCTTACATGTGCCAGCTCATGCAGTTTTCTCTGACTATTCCCTGTGTCAATGGTTAAACAAAAGGCAATGTAATCTATGAGGGCTGTTGAGAGAAAGTGAAATAACTGTGAAAATCATTGAAATTGTTCTTAAAGGGTTTATGCCATGATTTATGTAAGGAAAAAAAATCAGACATATAATATGTGACGATAAGTAAGAAAGAAAGAGCCCTGTACTTTACATGGATCTAGAGTTTCCTCAATCTTTACTCCAACTGCTTTGCTACATCTATTTCAAGAGGACAGTTTAGGGGGTGTGTCCTTTGTAGGTGGGCATGCGGCATGCAGCTCTCTCCCTGTAACTGTCACAGCTTGTGACAGTAGATAGGGCTGGTGGCAATTGAAAGATTTAACTGAGCATGTGTGACCACTGATCAATGTTACTTAGGGTACTTTCACACTAGCGTTTTGGATTCCGTTTGTGAGATCCGTTTCAGGGCTCTCACAAACGGTCCAAAACGGATCAGTTAAGCCCCAATGCATTCTGAATGGATAAGGATCCGTTCAGAATGCATCAGTTCGGCTCCGTTCCGCCTCTATTCCGTTTTGGAGGCGGACACCAAAACGCAGCATGCAGCATTTTGGTGTCCGTCTGAAGAGGCGGAGCCTAACGGATCCGTTTTTTTTTACAATGTAAGTCAATGGGGACGGATCCGTTGTCAGTGACACAATATGGTGCATTTGAAAACGGATCCGTTCCCCATTGACTTTCAATGTAAGTCAAAACGGATCCGTTTTGGACTTTGTCATTTTTCTTTAAAGCTAATGCAAACGGATCCGTTCTGAACAGATACAAACGTTTGCATTAGAGGTGCGGATCCGTCTGTGCAAATAAACAGACGGATCCGCACCAACGCTAGTGTGAAAGTACCCTTAGGTGGACAGAGAAATAAGGAACAGAACAAACAGCAGGGGATGCTATGCAGATACATATCCTTGATTAATTCAGAGACTATACAAAATTTTTAATTACATGCAATTACAAAAGTATTCACTTCCAAGTGCTAGTTTGAAAAACGTAGAATATCCTAACCAGTTTTATTTCTGAATAATGTCTGAATAATTTTACATTACTAGCAGATCCAAAACGGGGTAGATAAAACTGTAAATAATCAAAAGATATGAAACTTTCTAATACACTCAGGGGCACATTTATTAAGACCTGAGTTTTAGATGCTGGTCTTAATAAGGCCTCTTTGACACTAGCGTTGTTTCTTTCCGTCCTAGAGTTCCGTCCTCGGGGCTCTAGGACGGAAAGAAACTGATCAGGATTATCCCAATGCATCCTGAATCGAGAGCAATCCGTTCAGGATGCATCAGGATGTCTTCCGTTCAGTATGTGAACATTTTTGGACGTTGACAAAAGCGCAGCATGCTGCGCATTTTTCTCCGTCCAAAAAGCCAGAAGACATGCCGCAATGCCGGATCCGGAATTAATGCCCATTGAAGAGCATTATTTCGGATCCAGCATTAAGCTAAACGTCGATTCGGCGCATCGCCGGATCCGACGTTTAGCGCTGCGCATGCGCAGCAGCCGTTCCGATCGGCGCCCTAGTGTAAGCTGGGGCTCCGATCGGTTACCATGGCAGCCAGGACGCTACTGGAGTACTGGCTGCCATGGTAAGTACAACGCAGCAGTGTACTTACCTGCGCTGCGGCCGCCGGGCGCTCCATTATGACATCACAGGTCCGGGCGCTGCCCGGACCTGTGACGTCATTAAGGAGCGCCCGGCGGCCGCAGCGCAGGTAAGTACACTGCTGCTGAGTACCATGGCAGCCAGGACTCCAGTAGCGTCCTGGCTGCCATGGTAACAGTGAAAGCATGTTGAAGACTGATCAGGAAACTGATCAGTCTTCAAATGCTGTCAGTCCACTTGCGTTCTGATGGATCCGGCGGGACGGAAGTGCCCGCCGGATCCTCAGAACGCAAGTGTGAAAGAGCCCTAAGCGCTTGCGCTGGCGGCGGATCTGCTGGAGTTATGAAGAGATACCGGCCGCTACATAACTTTGGCGTATCCATTTTCTAGCTGTCTTACATTTAGACCATTTTCTACGCCTAAAGCAGGAGTAAAAAATGATGATGTCGGCCCGCCCCCTTCCCTGCCCACTTCACGCCCACCGTCCCACCGATCAGATACTGATGACCTATACAGAGAATAGTTCATCAGTAAATAAATCTCGGAAAACCCCTTTACCAATAAAGTGCCTTCTTGTGATTTTAGAAAACTGTGTGTAACGGCCATAGGGGAAATGTATGAAAATGTCTTAAGGTAAAAAATGTTTTTTTGTTTTTTACCCATAGCAACCCATTACAGCGCAGTTCTGACTGTTCAGGAAAACCATGAGAACTGAAAGCTGTGCTGTAGTTGGTTGCTATGTCCAAAGAAAGATAGTTTTTTGTTACAAACACCATAATATGACTGCCTGCATGAAGCTTAAAGGGAGTCTTTCACCCCAAAATCGCAATATCTAACACTTACACCATTGTGTCCAATACAGCCCCCACATTAAAATGCATCTTACCATATTGTTGTCCGTTCCAGAGGTCGTCCAAAAAACACTTTTATTTCATATGCAAATCAGTATGTGAAGGTGCCCAGGGGCGGCGTTCAAACGGCCAGTGCCCAGACCCCGCGCTGATTTTCATAAGCAATCACTCCCCTTTCACCTATTCGGCCCGCCCTTTGACTGTATTTTCACCTCCTTCGTCTGTAGCCAAATCACGCGCCTGTGCCGACGAACAGGAGGTCCGCGCCTGTGCACTGGTTTACCCATTACTGGCAGAAGCATCGAAGTATCCAGTGCGTACTGGATACTCCGATGCCTCAGTGGGGGCCTGGGCACGGGCCGTTTGAACACCGCCCCTGGGCACCTTCACACACTGATTTGCATATGGAATATAAGTGTTTTTGGACGACCTATGGAACGGACAACAATATGGTAAGATGCATTTTAATGTGGGGGCTGTATTGGACACAACAGTGTAAGTGTTAGATATTGCGATTTTGGGGTGAAGGACTTCCTTTAAATGCATATTTCGTTACTTCTGCTGGGTAGTTAATGCAAGAGATGTTTCCAGACCTCTTAGAAATGTTATGCCCACAGATTTAACTTCTAATTCCCTCTTGTCCAAATTTTAAAGGAAACGTGTCATCAGAAAATGACCTATTGTTTAAATCACGTTCTTATGTTAAAGACTTTTTGAGGATGTTATTTTTTATTTTTCATGTTAATATTTATAATTAAACAAAAAACATAAAATTCTGCATTTTTCGCACTGGCCATTAAGCCTAATAATTTGAGCCACTTCTTGGTCTGTACAGATCACTTTACTGCAGTTATCTGCTTATCCGTCATTCTAATCCTGCCTGTACAGATATCACATCTGTGTATAGATAAGACAGGATCCACCATTCACAATAGGTGATTGTCACATCTTATCTATTCTTTCCTTGTACAATAACCTCTGCACAGGTCCCAGAGCATGTCTAGAAAACTCTCCCATAGATAAAGATGGGGTCCCCTCCTGTCCATTGAGTCTATGGCCCATGAGACTGCCGTAAAGCAATTTTCTTAATGCTTTCTAAATGCTATGAGGAACAGCTCAGGCAAAATGGCCGCCCCCATAATCATGTTCAGGAAATAGAATTAAAAAATCTGCAATCAGAAAATAAAAACTGATTAGGATGGATATGTTTTGCTATCAGGTTTTAACTGGCAGATAACGTTTCCTAAAGGGATTGTCCCATGAAAATATTCTACAGTTTTCAAAAAAGAACCTGGATCTCAATAGCGCCACCTGCTGTTTTTTCTTATTTCTTTGTTCTGCTCACTGAGATGGTCGCACATGCTCAGTTTCACCCTTCAACTGCCTCCTAAGCTGTGATAGGAAAAAAGACACACTGTCTGAGAAAGGACACACCCCTTGAGCTGTCAGCTTGATATAAATCTAGCAGATCAATGAGTGGGGAGATCTCTGGATCCATGTGAGGTACAGGGCTGGTTCTAGCTTTGTTAGAAAGAGATTGTCATGTCCTATATGATGTTTGGATTTAATTTTTTACATTAATAATGGGATAACCCCTTTAACTTACCCTTAGAAGTGCTATGAAGGCAATCCCTAAGGGTATGTTCAGACGGAGGATTTTATCGGCAACAAAAGCCTCCTCCTATCCAACGGCAGAAACTATGTTTTACGTATACCTGAATACACTGAATGGAGCTAAACCATGAGCAGGCTCCCTCTGCAGCTTTGCAAGGGGTCTGAATGGTAACCAGGCTGAGAATGGACCTATATGTTCTTAGCACGGTGTTGAAAACAGGGTGGCAAAAACCTTTGGCCGGATTAGCTGTGGCAAAATCACTGAAAATGCAATTGACAGTATAAGGCTAAACCCTCACACTGATATTAAAATGAGATTTTTGCCAATATATCCTTATATCAAGAACATACCGGAGCCTGCGCACCCCGTCAAGGTCTCTCAATGTGGCACGGGACCTAACGCTACGCTATGGGTAGTTACTGATAGAAGCATAAGGTCCGACACACAGCCAGCAGCTCCCAGTTACCTCCAGTGTGAAATCACACATACAATGGGAGGAGGGAGGAGGCTGTGAGTCCCACCTATAACAGGCTCATGTGATGCAGCCTACCCAGGTGCACCTAACTGTTACCCATAGATCAAAATCAAGGCCCATTCAAACCTAAGGTTGCCCCACCTCTAGGCATACATATAGAAACAAAATCACAGAATAAAGTGGTCTTAAATGGCAGAAAATGCTCAAGACCCATGTATTTCTTATAGCTTCATCCGCACATTGGGCTATGCTGTGTAGGATGTTTTTGTGGTACATGTGGTCCGCTGCCAGCATCCTCCGTTGTATGCAATTTTGCTGGGGATTGCTGCTAGCAACATATCCCATGTGCAGAATTTGCTCGCCCAGTTATAAATGCGCAACAGCATTTGGGGTCTTGAGCATTTTCTGCCATTTAAGACCACTTTATTCAGTGATTTTGTCGGATGAGCTGTGGCACAGCCTCCAATTGAAAATAATGGGAGGCACTTTCAGCACATATTTGACCTAGTTTTCGGCACAGAATCTCCACTGAAACCCATGCCCCAAATCCTCCATTTGAACATACCCTTATTACTTGATACGTGTGAATCTCCCTGCCTGATTTGTTATAGGGTCCAATGGGTGAAAGTTAACCCACACATTTGGCCATTTCATGCTAATGGTTGAAGTAGTCATGACAATAGCGCTCCCCTCTCCACATCCCCATGATCTATGGCATCGTAACCCTGTTCCTATGTTGTCTTGAAAATAAGGCATTGAAAATTCCAGCTTTAGGAATTCAGCTTTAGGTAATCTATCAAGAGAACAGAACTAGGTACTAGGTAATCCATCTTATTATGACTAGGTGGACAAAATAGGGATAATATATAATAATGGGATAATATACAATAATGATAATACCTATGTAATAGATACAACTTGTTCTGTCTGCTACCAATATGGAGAGGCATCACTTGGCACCAAAGCAAAAAATACTCCTCCATACTTACCATGTGTCATTTATAATACCAGTGTCTTCTCAGGAGACCCATAGGCCATTGGACTCCATGAGGCACTAGGTCTGAGCCCCCTCTTCTTACCCTCCTGACCATACGTCATCATATGCTTTTAATTCCTTTGTATAAATTGTGAACTGTGAAACAAAGTGAGGATCACTGGGAGACAAGGGATAAGTATGGATGATGGATGGTTCCACGAAAAAGCAGCCTCCTAACTTATTCCAACTGGAAACCATTTCTTCAATCACTTGATTTATTATTCTCCAAGATCTCAATCTTAAGGTTGTATAGAGTCACAGAGTCATATATCAGAACCAGTGATGAGGTTATAGTGAAACTGAGCTACAATCGTCATTTCCCATATCAGAGCTGTTATTTCTTTTGCTCTGGTCCCCCAAATTATAGCAGGTCCTTAAAGGAGTTTTGCTGTTTGCATCAACATCCTTTAAAATAATCATTTATGAAGCTAGTTGTAATTTTGTACCTTTTATTGCTCCTATTTCGCCTTCTGGGCTGTGGTCTCAACCATGTCCATGCAGCTCTTACTTTCCTGTGATGTCCATGGGCGTGTCAGAGCAGCAATGGGGGCAGTGATAGGGGAGTGTCCATGTAAGTATCTGGGTGGGAGGAGCTATAAACTAGCTGGGTGTTGTTAGGGGCGTTGCTGGAGGTGTGGCAGAGGAAGGAGAAGTGCATCATGGGTTCGGTTGGATACAGCAACAGGAAGTGCTACCTACAGCTAGAGGGATTGGTTTATTTGGTTAAAAATGGGTCAGGAGAATCCAACTGTAAAAAAATAAAAAAAAGCATGGGGGAAGATATACATGAGGTAAGCAACTATGTTGAAAACCACAGTAATAATAGAAAACAACTGCTGCAAGTTACTGAGCTGTACAGGAGAATTTGCCCAAAATAATAACCCTCTTCTGTGACATAACTCAGTGCTCTGCGGCTATTGGCTAAAATCACGCCTCAGATACCTCCTTCTCTGCAGCTATTGGCTCAAACCACACCTCACAGACTTCCCGCTCTGCAGCTATTGGCCGAAGCCACTCCTCACAGACTTCCCGCTCTGCAGCTATTGGCTGAAGCCACTCCTCACAGAGGTCCTGCTCTGCAGCTATTGGCTGAAGCCACACCTCACAGACTTCCTGCTCTGCAGCTATTGGCTGAAGCCACACCTCACAGACTTCCTGCTCTGCAGCTATTGGCTGAATCCACACCTCACAGACTTCCCGCTCTGCAGCTATTGGCTGAAGCCACTCCTCACAGACTTCCTGCTCTGCAGCTATTGGCTGAAGCTACTCCTCACAGACTTCCTGCTCTGCAGCTATTGGCTGAAGCCACTCCCCACAAACTTCCTGCTCTGCAGCTATTGGCTGAAGCCACACCTCACAGAGGTCCTGCTCTGGAGTGAAGTTCTTGCAGAAGAACTGATTAAGATCCCTTGGAGTAGGAGCTCCAGCATGTGCTTCTCTGGTGAAGTACACAGCAGAAACATATGACAATACATAATACACAGGATAACAGCAATTGCATATAACCCCCAGGTCTGGGGTACTGCATATCTGTATGTGTGGTCATACCGCATTAACGTAATCATGAATCCCCCCACCTTGATAAAATCCTGCATATTCCCCTAATGTCAAGTGCCTAAGTACACCCAAGATGTCATAAGATACCTAGAAGATTAGTCCAAATGCAATATTTGAAAAAAGTGTAGTAGATGGAAGCCTGTATTCTGGAGGTGAAGCTTTTTGATGCGATAAAGTCATTCATTTGTGGATGGTAGTTGCCCTGATGAGATGTTGTGTCACAGTGTTCAACCTCAAGCCATTGCTTCCTGGGGATCAGTGCAGTGGAAAGCAACCTTGAAGAATCAGGCCAGAAATCTATCTATCTATCTATCTATCTATCTATCTATCTATCTATCTATCTATCTATCATCTATCTATCTATCTATCTATCTATCTATCTATCTATCTAGGCAGTGGAGCTGCCAGAAGGCCATTGAAGTGGCATATCTCACCCAGAGAAAGCTGGGTGAGAACAAGAAAGGTTGGGAAAATAGTTTTTCCCACTGTCTGCAGCAGTCAGGCTGGTAATGGGGATAATTATCAGCCAGCTGAGGAGCTTGGATTAATGTGGGTTGAGCTTCTCAATCAGGGCTCCCAGTCTGGGAAAGGAGCAGGCTGTGTCCAGGCCTGTGGGAGCCGGGACCCTCTAACCCTGTGTGTGGGGTAAGCACTGGTGATGTGTCTTGGGGAGCTGGGTGTTAGACCCAGATCCTGATAGAGAGGGAAAGACTGTTTAGTCAGTGGCCAGACGGCCGAGGATTTATTTTTATGATTTTGTTGTACTGCTGTTGTGACAATAAAGCTGGCCGTGGCCAGTTTGCACCCGAATCTACAGTGGTGGAGTGGCTTCTTGATGTGTGCCAACCGTCTAAGGCGTTAAGACTAGTGTTGAGCGCGAATATTCGAAAAGCGAATTTTTTTAGCGAATATCGGCACTTCGCTAATTCACAAATATTTCGAATATAGCGCTATAAATTCGCTATTTCGAATATTCGTTTTTTTTTGTTTTTTTTTTTAGTTATATTTTTTTCTTTCCTACTTCCCAAAAGTAGTTCTTACCTGTCCTGAGGATTCCTGGCTTCCTGGCTGCTCTAGTCAGTGCCCGTTGCCGCTTCTGCCGACTTCCGTGCTCATGTGGAGCGTCCCCATCCATGGGAGAATCTCCATATACTAAAATGTACTGTCGGATTTGAGGAATTACGTTGAAATCGCAATGCGATTAATTCAAGTTATATTAATCGCATTGCGATTACAACTTAGCACTGCTATCTTACATAGGCTAGAATTAACGAATATGGAGTATAGCTATGCACTAGCAGTGCTAAGTTGAAATCGCAATGCGAATACTTTAAGTTAAATTAATCGCATTGCGATTTCAACCTAGCACTGCTGCTATATTCCATATTCGTTAACTTCGTTAATTCTAGCAAGCTGACCCATTATAAACCCAGCTCTAAGTTGAAATCGCAATGCGATTAATATAACTTGAATTAATCGCATTGCGATTTCAACGTAATTCCTCAAATCCGACAGTACATTTTAGTATATGGAGACGTTCCCATGGTGATGGGGACGCTCCATGAGCACAGAAGTTATGGTTGGCTTGGTAGAATTAGCGAATAGCGAATATGACGAATGTATTCGTCATATTCCTCAAAACGAAGATAACGAAGTATTCTACATCTTCGCTTTAGCTACCTATTCGTCTCGTCATCGTCAACTTCGCTATTCGCTAATTCTAGCAATCAAATAGGAAGGTTGACTTACCAGACAGTTGTGTTAAATTGCTATGCGATTTTTTTTTTTTTAATACAATAATTATATTACTTGATAAAATTATTATAAGTATTCTATTTATTAAAAAAAAAATCGCATAGCGAATTTAACACAGCTGTCTCTATAGTCAACCTTCCTATTTGATTGCTAGAATTAGCGAAGTTGACGAATGGGTTGCTAAAACGAAGATGTAGAATACTTCGTTATCTTCGTTTTGAGGAATAGACGAATACATTCGTCATATTCGTCATCCTCGCTAATTCTAGATATGAAACCAATAGGAAAGTAGCCTTAAGTACAAATCGCAATATGCGATTATTTAAATCGCATGTTAATCGCGATAACTAGAAAAAATGACGAATATTCGATTTTGACGAATATGAAACGAATATTCATTCGAATATTCGCGAATTTCGTCGAAATCGAATATGGCACCTGCCGCTCATCACTAGTTAAGACGGCGATCTGGAAGAGCTAAATGACCACGTGTTGTTACAATATATATATATGTAGTAAGGCTGATTAGTCAGCCTGCATTTGTGGGAGGGGCAGAGGCTCTTCTTAAACAAGCCACTGCCTCACTCCTGGGCGTGTGTTCTTCAGGTGCCCCACCCTCCCTCCCTTCTCTTTTCATTTCCACAGGGTATGCCCCCTTTTCTAGGCCTACCCACGGCTATGGCTAAGGGCACACTTCAAGCCATTAAGTTAGGTTAACTAGCACACGGTTGCTGGGTTAGGTTGTTCTTGATGTTTATCTCCCTAGGGTTCATCAAGCATCATTGGCCGTAGCCATGACCACAAAAATATATATATATATATATATATATATATATAAAACAAGAATACATATATAAAGAAGGACATGTATATATATGTGTGTGTATATACTGTATGTATGTTCCGCGATCACTCAGAAATGAAACCATCGATTTCAACAAAACTTGGTATACACATCCCTTGCTACCTGGAAAGATATCTTGTGGGGGTCACAGCTCTCTAGAATGTACCTACCGTTCCTTAGATATTCCCAAAAAATGACCGGCGTTTACCTATTTAAGTCTGCAAGTCTTTATCTTCATATCCCATATCCCCTTACACACGGTCACATGTCCCTTATCGGCCAATAGAAGCTTACAGGCCCTTAGTCTCCACATACACACAGTTTTACACCAGGTTTCCATAACAACCCAGCCATTTTTCTTCACTGCTGTATGTCAGCTTTAGGCTAGAGCTACACGACGACATGTATCACGTGACAATAAGTCTGACAGCACAACTACACTGCGACATTGATGTTGCACTACAATTTGTATAATGATAGTCTATGGTGTTGAACTGTGACATGCTGCGACTGTGACGCGACAGTCACAGAAAAATCCATCTTGGATGGATTTTTTTCGACTGTCGTGTCGCAGTTGCAGAATGTCGGAGTGCGACACCATAGCCTATCATTTTAAAAATTGTTGCACGACACATGTCGTTGTGTAGCCCTAGCCTTAACGGGGCAGGGAGCTGTGGAGCTCACTGTTAAGGGGCAGGGGCCATTATTAGAAGGGCAGCTGCTGTGGAGCTCACTGTTAAAGGGGCATTCACTGTGGAGGTCACTGTTAAAGAGGCTTTCATTGTGGTTGTTACTGTAAAGAGGGCAGGTCGCTGTGGAGGTCACTGTTCAAGGGGTGGACACTGTGGAGGTAACTGTTAAGGGGGCAGGTGCCACTATGAAAGGGGCAACTGCTGTGGAGGTCACTGTTAAGGCAGCAGGGTAGTGTAAGGTCACTGTTAAGGCAGCAGGGTACTATGAGGTCAGTGTTAAGGCAGCGGGGTGCTGTGGAGGTCACTGTTAAGGCAGCAGGGTACTGTAAGGTCACTGTTAAGACAGCAGGGTACTATGAGGTCAGTGTTAAGGCAGCGGGGTGTTGTGGAGGTCACTGTTAAGGGGGCGGGCCGCTGAGGAGGTCACTGTCAAGGGAGTGAGGTGCTGTGAAACTCAGTGTTAAAGAGGCGCGTTGCTGTGAAGTAAGGATAGGATAACTGGGCACACTCAATATACTAGGACCATATAGAATTTATTGATACTATTAGAATAAAAAGCGTGGATAAAATATACAACCTAACATATGCAATAATATACAACAATTGGCAAAAATATCCTAAATACCAGATAAAATCAACCTAAAATTTGACAGTATATTATGGAAATGCAGTATAGCTAATATCAATAAATATTAAAATAGGATGGTACAGTAGTCCTTTTACTCTGCGGGCAAAACACATTGATTAAAAAACTGCACTGTAGTCAGTGCCTGTAAAGTCAAATAGCAATAGTCACTTGTGTTAAAATTTGCCTCCAATATTATGCTGGCATATAACAGCATCAAACAAGTGCCACTGTCTTAAGAAGGCTTATAAATGGTGTATTCAGTCTCAGTTAATTATATAAACTCCAAATATATACGGTACTTTGTTGCTCTGGGAAAAAAATAGGTATTATTACATTTATTTGGTTTGTGGAAGTTTAGCGGCGTCCCGCTGTACTTACAAGTCAGTGGCGTCCCGCTGAACTGTTCTGGATGCTGCGCTTCCACAATGGGCGATCTTGCCGGCGTACTGTTTGGAAAATTCTTACCGTGCCTTTTGAATACCCCTCTCGCTCTAGACACCGATCTTGTAAAACAGAGGGCAGGTGTCTTGCAAGCTATGTCCATCCGACTCCCGCGCTGGTGGCTGTTTGCACGTGGCAGTGCAGTAAATTTCCACTCATCGCGCGCTGGACTTTTTCTTGTTATGGGTTTGTTTGGCACATGCTGAATTCTTATCAAATAAAGTTCGATATATCGGGGGAATCTTTGACCAATTGTGTTTCGGGGTTCTAAATGACCCCTTGCTGTGAAGGTCAAAGTTAAAGGGATAGGCTGCTGTATAGGTCCCATTTAAAAGTGGCAGGGCACTGTGGGGGGGGGGGCAGTGTTAAGGCATGGGGGACTGTGGAATTCACTGTAAAAGGAGCGGGGTGCTATAGAGGTCACTGTTATGAGGGATACTGTTGATATCTTTTAACGACACACACAAACATTACATGAAATATACCCGTGCAAAGCCAGGTCCTTCTGATAGTAAAAGTATAAAAGTCTCTCTTTACTTAGGTAATAAGCTATGGTGGCTATTATATGGTACTTGCAGGCACTTGTGGATGTAGGTGTCAATGATATGATATATCCCTGGTGTTTGACTGGTCTGGGAGAGGTCTAAGTGATGGGTGTCTGAGCCATAGTCCCTCACCTGCAGCAGGGTCAGTAAAGCTGTGATTTTGCTGATCACTCTGCTATCTTTGTACGCTGTAGCTTTTTGGAAGGCAGACATCTTGATTCTAACAATCGTCCTGGAGTGAAGGTCTCACAGGAGAACTGACTAAGGTCCCTTAGAGTAGGAGCTCTAGAATGTGCTTATATCTCCTTCACTATCTCTCTAGAACCTCCCCTCCTACTTCTGGCAGGAAGTTAGATCTGCCCACTCCTACCAAGAAGGGAGGAACAGATTGGTTAGCCCTGTTATTGCCAACTATTGCCAACCATACCTTGTCTGGTGGAGTACACAGCAGAAACATATGACAATACATAATGCATATAATACCAGCAATTGCAGATAACACCCAGTTCCGGGGTACTGCATTTCTGTATGTGTGGTCATATCGCATAAACGTAATTATGAATCCCCCCACCTTGATAAAGTCAAGTGCCTAAGTACACCCAAGATGTCATAAGATACCTAAAAGATTAGTCCAAATGCAACATTTAAAAAAAGTGGAGCAGATAGAAGCCTGTATTCTGGATGTGACGCTTTTTTATAAGAATAAGTCATTTTTGGACGGTCACCATTCATATTCTCTTTATTCTTTCCCCCCTTAAAAGAAGGTTTGACATTTCTGATACATGTAATTTGAAATTCCCAAAATGTCAGCTGCATAAATGTAAATCTGTAAAATCACTGCGCTGTTTTTGTGGTATTAATCTATGCAGCAATCCCCCGGTTTCCTCATCTATAAAATGTTTTTTTTTTCTTCTATGTTCTTTTCCACTGAAAAATATAATCTGAGGCCAGAAATGGAGCTATAAAGATCTGTGCCAAGAATGATGTTTATGTGAACCTCACAACAATATGTAGCAGAGCCACTCGCAATGATGAAACATGTTGAATAGCTCTCAAGATGTGACTCACGCTACGAAAAGAGTAGCACAGAATAAACCCAAGAGAAATTCTGTAATCACAGTCCATAATAAATATGTTGTAAATCTATTCCTAGTCACCATCACTGCTGGTTAACCATATGCTAAGTGAGATAGAGTACTAGGCCTTATACAGTGTATTCAAATACAATTCATATATTTCCACACACTAGGAGATTATAGTTATAGCTAGACATACGTGTATATGATAGTAACATAGGGGGTTATTTATGAAGCTAGAATACGCCGATATTAGGCGTATTTCAGGCGCAGATTGCAGTGCAATGGGTAGTTGTTCCGCAATCTGCGACTACTCCCCACTCACGCTAGGTCTAAAAAAGTGGGCGGGGAAGGAGACGGGCCATTTTCTAAGCTTGTTTCAGGCGCAGAAAAAGCTCTAAATGTAAGACAGCTAGGAAGCTATCTTATATTCATAAGCGATGATGGATCCGCCAAAGTTATGAAGAGACCGGCGCCTCTTTATAACTTCAGCAGATCCACCACCAGATATAAGGGTTATTATGAACGGCGTCTAAAATGCTGGACTTAATAAATTACCCCCATAGTTTGTAAAGCTGAAAAAAGACATCCGTCCATGCAGTTCAGCCTGATATCCTACAAGTTGATCCATACATCCTGGTCCCTCTTGAACTCTTTTAGTGAACTCGCCATCACCACCTCCTCAGGCAGAGAGTTCCATAGTCTCACTGCTGTTACCGTAAAGAATCCTCTTCTATGTTTGTGTACAAACCTTCTTTCCTCTAGACGAAGGATGTCCCCTCGTCACAGTCACAGTCCTGGGGATAAATAGATGATGGGAGAGATCTCTGTACTGACCCCTGATATATTTATACATAGTTATAAGATCTCCCCTCAACCGTCTTTTGGGAATAACCCAAATTTTGATAATCTTTTTGGATAGTCCACCCCTTCCAGTTATTACTTTAGTTGCCCTCCTCTGAACTCTCTACACCTCTGCTATGTCTGCCTTGTTCACAGGAGCCCAGAACTGTACACAGTACTCCATGTGTGGTCTGACTAGTGATTTGTAAAGTGGCAGTACTATGCTCTTATCACGGGCGTTTAGGGTATGTTCAGACGACGACGACAATTGTCGCGCGACAAAAAGTCGCACTATTGTCGCGCGACAATTTTTATAATGGGAGTCTATGGTGTCGCAGTGCGACATGCGACATGCTGCGACTGCGACACGACAGTCGGCAAAAATCCATCCGGGATGGATTTTTTGCGACTGTTGTGTCGCAGTCGCAACATGTTGCATGTTGAACGTGCGACACCACCATAGACTCCCATTATAAAAATTGTCGCGCGACATTAATGTCGCGCTACAAATGTTGCAGTGTAGTGGTTCCCAAATTGTCGCGCGACTTTTTGTCGCGCGACAATTGTCGTCGTGTGAACGTAGCCTAATGCCCCTTTTCCATGCCAGTGTTACCGAGTGTTTTACCATTTAGTATGTACGGGTGACTTGCATTATTTCTTCCCATGTGCATAACTTTACATTTGTCAGTGTTGAACCTCATCTGCCACTTCTCTGCCCAAGCCTCCAATGTATCCAGATCCCTCTGTAGCAGAAAACTGCCCTCTTCCATGTTAATTACTTTACACAGTTTAGTGTCATCTGCAAAAATTAATATTTTACTATGCAAGCCTTCTACAAGATTATTAATAAATATATTGAGTGTGTACCATTAATAACCACCCTCTGTTTTCTATCTCTCAGCCAGTTACTTACCCACATGCAGACATTTTCTCCCAGTCCGAGCATCCTCATTTTATATACTAACCTTTTATGAGGTACAGCGTCAAATGCGTTGGAGAAGTCCAGATATACGACATACATTGACTCAACCCAGTCAATTCTAGAACTTACTTCCTCAAAGAACCTGATTAAATTAGTTTGACATGACCGATTCCTAATGAAGCCATGCTGATACACAGTTATTCGCTTAGGCCTCATGCACACGACCGCTGGTGTTTTGCGGTCCGCAAACCGCGGATCCGCAAAACACGGAAGCTGCTCCGTGTTTTATTCTGCAATTTGCGAAACGGAACGCAGCCCATTGTAGAAACGCCTATTCTTGTCCGCAAAACGAACAAGAATAGGACATGTTCTATTTTTTTGGCGGGGGCATTGAAGTGAATGGGTCCGTGCCCGAGCCGCAAAATATGTGGCTCGGACGCGGACCACAACAACGGTCGTGTGCATGAGGCCTTATTTTTATTAAGGTACTCCAAGACAGCATCTCTTTCAGTTTAACCAGGGCAGATGTTAAACTTACCGGCCTATAGTTTCTGGGCTCTGATTTTAATGGGAAATTTCATTTACATTCTGCATTTTACAGTTTTTTTTCCTCAGTGATTACAGTGGAGAAAAAAATATTTAATAAATTTGCTTTCTCCTCATCTCTCTCTAAATCTCCTCCATTATTTTGTAAGGGGCCAACAGTTTCAGGTTTAAACTTTTTACCATTTATATAACTGAAGAATATTTTAGGGTTAGTTTTACTCTCTTTGGTAATTAATCTCTCCGTCTTTAGTTTGGCTGCTTTTATTTGTCTTTCACATATTCTATTTTTTCCTTAGTTTTTCAATGCTTCCTCGTTACCCTCCTATCTTAGTGATTTAAATGCCTTCTTTTTGTCATTTATTGCTTCCTTTACATTTCTAATTATCCACATTGTTTTTTTTCTTGTTCCTTACCTTTTTATTCCCATAAGCAGGGCCGGCTCCAGGTTCATGTGTACCCTTGGGCGATAAAGTCTCAGTTTGCCCCCTTGTGGCATTTTGCACGACGCTTATAGCAATGAAACTGCATGTATTATAGATTAAATACCTTGCACAGAGCATGCTACAGAGCGGATATATGTGAATCAGTCCTTATGTGCCTACTTTTATTTTCTACCCAGTGTTTCAGTCCCTCAGGTCTACTCACAGATATGTGCCCCCTCCCAGTAGATGTGCCAAGATATGCCCCCTTCATAGTAGAAATGCCAAGATATGTGCCTTCTTCATAGTACATATGCCAAGATATGTGCCCCCTCAGAGTTGATATGCCAAGATATGTGCTCCCCTCACAGTAGATATGATAAGATATGTTCCCACGCACAGTAGATATGCCAAGATATGTGCCCCCCCTCACAGTATATATGCCAAGATATGTGTCCCCCTTCACAGTAGATATCCCAAAATATGTGTCCCTCACAGTTGATATGCCAAGATGTGTGCCCCCTAACAGTAGATATGCCAAGATATGTGCCCTCTTACGGTGGATATGCCAAGATATGTGCCCTCTTACGGTGGATATGCCAAGATATGTGCCCTCTTACGGTGGATATGCCAAGATATGTGCCCAGTGCCCCCTCCACAGTGGTTATGCCAGATGTGCCCCCTTCACAGGAAGTGAAAAAAAAAAAAAAAAATATTCCTCACCTCAGTCACCTGGCTCGTCCCATGATCTGCGCTCCCCATCAGCAGCAGCAGCAGGATACTGTGACACATTGCGCTGCTGTGTAGGAGGAGCAGAGGCTGATTCCCAGCCTGCCCACTCCTCCTCCTACACAGATCAGCAGGACGATGTGTGAGGACATCATGCTGCTGCTAATGTGGAGCGCTGACGGTTCAATGGTGGAGCGGGGAGCAAATAGTTCCCTGCTTTAGTGGCGTGCCTACGGTGTTTGGCACCCCAGGCGGGTCCTTTCTCTGGCACCCCCAATACTTATAGTAGTATTGCCCTCCTTGTACAACCTTCACAGTAGTTTTGTACAGAAGTATGCCCTCTCGCAGTAGTTATGCCCACATTGTGCCCTCTCACAGTAGTTATCCCCTCTCTGTGCCCCTTTCACAGTTGTAATGCCCTATCTGTGCCCCCTTTACAGTAATAATCTCCATTGTGCCCCCTTCACAGTAATAATCCCTATTGTGCCCCCTTCATAGTAGAAATCCCCATTGTGCCCCTTTCACAGTAATAATGCCTACTGTGCCCCCTTCACAGTAATAATGCCCACTGTGCTCCCTTCATTGTAGTAATGCCTTCTGGCTCTGTGCTCCTCTCCATAGTAGAAATGCCCATTGTGCCCCCTTCACATTAGTAATGCCCTCTGTGCCCCCTTCAGAGTAGTTATGCCCTCTATGCCCCCTCCACACTAATAAAGACCTCTGTGCCCCCTCCATGGTAATAAGGTGCTTTGTGCCCACTCCATAGTAATACAGTCCTCTGTTCCCCCTCTATAGTAATAAAGACCTCTGTGCCCCCTCCATACTAATAAAGTCCTCTGTGACTCCTCTGTACTAAAAACAAAAAAAACACAGTGACTACTCACCTTGTCACATTTCTGAAGCTCACAGTCCTTTATTCCCTGCAGGCACAGATCGCTCTGCAGCACTGTGTGGGTGGAGCCTATGCAGATCACCAGTCTGCAGGGCTCTGCCCACACAGGCTGGCAGCGCGATCAGTGCAGTTACTGTGGGCCCTGGCACTTGCTCGGGTATGCCGGGCGCTGACGCCAGCCTTGCCCTTAAGGTATGTATCTCTCACAAGTAGAGTTTAGGATGGTTATTGCCAAGAACCTGTTTCCTTTATGAAATCTACAGCTTTTAGTTTCCCAGTCTACATTTAGATAGTTGAACCCCCATAATAATGACCCTATGATTTGCTGCCTCGTCTGTCTCATTTAATAGTAGATTTTCTGTGGACTCTGGCATATTAGGTGGCCTACAATAAACTCCTAAATACTAAATTAGTAATTTATTATTGTTTTTGGCTACATGTATTTCTACCCACAGTGACCTCACATGTACATGTCTCTCACTTATATCTTCCCGTAGTATGGGCTTTAGACAGGACTGTACATAAAAGCAAACCCCTCCCCCTCTCTGGTTTTGATGATCCTTTCTAAACAGACTGTAACCCTTTATGTTAGAGGGGTTATCCCATGAATAAAGGGAAAGCTCAAGGGGAGTGTCTGTTCTGCTGTAGCTCAGGGGGTGTGTCCATGCTCTGCCTATCACAGCTCAGGAGGCAGTTAAAAGATGAAACTGAGCATGTGCGGCCATCTCAGTGAGCTGGACAAACAATAAGAAAAAGAACAAAGTGCGGGTGGCGCTATACAGATACATTTTATTGAATAACTCAGTGGCTATGCAAATTTTTTTAATTAAATGCTATTACAAAAGTATTCAGATCCAGGTGCTTATTTGAAAACTATAGAATATTTTTCATGGGACAACCCCTTTAACTGCCTAGTCATAGCTATCATCCAGACATATCTCGGTTATTCCCACTATGTCATAGCCCTCTTCCGACATTACCAATTTCAGTTTAGTTTTATTAGTCAGGCTTCTGGCATTAGTACACAGAGGTACATAGAGGTTTTTGTATATTTTTTACTTTACACCTTTCCTTATGAACTGTTCTAGTCCCTCCTCCAAAATAGCTGCACCTTCCCCATTGAGGTGCATCCCATCCCTATGATAGAGCCTATAGCCAACAGAGAAGTCAGCTCAGATATTCAGTAACCCAAAACCCTCCTTCCTACACCAGTTCTTGAGCTACTTGTTAATCTCCCTAATCTGCCGTTGCCTTTCTGGTGTGGCTTGTGGTACCAGTAGTATTTAGGAAAATTCAACCTTTGCAGTCCCTGCCCTAAGCTTGCAACCTAAATCTCCCAAATAATTTTTAAGGACTCTCCGCCTACCTCTAACTTTGTCATTGCTCCCAATGTGGACCATAACCGCCGTGTCTTCTCATGCTCCTCCCAGTAATCTACCCACCCAATCTGCAATATGTTGAACTCGAACGCCAGTAATACAACAATCCGCTCAACGATCCTGATCTCTCAGATCACCCTATCTCTACCCTAAAAACCGAGTCTCCCACTACCAACAACTGTCTGGCTTGCCCTGCTCTCCTGCTTACTGAAGCTGACATTCCCCTGACTGGCAGAGAAAGTGTCCGGCTGCAGCAGTGCTTTCCCTGAACTGACATCCCTCTCATCTGCAAAACTTGCAAACTTGTTGGAGTGTGTCAGCTCCAGGCTGTTACCCGGCTAGCTTTCCTGATCCTCGATATTATCACCCTTCCCTGCATCTAACCCACAGAGTGCCTGCTCGGTGAGTAGCAAACTCTTTTCCATATTGCCAAGGTATCTTAGTGTAGAAATTTGCTTGCTTACATACAGGATGTGGGATTCCAAACATGCAATTTGCTCACGTTTTGAACAAAGATATGCACTCTCAAACGGCCGCTCCAGGACTGCATACATTTGACAAGAACTAACCACTCATTGAATTTAACTAGAAGCTGTCATCTCTCCTGACATGTCTGTTTTTGTAACTTCTGTACTTGTATCCCCCATGTAATAACAATTCAGGAGCATCTATTCTTATATGTTGTGTCATTCATCTAGTTTTTCTACTTGAAGTTTATGAATGATATGCCAGCACTCTGCCATAAAGGTCCATCTGGGTGTTAACAGTTGGGGCAATGTCCCTGCCAGGGCCAGAATAGGCTATCTGCAACATGGAGTATGGAGGGGCAATATAATGTTATGTCATGTATTTTAATGCATTGTACAACCCAGTATAGTTTGTATAGATCTGTCAGGGTTAGCTATCCTGACTCTATCCCTGTAGGAAGCTAGGAGGGACTTAGGTCCACCCCTAGCTCAGGTAGTAGCTTGTTAGCTAAGGAAGTGAGAAAAGCTACAAGTGTTCACTCCCCAGAAATCTAGCCCTGGTTTCCAGAAAATCATCATCTCTAAAGTAATTACTATCTAAAAATACTTCAGAAAGAGAGAAAGTAAAAAATAAGAAGATCCTGAATCTGCATGGCCAAGCATGGACGGCTTACGTTCGTGTGAATGAGGGCTTAGGCTGATAAAGTCTTTGCAACACTAGGAGGGACTGTTACGGTAGGTAACAGTAAGCCCTGAACTCAACCCGTACCTTGTCCCTACCTTCTAAACAATGGTCCTCAACTGGACGACTGTCCCTACTTAACTAAGTGCAGAGGTCTATGTGAGACAAAAGAAAGTATAAAAACGTAACAAATGTAGTGAAAGACAGGCCCAAGGAAAAATATACCTGAAGTGACAAGCAAAACCGTAACTAACGGACCGAGTCAACACCAGAAGAGACAATCAGAGCCAAAATCAGTGGATAAGAGTAATATGATACAAAGTATGGTCAATACCAAGAAGTCACATCAGGGTCCAAGTAATCAGGCAGAAGCAGAGTCAGTGTCCAAAACAGGGGTCAGAGATCCAGATAACAGTATAAGAATAGTAGGTCTAGTGAGGCGATCACATGAGATAACATCATTCACAGGGAACCTGTGGCCAGCAGGCTGCCTGTTTAAATAGGCCACTTTTCTTGGTCACATGACACGCATTGCGTCCAATGACCAGTGATGTCAGTGTGCCATCATAGGAGCGCCGCCAGTAATTACATTTCTATCTGGGAGGATCTGCACTGTGAATTATTTGGAAAGTGTTTTTTGATACCGGATGTACTATATGTACCCATTCTGCAATATAAAGAAAGATAAAGAAAGAAGTTTATCTTCTACAACTGGCCTGGTTACTGACTCCAGTACCTTTCGCCGGCCACTGCACCTACTGCCTTGCATCAATGTGAAGACTGCCACTGTGAAGAATCATTACATCCAGAGCCACTACCATTCCCATCCTCTGCTCTGCTCCTCCAGGGCTTGTGGCATAAAATTGGCATCAAGAACAGGGTACAAATCCTCTTTGTTCTACCAAGCAAGTGGCCTTACTACAAGGTTGGAAGCCCTAAAGAGACTTTATTGTGTGACCATGTTTTGGGGATTCTACGGCCACGCTGTGCTGCAAAGACTCATCCTGGGTGTTATAACTTACCCTGCTCGCTATCAAGGAATTGAGTCATGCCATAGGCTGCATGGCAACCCATTAGGTGTTAATCAGCCATTTTAGATCTGTGCAATCAGCACTAAAGCTCCACCCATCCAAGCGCGGGAAACATAAGAACGTACGCTCTGCAAGAAGCAGGCAGGACATGTTGTGTGTCGCCCTGGGGGGTCCTCAACAATTATCCATACCTCAACAGAAGTGAAACACAAAAGCTAACTGAACTACAAAAGACAGCATGCCCTGCGAGGAGCAGCCATGACGTGTCTGTCCTGATAGAGGGTGCTCCCTCCCTCTGTCTAACTGCTTTTATAAATTATATTTTATTGAAAGTTTTGTACATCAAAAAGTACAAACTGTTTTATACAGCAGGCAAAAATCAACAATATGAATAAAGATCATAGATCCAAAAACAAAGTCATCCATTATACTGATCATGTCACAATCTACTGCAAAAACAAAAACTGCGAATGGGTATTTCTACATGTCAAACCCTGATACCCTTAAGTAAGCTGTAAATGTCCCAGATTTCCCATCAAACCCTCCCTGAGATACCACTCGGTGAACATGAATGGACACATGGGCGTAGCTATAGGGGGTGCAGAGGTAGCAGTTGCTACCGGGTCAAGGAGCCTGAGGGGGCCCAAAGACCCTTGTGCTGCATAAGAAGTCACACAAAGCACTGAGGGAAGGGGGGCCCAAGCTGACTCCTTGCACCAGGGCCCATGAGCCGTTAGCTACGCCCCTGAATGGACACACCACTTTGCATCCTAGATCAGTACAATAGGGAGATAGAAACCCTTTCGATCTACCAAATAGTCGCTAAACCTGCTTCTCTTTGCGCTTGACTGCCTCCATTTTGTCAAAGAACAGCAGTTTTTTGACTGTTGAGAGTAGCTGGGTAATTGTAGGAGTATGGGGTGAGAACTACTCTGTAAGCAGGCGTTTTTTGGCCACCATGATTATGATTTGCGCTATCGATGGTAGATGATGTGGTACGTCTTCCTTTTGTTTCTCAGTATATGGAACAAAATCTCCATGTGGCCTAATCTAGCCCAGAAGAAGCTGGCACAACTTATCAGATGTGTTACCTTAGTCCAGTAAAATAGCATTTCCATAAAGGACATGTCCATAAACCATGATAAAGATCAGAAAGGTGTTCCCCCAATTAGAGCATGAGGTTTGTCTGTCTGGTTCGTTGGCCGTAGGTGGAAATTAAAAGCATAAATTATTTTGGGCAATATGTTTAACTGAGCCTCCCTCCATCCCTCATCTATTACATGTCTCTTAAAGTCGACCCAAACCATTAACTATGTATGAGCCTATTTCCAAGTCTTTTAATTACTTGGACTATCCTTCAAAGGCTATATGAGCCATCCCTAGAGTCAAGTGTTGACCTTAATGAAAAGTATAAGGCCGAAATTGATCGAGTGTTTAATTTGCTCATATGAAAATCATTGAGAACCCCGAAGAGCATACATTTTGCACAGTTCGTCAAGGGTTAGCCACCTAGGTTCTGACTCATGAAACAGGTCACCAACTTTTTTGATCCCTCTACTTCTCCATATTGCAACTTACTTGTAGTCCCAGTCTGAAAGTCTGGGTAATGGCATAAGGAGAGATTTTTAGAGCACTGATTTGACAGTTTAGACAACTTGCGTGTTACCTTTCAGGTTATCAATGTGTCTCTAAGTAGTAGGACCGAACCTTTGATATGTGGGGGAAGAGTCACAAATTTATCATGTGCTAGAGCCATGAGATCTCAAGGGTAAGCCAGACGTCTTTCAAGGGAGAGGTTACAATAAATCTCCGTATTATTTGTCCAATCGAGCAGGTTCAAAAGAGACATGCTAAATTATTGCCCCATATATTTGGAAAATTAACCCCTCCTTCCTCCCTGGACAGCATTAGTTTCGACAATGCTAATCTAGCGGCAGCGCTGCAGCTCCGAATATCTGTGCATGCACAAAAGCTATGCTTCTGCTTCAGGAGCAGAAACTGTTCATGTGCCAATATCTGAAAGTGTAGCGGCACATGCCCAGTCTCTACTCCAGTAGCGGAAGCAGTGCCTTTGATCTTGCACCACTACTCGGAGCTGCAGGGCAGGCATGAGATATCAAGGACCGGCTGAGATGTTCAGCTCTATGCATAAAGGCATGACTTGAAGCTTCTCAGGCCCAGGGCAAGATCAGGCTCCACCATTTACCATTTATAATGTTGGCGTATTATTTGTCAGAAGGGCTCCTGGGCCTCTTTAGGCGCCATTGCCTGGGTGCTGCTCCCCATAGCTATGTCCCTCATCGAATCCCCTAATATACCCTTCACCTGAACCTTCACTTGGACAATAGGAAGCAAGGTGTTAACCTAATCTGTTTGTTCTAGAGGGGATTTACATGATTAAATGCCATTCTGGTGAATTATTAGCTACATAAAGAAAAAAGGATATTAACCGGATGCCTTCTGGAATTACAGAATGACATTCCTTGCTGCGATATATCCAAGAAAAGTCAAAAGAACATCTGGAGGTCGACTGGAAAAGAAGAGCTTAATTCCCCAAGGCAGTAATAATGGCCATTTCTTGTTTTTCGCTCGAGGGATGGGTGAGGTCCCTTACAAACCTTTCTCATTGACCTGGAAATTACGACTTCAGCAAAGTGAGGTGGCCTCCAGATGTCTCCAGATACTTCCATGGTAACAAACTAGCCTAATGTTTAACTTCAAAATGTCACACCCAGCTTTCTGTCTGTAAACTGTCTTTTTCCATAGGCGTTCCAGTATGAATACGGTCATCTTCACCAAAGATGCTGCTCATCAACAGTAATTGCAAATAGAGCTTAAGCACATGTTCATTGCCGTTTTTGCGGTCCGCAAATTAAATTACACATCTGCAAAACAGGGATACCGGCTATGTGTGTTACGCATTTTGTGGAACAGAATGTCCTGCCCTCTATAGAACTGTCCTGTCCTTCTCTGTAAAATGGACAACAATAGTATATGTTCTATTTTTTGCAGCCCCATTGGAGTGAATGGGTCAGCAAGCATCCGACCTGCAAACAATGAGGATCGGATGCGGACGAAAAATACGTTTGCGTGCATGAGCCCTTAGAATTCACCAAAAATATTTAGGCTTAGGGTTTCCATTCATCTTTGGTAGCAGACTTTTATCAGATGAAATTGTGAACTATATATCCTATATATGACTAAGCAGTAGATCCCATGAATTGGAGCCTGAGGGTGTAATAGTCCACATAAGAAGACTTCAGATGTATCAGAAGATCAGAAGATATGGCAGATGGAAGGTGTTGGGCTGTGAATTGTGGCATGCTCCATCCAGGGTTAAGCCCGTATTACACTGCCCTATTTTTCTGCAGATGATCGCTAACAAGCATTTATAGTACCACTCGTTAGCGATCATCTGGCAGTCTAATACTTCCACTAATTGCCCGATGAATGATCAAATGCTCGATCATTGAACAATCCAAATCTTTTGATTTTATAATCCCATAGACAGGCTGTCCAGACCTACATCAGATTGATCACAGGGGCTCAGGCTGGAATACTAACTATTGGTTGGCTTAGTTTACACCAGAATTTTATCACAGAATTTTGGTGCAGATTATTGAAAATTAATCCACATTTTTTTCTTGCCAAGCCACACCTATTTTCCAGTAAGCCCTATCCATTAACCGGCTAAGCAGATCATTTCTGTAAACCTAGTGTCACTATCCCTCCCGTGACAGAGGTTGGAAGATCTGAGAGACTTGCATCACGCGAGGTTATCTAACAGCCTCTTGGTTTTCACTTTTCAGTGTTGCTGGTGGTATGACCACGCCTCTTGTTTAAGGTGTAGCTTGTGGTCATTACTGCTCCCCTGCTCAGCTGATTTACCAAATTTTACAAAAATATTCGCTTTGTGACGAAGTAATTCGTCATGAAGGTAATTTTTTTGTAAGTAGCGGGTGCAATGACAGGGAGCTGCGATAGAGCCGCCCCCCGTCATTGTATCCCTCAGATGCCGCGTTCATACATGATCGTGGCATCTCAGTTTAAAAACAGTGTGAAATTAACATTTTAAAAAAATTAAATCAAACTTACCGCATCCACTTGCTCACGATGGGCCGGCCGCCATCTTGCTTGAAGATCTGGCACGAAATGTGTCACGGCGCGAGATTACATCATCACGCTGGCCGGGATTTCGGCGGAGATTTTCAATCAAGATGGCGGCTGGCGGCCCATCGTGACCAAATTGAGGCGGTAAGAATGAATTTTGTTTGTTTTTATACTATTTCAGGTTAAATCGATTCGCTTACACGAAGCACAAGGAAATTCGGCTTCGAGGCACATCCAATTTATCCTGAAAATCTCTAAACATTATAAGTGTTGGGGCACTATTTGCTGGGCACATTATTTTTTATGGAACTGTGTGCCAATAATTATTGAAGGAGCACTATCTGTGTGGTACTAGTATTTTCAGGGGGATTATCTGTTTCTTTAGTATAACATTGGGGAACAAAGTATTGGGGGCGGCAGGATGGGGTGTTCAGAAAGTGGGAGGATGATGGAAAAGTAACATAGTAACATAGATTATAAGGCCAAAAAAAGACATTTGTCCATCCCGATCGGCCTGTTATCTTGCAAGTTGATCTAGAGCAGTGATGGGCAACGTGCGGCTCTCCAGCTGTTGCTAAACTACAACTCCCACCATGCCCTGTAGTAGGCTGATAGCTATAGACAGGCTTTGCATGCTGGGAGTTGTAGTTCTGCAACAGCTGGAGAGCCGCACGTTGCCCATCACTGATCTAGAGGAAGGTAAAAAAACCCTGTGAGGTAGAAGCCAATTTTTCCCACTTAAGTGGAAAAAAATTCCTTCCCGACTACAATCAGGCATCAGAATAACTCCCTGGATCAATGACCCCTCTCTAGTAGCTATAACCTGTAATAGTATTACACTCCAGAAATACATCCAGGCCCCTCTTGAACTCTTTTATTGTACTCACCATCACCACCTTCTCAGGCAGAGAGTTCCATAGTCTCACTGCTCTTACTGTAAAGAATCCTTTTCTATGTTTGTGTAGAAACCTTCTTTCCTCCAGACGCAAAGGATGTCCCCTCGTCACAGTCACAGTCCTGGAAATAAATAGATGATGGGGGTGATCTCTGTACTAACCCCTGATATATGTATACATAGTTATTAGATCTCCCCTTAGTCTTCTTTTTTCTAAAGTGAATAAACCTAATTTTGATAATCTTTCTGGATAGTCCACCCATTCCAGTTATTACTTTAATTGCCCTCCTCTGAACCCTCTCCAGCTCTGCTATGTCTGTCTTGTTCACAGGAGCCCAGAACTGTACACTGTACTCCATGTGTGGTCTGACTAGTGATTTGTAAAGTGGTAGGACTATGTTCTCATCACGGGCGTCTATGCCCCTTTTGATGCAACCTATTATCTTATTGGCCTTGGCAGTAGCTGCCTGGTTTCTACAACTTAGTTTGCTGTTCACTAAAATTCCTAGATCCTTTTTCATGTCAGTGTTACCCAGTGTTTCACCATTTAGTATGTATGGGTGACTTGCATTATTCCTTCCCATGTGCATAACCTTATATTTGTCACTGTTGAACCTCATCTGCCACTTCTCTGCCCAAGCCTCCAATCTATCCAGATCCATCTGTAGCAGTATACTGTCCTCTTCAGTGTTAATTATTTACACAGTTTAATGTCATCTGCAAAAATTTATATTTTACTGTGCAAGCCTTCTACAACATCATTAATAAATATATTGAAGAGGATAGGGCCCAATACTGACCCCTGATGTACTCCACTAGTGACAGTGACCCAATCTGAGTGTGTACCGTTAATAACCACCCTCTGTTTTCTGTCACTCAGCCAGTTACTTACCCACATACAGACATTTTCTCCCAGTCCGAGCATCCTCATTTTATATACTAACCTTTTATGAGGTACGGTGTCAAATGCTTTGGAGAAGTCCAGATATACGACATCCATTGATTTGCCGCTGTCAAGTCTAGAACTTACCTCCTCATAGAAACTGATTAAATTTGTTTGGCATGACCGATCTCTCATGAAGCCATGCTGATATGGCGTTATTTGCTTATTTTCATTGACGTACTCCAAGATAGCATCTCTTAGAAAACCTTCAAACAGTTTACCCACAACAGATGTTAAATTTACCGGTCTATTGTTTCCGGGCTCTGTTTTTTGACCCTTTTTGAATATTGGCACCACATTTTCTATGCACCAATCCTGTGGAACACTCCCTGTCAGTATAGAGTCCTTAAATATCAGAAATTAGTGTCTGGCTATGACATTAATTAATTCTCTTAGGATACAGGGGTGTATGCCATCTGGTCCTGGTGATTTGTCTATTTTAATCTTTTTAAGACGCCACTGTACTTCTTCCTGGGTCTGACAGGGCACTTTTAATGGGGAATTTACTTTTATATTGTGCATTTCATCTGACAGTTTATTTTCCTTAGTGAATACAGTGGAGAAAAGATAATTGAATAGCTTTGCTTTCTCCTCATTGATCTCTGCAACTCCCACATCATTACTCTGTAAAGAGCCAACACCTTCAGATTTATACTTTTTACCATTTATATAATTGAAGAACATTTTAGGGTTAGTTTTGCTCTCCTTGGCAATTAATCTCTCGGTCTCTGGTTTGGCTGCTTTTATTAGTTTTTTACATATTCTATTTTTTTCCTTATAGTTTTTCAGTGCTTCCTCGCTACCCTCCTGTTTTAGTGATTTAAATGCTTTTTTTTGTCATTTATTGCTTTCTTTACAGTTCTATTTACCCACATTGGATTTTTTTCTTGTTCCTTAACCTTTTATTCCTATAAGGTATGTACCTCTCACAATTAGATTTTAGGATGCTTTTAAAAATATCCCATTTTGTGGCTGTATTTTTATTTTTGAGGACTTTGTCCCAGTTAGTTAGTCCTATCGCCTCTCTTAGTTCACAAAATTCAGCTTTTTTGAAGTTTGGTATTTGTGTTCCTCGTTGAAGAAACACTCTTTTGAATGACAATTGGAAGGTTATTATTTTATGGTCACTCTTTCCCAGGTGTCCCCCAACTGGCACATCTGTTGTTCTGTCAGGTCTGTGGGTAATACTGAGTCCAGTATGGCCGTCCCTCTAGTCGGGTCCTGAACCAGTTGGGAAAGGTAATTGTCTTTGATTATTGCCAAGAACCTGTTCCCTTTATGAGATGTACAGCTTTCAGTTTCCCAGTCTATATCTGGGTAGTTGAAGTATCTATTTCGTTTAGTAGTAGATTTTCTGTAGACTCTGGTATATATCTGGTTTATAATAACCTCCTATTAGTATTTTAATATTGTTTTTGCCTCCATGTATTTCCACCCACAGTGACTCCACTTATATCTCACTTATATCTTCTCAGACTGTGGGATTTAGACAGGATTTTACATAAAAGCAGACCCCTCTCCGGTTTTGATGATCCTTTCTAAACAGACTGTAACCCTGTACATTAACTGCCCAGTCATAGCTATCCTCCAGCTTATTCCTACTATGTCATAGTCCTCCTCACTAATTCCAGTTCCCCAGTTTTATTAGTTAGGCTTCTGGCATTAGTATACTTACAATTAACAGGTTTATGTATATTTTTTTACCCAAAACTTTTCCTTATGAACTGTTCTAGTCTCTCATTCCATTTCTCCCCCAGTCCCATTACCTCGCCCCTGGTCTCTATCTGCACTATCTTCCCATTCTATAATGTAATTACCCTCCCACCCAGTCCCTAGTTTAAACACTTCTCCAACCTTCTAGCCATCTTCTCCCCCAACATAGCTGCCCCTTCCTCATTGCGGTGCAGCCTATATGGATCATGACAGCTGGATCTTATCCAGCCCCTCCCAGTAATCTGTGAACCCGATCCGTGATGTGTCGAACTCGAGCACCAGGAAGACAACACACCGTTCAACGATCCCGGTCTTTGTGACAGATCACCCTATCTGTACCCCTAATAATTGAGTCTTCCACTACCAGCACCTGTCTGGCCTGCCCTGCTCTCCTGGTCCCCTGCTTACTGGAGCCGACATACTCCTGACTGGCAGATGAAGTGTCCGGCTCCAGCAGTGCTATCCTTGAACTGACATCCCCCTTATCTGCCAACCTTGTAAACCTGTTGGGGTGTGTAGATCAGGGCTAGCCTCCCTGGCACTCTTTCCTCTACCCCACTTTCTTACTGTTATCCAGCTAGCTTACTCACTTTCCTGAGCCTCCTCGCTACTACCCTCCCCCAGATCTACCACATAGAGTGCTTGCTCAGTGAGCAAAACTCTTTTCCAAATTGTCAACGCTTCTCAGTGTTGAAACTGGAAAGGAAGATGTCTGTTTGTCTGCAGACAACAGAGGGCTGGAAGAAATCATCATGGCGGTCTGGTCTGAATGGAGAAGGTAAGGAAAGAGAACAGCTATATCAGAGGAGACATCACTGGATCTAAGAGGTATGTGGTGCTGTATTACCCTGTGTTTTTTGGAGCGCTGTATGCATGACTTGAACAATTGAGCTGGAGGAAAGCGGTTAAGTTAAGAAGTAGGCATGGGGGGGGGGGGGGTGCGGTTTCAATTTTCGCCTCAGGCAACAGAAAGGCTAGGTGCACCATTAGTTCCTTCTGTGATATTCCAGAGATTTTTATGCTACATGGGATGTACACCATCTGTGACATTCCACAGGAGCAAACCTAGCCAGAGGAGGCTGGGGTTGCATTACTGGATCACATTGTGGGACAGGGGAGTATTGTATGGTCTGTGTGCACTGTACACAGAGGGAAGAGGCACCATATAAAGGGACACAGAGAATAAAAAAGCATAAAAAATAACACTCTTTATTACAGCAGTCCTGCTGTCTTTCATATATGTTCAGCCTCAGACTGTGGAACACAAGTCTAAGGTTTGGGAAGTGTTAAGCATACTGGGACCTGCCGAGAATCAAAATGTTCTTTCAAATGCTAATATCTCCATGTGCAATCTTGTTTTTCAGAGATTTTAGCTCTCTCTTGTTTCAGGCTCATTTAAGACAGCTGGTGACTAAAAAGCCAAGTCCATCCTTATTAGCAGCGAAAAGAAAACCAAGAACAAATCAATATGATTTCTATGTCATTTACAAAAGCTCCCATGGAAACAATGTTGTGAAGTTGCAGAAGGGTAGCCTATGTGATCGGTCACTTGGATGTGACACGTTGCGGGTTCATCTGCTTATATACTGTGTGCTTAGTCCTGCAGGGTTAGCCAGTAGCAGAGTACGACCACCCACAGGACTCCGATAAATAAAAACAGCAGAGGTTTAAATGTATAAAATGCAACTTTTATGGAATGTTTTTCAGTAAAACTATATATCAATCTGCTCAGCTCCTCCTGCTCTTTAATATGCTGCCTGCATTTTCATGGTGAAAAGGTCCCTCTTATTCCCTTAATATATGCGCTCTGGACCGGGTGCTCATTTGTCAACTGAGTGCATCTTTCATTCAATTATCGGCAGCACAAGTGCAGGGGCGTACGCCAGGGGCGTACATAAAAATCATTGGGCCCCATAGCAAAAATCTGAATTGGGCCCCCTAAAAACCCACCCACTACCCACCCGTGGCCCATTCCCCTACTAATTAAACCGTTAGGGATAAATAACTAAAAAAGTAACTAAAAAATTATATTTTCCCCTAAGGTTTTGCTCTGGAAATGATTAACTTATATTTAAGTAGACATGGTTCCATGCGTATGTAGCCTACTACTGACAATATAAAGCCTCGTTTCAAACTATTCCATATCCACAGGATGTGTACACTGCTCAGATATCTCCGGAATTCCCATAGAAATTAATAGAACGGCCGTGCACATGTGCGACTGGCCCCTCCGTTCATTTCAGGGGGTACATTCTCATGGATAGGGGATAACTTAAAAAAGAACCTGAATAACCCTTTAAAGCAGGGATGTCCAACCTAACTTAAAGTACACGTAAACTAAATGAAGTTTATTAGAATCTATAATAAGTGTCATAAGATGACTTTTTCAAAGATTTTTTTTTTGTATGAGAAACAGGCACCTGAAATTCAAATGCCTCTAGTGCTTTCGTACACCGCTGATATGACAGTGGTGTACAGAAGTACAGATTTCACTAGTGCTGCAGCGAGCGATGTACAGCACACATCACTGCTCATGCCTCTCTGCTAAAGCCTGGCATAGTGGGCACAGGCAGGAAGAGCGATTTATATGCGAGCAGAAGGAGCGCAGGGCAGAAGCTCGCATAGCATCGTTCCTCCTGCTTGTGGCCACTCTGCACTAGGGTTGGGCAATAAACCGGTAGCTACGATATACCGCGATATTAGAAAACAGCGATATTGCGATATCACTGTTTTCTAATAATCGCGGTATTCTGTGACGTCATGCGCTCTGTCTGCGGCGCCTTCCTCACTCACCACCCGCCGGCCGCCGCACATTAAAAATCATTGCCGGCTCCTGCATCCCTGGCTCCGCCTCCTCCTACCCGGCGCATTTCTGCCCACATTCTCGGGGGGTGCAATTGCCCCTTTGCCTCTCTCCCCCCCTGGATCCGCCGGAAGACTCACACAGGCGCACTGGCAAAGGCATTGAAGTGCGCATGCGCCTGCCAGTGCGCCTGTGTGAGTCTTCCGGCGCTTCTCTTCTCAGGCAAGTGAAGTGAATAATAATTACCTACAACGGCGCTAGGCTGGGAGGAGGCGGCGCTGGGCAGGTAGGGAATCTGTTGATGACACTGGGGGAATCTGTGGATGACACTGGATGGGGGAATCTGTGGATGACACTGGATGGGGGGAATCTGTGGATGACACTGAGGGGGGTCTGTGGATGACACTGAGAGGGGGGATCTGTGGATGACACTGAATGGGGGGGGATCTGTGGATGACACTGGATGGGGGGAATCTGTGGATGACACTGAGAGGCTGGGGGAATCTGTGGATGACACTGAGAGGGGGGGGGGATCTGTGGATGATACTGAGAGGGGGGGGATCTGTGGATGACACTGAATGGGGGGGGATCTGTGGATGACACTGGATGGGGGGGATCTGTGGATGACACTTAAGGGGGGATCTGTGGATGGCACTTAAGGGGGGGATCTGTGGATGGCACTTAAGGGGGGGATCTGTGGATGGCACTTAAGGGGGAGGGATCTGTGGATGGCACTTAAGGGGGGTTTGTGGATGGCACTTAAGGGGGGAGTGGATCTGTGGATGACGTCTCCTTGTAGCTGCCGCTGCCCCCATACAGTATAACGTCTCCTTGTGGCTGCCCCCATACACTATAACGTCTCCTTGTGGCTGCCCCCATACAGTATATAGTCTCCTTGCGCTGCCCCCATACAGTATAACGTCTCCTTGTGGCTGCCCCCATACAGTATAACGTCTCCTTGCGGCTGCCCCATACAGTATATTGTCTCCTTGTGGCTGCCCCCATACAGTATAACGTCTCCTTGTGGCTGCCCCCATACAGTATATTGTCTCCTTGCGCTGCCCCCATACAGTATAATGTCTCCTTGCGCTGCCCCATACAGTATAATGTCTCCTTGCAGCTGCCCCCATACAGTATAATGTCTCCTTGCGCTGCCCCCATACAGTATATTGTCTCCTTGCGCTGCCCCATACAGTATAATGTCTCCTTGCAGCTGCCCCCATACAGTATAATGTCTCCTCGCGCTGCCCCCATACAGTATAATGTCTCCATGCGCTGCCCCATACAGTATAATGTCTCCTTGCAGCTGCCCCCATACAGTATAATGTCTCCTTGCGCTGCCCCCATACAGTATAACGTCTCCTTGTGGCTGCCCCCATACAGTATATTGTCTCCTTGCGCTGCCCCCATACAGTATAATGTCTCCTTGCAGCTGCCCCCATACAGTATAATGTCTCCTTGCGCTGCCCCCATACAGTATAACGTCTCCAAGTGTTTTTTTCTTCTAAATGGGCATTTATCGTGATATATATCGTTATCGCGATAAATTTCTTAATATCGTTATCGTGGCAATATTTTTGATATCGCCCAACCCTACTCTGCACAGCACCCCCCCTCCATGAACTCTTCTTAATGCTGATGCGACAGAGTTCAATGGGGGGGGGGGGGCGCTGCTGGGGCATTGTCTATATAAGCATCAACAGCAAGCAGCGTTTCTGGGGGGGGGGGGGGGGCTGCTTGAAGCACACTGTTCTCTATATGATAAAATTCCCTTCCCCATTAACTTTTTTTTACTTTTGACAATGCTCAGCTGCACACTACTTACATTGTCCCTAGCTGTGCAGGGCACGCGCTCTGGAGACATTATTTGTCTCTGGGGATTGGAGTTCGTCTTTGGGTAATTATAAATCACTGAGCCGGGCAGGCAGCGCCGTGGAAGACAAGTCCAGCATCCCGCCCGCTCAGTCCTGTCTCTGTCTACTGAGCTTGGCTAGCCAATCAGCAGCAGGCTATTAATGCTGCTAAATGCTGATTGGCCAGTTCAACACCCAGCAGACAGACAGAGGAAAGTGCATTGGCATAGGCTGGCTAGGGACTGTCTGTCAGGAGCCGGCAGGAAGATTGATAAAATATGTAAGGGGAGGGGGGCCCTGAGCACATGGGAAGCAGGGCCCGTCTGAGCCCCAGATAGGTAGAAGTGATAGTGGAGCCACAGCAGCTATGTGAGTGTAATTAGGGGCGGGGCCTTCCATCCACTCCGGGCCCCCCCCCTTCACGGGCCCCATAGCAGCTGCGTGGTCTGCCACTATTGTAGGTACGCCACTGGCGTACGCAGATCTCATAGTTCCTCAATGCAAAACCTAGCATGCCCCGCATGTCCCACCCGATTTCACAGTACACGTGACTATGCCAGTCTTCATAAATCTTCTTCAGTCTGTACCTATATACAAACTGCATTCTCGGAAGTAGGGCGGAACAGGGAACTTGAATGGCTCTGGAAAAAATACTAAAAGTGTAGTTGGGTCCAAATTGATAGAAGGCAGGGCCAACACAAGTAGGCAGGCTAGCAATACCATATTGTGGCACATTATACCACCCCAACAGAGCCAAATACCACAGTCCGTCACAAAATACTGCCCCAGCAGCACAAGATACATCTACAAAAACTTCTACTGGCCGGCCCCTTAGGCATCGGCCCACTAGGAAACTTCCCTGTAAGGTCTATGGCCAATCATCCCTGCCTGTAAGCCTAGCATGTGAGCTCTAGAGGACATTTAGTTTACAGAGTTTTTGGGCCAAGTATCACTTTGAACTTATAAAATGCATGAGTTACTTTATTGCTCTGCGTTTCCAAATGTCCTTCAAATATCTGAAAATATTTGAAAATAAAAGCCGATCTAATAGACTTCTTAGCCCCTGCTACATAATGGAGGAAACATTTTCCAGGGCGCATAGTTCACATAACTATATACATTTCGACCAGAACTAATGCTTGATCCTCCACTAAATAACAGCTCTCTAGAGAAGTTAGCTTTCCAAGAAACGAAGGCTATTCTGTATGAAGATGAATTGGGTTGCATACATTTTCTAAACTATCTGTATGTTTAGAGTTCAAGGAAAACCAATTGTGAAGTCACGCTCATCACGACTAGCGAGGAATATTCCCATTTGTTGTTCTTCATGAAATAATGGAAACCTTTCATATTCCGAAGGTGTTGGTGGTTATTCTTCATCATCTTCGTGACTATATCAAGGCTTAGCATATGTTGTTGGCCTTATACTTTGACTGCCGCTATGTAAATATATCACCGCATAATAGGATATATTCTATTAATCCTAAATTAATTTAAAACCATACTATATGTGACATGAGACCCAACTGCTCCCTAAAATCATTACGAGAGATGTACCAAAGGTCTTCTACAGGGGAAGACTGGGAACTTACACTAGCCCTGGAAAAAAAAACTAAAACTGGCCCTATGTTTCAGTCGGCTCCATATTGACCATAGGTAGGTCCAACACAAGTAGGTGGGGCCAGCAATACCATATTGCAGCGCATAATACCACCACAATAGAGCCAAATACCACAATGCATCACAAAATACCTCCCCAAAAACTGCTCCTCTGTGGTGGCCAGCATCAGCTGCCACATTCTGTCCTGCTACTCCAGTTGCCTCAGGATGGCAATACAGTTGAAGTCAGGAGTCAGGAGGGGAGCATCAGATCATTATTTACCTGGCTTGCGGCCATAAGGAGGGCTCAAGCAGCCCCCTCGGCATTGGCCTACCTGGAAGTTTCCCTGTAGGGTTGATGACTGGTCCATCCTTGGTCTTCTAAGCCCAAAATCCACTACCTCAACACTAATGAATGTATGTTCCCTGTATGTTCTTATTCTCCTGCTCCAATAACTCAGTCCTGTCTCCAAACTTCTCACCCAATCTTCCAGTTTCCATATTGAAAAATTATAAATTTAGAACTAATAATGTACTAATTTTCACTGTGGTCTATGTTTAAGAGCATTGGTTGCATTATGTTCAACCACATAATGTTAACCAGACTTAAACATGATATTAAAATAATGCCAAATAATTAATGACTTCCTTAGTGTTTTCCTGTATAAATTAGCACTCTAGATATCAGGGGAAATGTGTAACAAGACCATAGCAAAGGCAGGTGCACTCTGCGGCAATACTAAACCCTCACACTGATGTTAAAATTGAGAGGTTAGTTCGACACATCCTACTAGGAGGACATGTCTTAAGCTCGGACACCACGCCAAGGTCTCTCAAATAGCCCGAGACCCTACCACTCAACCTACCTGTGCCGTATGGGCGATACCAGGGGCCGTTGGGCATTATGGGAGCGTAAGGCCTGACTCACAGACAGCTCACCAGTCACCTCCAGCATGTAACCATGCCTGCAATGGGAGGTGGGAGGTGCCTGTGAGCCCCACCCGAGACCGGCTGATATGGCCCAGAGCCTCCCAGGTGCACCTGAATGTAGCCTGTAGATGAAAAGCAGGCACATTTAAACTGGAGTTTATATACCTCCAAACATATTATACAAACCATTAGAAAACGTGGTGTGGTGTTTAACAAGCAGGATATGCTCAACCCATATGCAGTTGTGCATGTATATAGGGGAGCACATCCTGCACTTGTAGTCTGTTGCTAGGAACAATCAACAGCAAAAAATGCATACAATGGAAGATGTCAGCAACGGACTACAAGTACCACAATAACCATCCTACATACGATAACGGTAATGTGGATTACATGTCATTAAAAATGTAGCATAGCCACTGAGTTATTCACTGAAATCTATCTGTATAGCGCCACCTGCTGTTTGTTTTCTTTCTCATTTCTTTGTCCTCCTCACTGAGAAGGTCGCACATGCTCAGTTTCATCTTTCAATTGCCTCCTAAGCTGTGATAGGCAGAGCATGGACACGCCCCTTAGCTGCAGCAAAAAAAAAAAGCACTCCCCTTTAGCTGTCAGCTTGATATAAATCTAGCGGAGCAATGAATGTGGAGATCTCTGGATCCATGTGAGGTACAGGGCTGGTTCTAGATTTGTTAGAAAGAGATTATGTATTATATGATAATACGTCAGATTTTCGTTTTTTACATAACATTAGTCATGGGATAACCCCTTTAAATGTATGGAAATTAGAGGAGTACTAATCCAACATCCAGTATATAACATGTTCAGTGCCTTCTGTAGAAAATCCATTTGGTGCACCAGTGTGATTATCCCCATTCCCCAAAAACAATGCTGACTCCATTTAAAGGGAACCTGTCACCTCAAACAGCGGTCCTAAACCGCCGGCAGGACCTTCAAGACTACAGCAGTCAGATTCTGATCAAGTATCCGGTGCGGCAGTAGTAAGAAAATCGATGATTAATCCACGGCTGGCGCGATTCTCTGCCTAGGCTTGAAGTCAAGGGGGCAGCGGCCTTCTTGCTTTAAGTCGCGGTAACCACGCCCCCTTCCCGCCCCCTTCGCTGTGACTGGCAGCTGGCTGTCCTGAGAAGCCAGCTGGCTGTCGGGCATATGCGCTGTCAATCAAAGCGAAGGGGTCGGGAAGGGGGTGTGGTCACCGCGACTTGAAACAAGAAGGCCGCTGCCCCCTTGACTTCAAGCCTAGGCAGAGAATCGCGCCAGCCCTGGATTAAACATCGATTTTCTTACTACTGCCGCACCGGAGTTTAGTAAGATATACTTGATCAGAATCCGACTGCTGTAGTCTTGAAGGTCCTGCCGGCAGTTTAGGACCGCTGTTTGAGGTGACAGGTTCCCTTTAATGTCCACAAGTAGAGATCTTGCCATTTGCAAGATAAGCTCAATTTAACTATGAAATATCACAAGAAATAAATCTCGCACAGCAGTATGAAATACAAATTTATTCAAATCATATAAGTTATACCAAAACCAACAAACTCTGAGCCCCGAAGCATGTTCAGATACCTTCCAATGATGCTACTACGTGAAGCATGCCATTCATCACTGACATCCAGAAAGTACAGACTGGACTGAGCCACCTTGGCTTGGAGCTGCCCATACCCTTCTACACAGAAATAAAGTACATTACAATACGTCCAGTACAGATAGCTAGCATACTCCCTTAGTGATAAGACTATGTTATTACAAGAACTATAATCTATGTGCTTGTACTCCTTTTGGTCCCATAAGGACGCTACCACAGTATGCTCGATATATTTATTTTTTTGTAAAAAAGAAAAAAGGCATCCAAAAACATGTTTTCTGCCTTTGTTGCTATTTTTTTGTGGCATTTTTCTTAGCTTTTTTTTATCTGCTTTTTAAACTGTGTGTTTCAGCACATATGTTTTTCTCCAGGAAAGTATGTACTTCCTCTCTGATGTCACTTCCTCTGTGGATCAATATGTGATAAAAGTCATTTAAAAAATGCAAGGTGAAACCACCGTAATAACAGCAATAGACAATGCCAAGTTTTTTTCAAGCAGGACCAAAAAAATGATAAAAGTCTACATCCACAGCATTCTGAGATTTCAAATGCCAATGACCCAAAAAAGTGATGTAAGTGAAAAAAGACACTAAAAACATGTCTCAATTTCCTTAGACCTATTCCTTAGGCATTTTCTGCATAAAAACCACATCAAAAAATGGCAGTAAAAGAATGCAAAATGCCACAAAAACACCAAAACAGACTATAGGGGAAATTTATGGTGGCATAGAAAAGTTGCAAATTTTGTCACAAGTCCTGGTTTGCAACAGAATTTGCGACTTTTTAGCTGTTTCGGACATCATCGCCACTTATCCAAAAAGGGGGCAGGGCGTGGGCGTAAACTTCATTTAACAACAAGTATGATAGAAAAGTGGTGCCCATTACATGAGAAATCTATTCCAGCTCTTTGGATAGAGTAGATTTAATTTCTGGTGCAGGGATTGCCTGACATATGACAAAATTACGACAAAATAATTGAGACAAGCACCTATATCTCTATAGGAAGGTCCAACTTTGTGACTACCGTAATTTTTTGTTAATGTTCCAATGTCCTCTACTAACTAGGGTACACTTGGTAGAAAGAAATTGGGTAAAATTGGATGGTAATATGACTGCAGGGTCTGACTACACTGTATTTGTCTGTAGTCTGTTACCATGGAGTCACATAAATGTACCTAGGAATTGTAGATTTTTAACTTGATTATTAGAACGCGTTCTAGAATGTGTACAATATTAGGCTGAGGCTAACCATTTACATTTTTTCACATGATTGTCCAATTTTTATTGAGTTGCAGGAGTCGTCCAAAGGAACATCGCTTCAGAGCTTACCTTAGCCCACATGGAGAAGTCCCCCTAGTGCTAACACATACCAAATGCACTATAAAGAAACTGCAGCACCCTAGTTTCCTAAGATGGTGGCTGTCTTGTACTGTGCAGGTGCTGAAAACATTCAAGTGCAGGCGCAGATACAGGAGACCTGGTTACATTTTTCAGGTAGCTGATCCCATTAGTGCATCCAGATTTCCTTTTGATTTAGTTCTTATCACTAGTTATGTTGCGTTGACCTGCAGCAATAGAAGATCTTCTAAAATTCAGATCACTTGTATTCACGTGAATCTAGACCCTGACAATTCAGTTTTACCACTTTCAGTGACAATTCCCGGCCATTTTCTGTATCTATTACAGTCTAATAACAATCCTGTCTCTTACCCAGGTGGACTATAAAATTAAAGGCATTCCCCCTTAATTAGTTATTGATTGGCCTATCCTGATATCAGATCGGTGGGGGTTCGATTCCCAGCGCTGACACTGATCAGCTGTTTCAGGAAGCTGCTTGCACCGGAAATATAGTAGCCGTACTGCAGCTCCTATTCAGGTGAAAGGTACAGAAACTACACAGTGGGCATAGCCCTCCTTCCACTGTATAGTCTCCGGAGCTTATCGATGGGGCTGCCAGGTGTGGGTCCCCCATTGATCTGTTATCGATGGTCTATGACAGGCATCCTCAAACTGCGGCCCTCCAGCTGTTGTAAAACTACAACTCCCACAATGCCCTGATGTAGGCTGATACCTGTAGGCTGTTTGGGCTGGCTGGGAGTTGTAGTTTTGCAACAGCTGGAGGGCTGCAGTTTGAGGATTCCTGGTCTATACTAATAGACCATCAGTATCTAAGTATACACATATGTGTTTTTGCTGGATCCCTCATGGATCAGCAAAAACGCTTTTGTTACTGATAATACAACTGGCTGCATCCGTTATGTACAAAGCAGGTTGTATTATCTCTAAAATAGCCATGACGGATTCGGCACTAAAACCGCTGTAAGTCATTTGGGGACGGATCCGTTTTCTTTTCTGTCTGCAAAAACGGATCCGGCACCATTGACTTACATTGTGTTTTATGCCGATCTGTCTTGTTCCGCATCCCATGACGCACTTAAAAGTGCTGCTTGCTGCTCAAATTTCAGGGGATCTAATGTCATGCGTTTTTAATTGTGCAAATGTGGTTCGTCATCGACTTTGTAATACACTACGTGTCATGGCTTTCATGTCTGCACAGACATGGCACGTTACAGCACAAGGCACATGGCACATCTTCTGATACATAGTATATTTGTTAGTGTTTTTGTGGAATTGACTTTCTCCTTTGATGTGAATTGCTGACAAACAGTAGATAGATACAGTATTCCATACTGACTTCTCTTCAGTCAGTGAATGTTATATTATGTACAATTTCCCAGAGTAAACATTTGTAGAAATTTCTTCGGAATCTTCAGACTGAGCTAAGACGTCACATATAAGTCAAAGAAGGGATCTTGCAGACAAAAGGAAATTCACGTATGCAGCTGTTGTCATTCCAGGAACGTAAGGCTGGTGAAGAAGAAAACAGATTAGATAAAATTATGTGAAGTTTAAATTAAGTTTTTTTAAAGTTATCTATCATCTATCTATCTATCTATCTATCTATCTATCTATCTATCTCATATCTATCTATCTATCTATCTATCTATCTCATATCTATCTATCTATCTTATATCTATCTGTCTATCTTATCTATCTATCTATCTATCTATCTATCTATCTCATATTTATCTATCTATCTATCTATCTATCTATCTATCTCATATCTATCTATCTATCTCATATCTATCTATCTATCTATCTATCTATCTATCTTATATCTATCTGTCTATCTTATCTATCTATCTATCTATCTCATATTTATCTATCTATCTATCTATCTATCTATCTATCTTATATATATATATATATCTGTCTATCTTATCTATCTATCTATCTATCTATCTATCTGGATCCCAACCAATCATGAGTACTGGGTTCCCCTGAATGAATGGAGTGGCAGTCAAGCATGCATGCTACTGCTCCAGCCATTCCTTGTGGGACTGCTGAAGACAGGTGAGCAATGTACTCAGCTATCTCCAACAGTTCTATAGAGAAGGAATGGTGTGGCAGTGCCTGACCTGCTGCTCCATTCATATGGCCCATGTGCCGCTGCCTGGGAGATGCGTAGTGGAGAATGAGAGTGGTAGTGGCTCTGCCTGAAACGGTTATTCCAAGTGTGGAAAGGTTTATTAGCAATGTCCCTCTCACTGCAGTCTCTATCAACCTTAAACAGCGAATTCCTTACTGACTGACTCCAGTGCTCAGCCTTGCAGATTCTTACAGAGAACTGTAAAGTAGAGATTGTTTTCTTGATGCAAATATCTCAGAGATAGTAATGCTCTGGCATTCCGGCCTAGTTTTCTGAGGAGTGAGCACGTGCAGCTCCTCTCTTCCTCAGCTAACACTAGGCTGAACTAGGTGTGGTCCTATGGTTAACTCCTTCTTATCCATACAAAACTATACGGGTAATGCGTTACATCAGAACAGTAAGTAACAAAAAACAAATACTGCACATAGAACCCCCTTGTGATTGGTGGAGCTTCCAGTGGTCAGACCCCCACTGATCAGATTCTTATTTGTTATCCTGTGGATAGGGGATACGTTGTTATCTTGTTACAACCTCTTTAGAGAAGACCTTTCACCGCTCCTGACAGGCCTGTTTTAATAAGCTTCATGCATTCCCCATGTAATAACAATTCTGAAGCATCTATTCTTATGATTCTATGTCTTGCTATTCCTTTATTATTTCTATTAGAAGCTATGAATGAATTGCTAGCAGTCTGCAGTAAGGATACAGAGGGGAGGTAAGAAGTTGGGGTTGTGTACCTGCACAATCTGAAAATGGCAGCACTGATTGGATAGAGTGAGACCGTGCAGGTACACACCCCCAACTGATTACCACCCCTCTGTACCCTTACTACAGACTGCTAGCAATTCATTCACAACTTTTAATAGAAATAATAAATGAATGGCACAACATAGAGTCATAAGAATAGATGCTTTAGAATTGTTGTTACACGGGGAATGCATGCAGCTATTAAAACAGGCCTGTCAGGAGCGGTAACAGGTCCTCTTTAACAATGAACAGTGAAAAAAACAATCAGTTTGTAATGAGTTAGATGAATATCACCACCGTTTCTATAGCTACACATTGTTGTTATACCCTTAAAAAACCTGGACTTATAGCTGATATATTGTAGCAACAGGCTTGAAATAGAGATGTGGCATTACATGTTCAATTTCTTAGCAGTGCCACCATATGGAAAATTAAGCATTACACAGTGCTTATTCAAATCAATAGATAATACAGGACAGGTTCTCCAGAGCAATAGATGTCCCATTCTAATGGTTCTTTATTTTTGCCACTCTAATATATCAGCATTTTTCTAATAGGGTGTATGAACCTGAGGTTCACATTCCACTTGCTTACACTACCATTTACTTCTCTTCCCACTGAAATAGAAGTGCAAGATATAACATGACCTGGATGATCGAAAACTAATATACACATAATAAGGCCACTTAACAACCATTATTGCAATCTACTTAAATATGTTACCCCAAATGGCAACTATGAGTCCCACCATGGCAAGAATACGAGTTCCAAAAGAGCATATCAATACTGTTAAAGTGCTTACTGTCTCTGTAGCATGAGTTAAGCTGTCCAGGATTTTACTATTGACAGACTTTCCTCAGCATAGGCCATTACTATCTGATCAGCGTGGTCCGACACCCCACAACCCCGGCAGTCAGTTGTTTTCGGGCAATGGCGCTAGAACTACACAGCTCTGTCCATTGTGTAGTGAAAATAGCTGGTTACTGCAGTACCGCTCCCTCTGAAGTGAATGGGTAGAGTGCTGCAGTAACCAGCTCCATCCAATGCACAATGGACAGAGTTTCTAGTTCTATCCACCGATCAACCATCAATGGCCTGGCCCGAGGATAGGCCATTGTAGTACCCCAGGCCTGGAATGATTTGTAATGCTATACATCGTGTACACCAGAAGATGGGTTTCAATTGGCAGTTTTTGGCAACAGGAATGGGACTTACCATCCCATTTCTCCCCCTTTGGTAGGAGAGGGCTGATCCGACTTCCTGCAAAAGGATGGGCAGAGCTAGTTAAGGAGTTTGAAAGTAGAGCGTGAGGAGTGACGGAGCCTTCGATCCAGCTCCCGCTCCACCAGGCCATGCAGACCACAAAGGCAGCTCTTCTAGGAGGATCACTTCCCCAGAGAACCTGAAGGGCCCAAGGCTACAGAAGATCTGTAAACTATGGCATATTATTGTCAGCAGAATAATCAGGCAATCAAGCTGTCACGGTCCCTCCCATGACAGAGTTGAGAAGATCTGAGAGATTGGTGGCACGTGAGGGTATCTGAGAGTCTCTCTGTTTTCATCTTACAGTGTTGTTGTTTGGTAATGACCACACCTCTTGTCAGGTGCAGCTTGTGGTCATTACTGAGGCTCTATTTAGTTCTGACTCACACTAATTACCATGCGGTTGATATTTCATGCTGGAGTTGGTTGAGCTGGTGTGTTGTTCCTGTTGATCTCCTGCTCCTCCATTCCTCTTTAAGCTGCATTTTGGTTTGCATTTTGTTGTTCACTTGTGTGTGTTGTTGTCTAGGCCTCTGGGAGACACTGGTTCCCTTATCTGGGGAGGAACCAGTAGTCCCATTCCCTGCCACCACTAATAGGGCCTTCCAGGGTCTCCAGGGATAAGGTTATGGCGTATGAGTATTTCCACCCTCGGGGTCTAGTCATACTGGCAGGAGTCAGGGAGAGGTCTAGGGATTCCTAGGAGGTCACCATCCCTCTCCCTTAGCTTTGAGGCCTAGACTCCGGTCTATTCCTTCTGTGTGTTATCTGGTGTTATCCCCTCCCTATTACCCATGGCACAAGCTATACAGAATCCATTGTAAGGTGAGGAGAAACATGTTCAGACACCACCACCACAGTTCAGGACAGGCATAGCTAGAAGCCTGCATCATACAGTGGACATCTACAGCCACAGGTGCCAGAGTACAGCCGCAGGGAAGGGAATCAGGAGAGAGACGTTGTCAGCTAGCAAGCTTCTCAGTGTCATCTTCTACAACACTGCCAGCCACCATACTCCATATTCTAGGAGAAAAAAAAAGGGTTCTCAAGGGGTTGACTAAAATCTACCTTTCAGACAACCTGTGGCTGTAGCTTCACTGCTACCTATAGCTTCAACACTATTTTCATTGTACCACCTCTGGCTGTGGGCTCCTCTGCTGATCTCTTGACCGGATCTGCTCCTGTTTCTTCCTGATTATGTACATTTTGAAGTTAAGGTGTCATGTGAGCACAGCCCAGATTGCATAATCGGCAGTCAGACGGAACTATAAGAATTTAGGATGGCAGAATTCAGTCAAACCCCCAAAGCACCTCTTTAATGTCTGCTTTAGTTCCAGAAACATCAACAGTTATCTATAACTTGAGTGTATTATTACAGCTCAGCTCCATTTACGAAAACAAGGTTGAACTGCAATACCAGATACAGCCTATGGACAAAAGTGGTGCTGTTTCTTGAACAAAAAGAGAAACTCGGTCCATAAATATTATATTGCGGTTTTACTCAGATGACTAGGTCACCCCCTTGTCTTTCTCTTGCTCATGTATTTCCCTCCCTAGTGGCCTGATGTTACAAAACTGATATTTCTATTGCTTTTTAATAATAAATAAGAATAATTAACCTCAAAAAGAGTAAATGAATCCCACGAGGCTGTGATCTGATCATTACTGTCCTCTACTAAACAGCCGCTCTGCTGTACACCCTGGCATAGCACAAGCCTGGCAATGACAAATTAATATCACTCCCTTAATAGATTTTGCAAAGTGAATGAGTAAAAAAAAAAACGACAATTCTAAATTCCTGGGATCTGATGAGAGGTATGCAAATGAGTAATCTTTAGATGGAATATGCTAATAGACAAGTGTCAAACATCCGCCCTCAGATGCAGATTGCATTGGCACAGACACATGATGTCACCTTCCACAATAACAGGTTTACAAAACCGAAGGCTGGAATGTTATAGAATATAACCCTCTGCCACACAATGCAGGAGGAGAAGATAGCCCGGTGGATAAGGATCTACTGATGACACAACAATGAGTACATAGCCTTCCTCTGCATTGTGCACAAAGGGTTACTAAATGCTCACCGAGGGGGGATGTCTTTAGATGCGCATTGATTACATATGTGCATGACCTGCTAGGCATGATTAGGCAAGAGACATTTTTGTGCATTAAGATTTATTAATGATAAACTAACACAGATGTTATTTTACTGGAGGAGAACAGCTTGTGAATCTCTTACACTTTAGAGTTAAAAGGCTTTAAAGGGTACCTGAGTTTAAAAAAAAAACCTGTGCAATGGCTATGCTTCATGGTAGAATTATAACTGTGAAGGAGCAGGTCTGTTTTGGGCTTCCCTAATGTCTTCCTTAGTCATATTATTCCCTGTTTCAACAGCACAGCAAGATGCATTTCTCTCACAAGCAGGGCGGCGTCTCCCTTTTATGAAATCTGACAGTACTGTATTGCAGTGACCTCACTTCCCTTACTTTCCACTATGTTTGTTTTCTTCTAGGGAGCTCAGAAAGCTGATAAGGAGGGGGGGGGAGATCAGACTTACAGGCACACTTTGCACAAGCAACTCTTTTATAAGGCTCAGAAGCTCAGCTAGCTCTGGCTATTGCGACCTTTCAGTCATTTTATTTTGCTGCTACGAATTATCTGAAAATCAAATATAATTAAAGGGAATCTGTTAGCAGCAACCTCCCTATTGAAAATTGCATGAGGGTCACCTAATTAAAACACAGTTTTTCTTTTGTTGATCTGAGGCTCTGTTGTTGAGTTATGATACTTTTTCCTATTATTCAAATTAGGTATTTGATGCAATGAGGGCATCACCATTGCTTTTGTAGCACCCAACCTCCAATCCCTTCTGTGGACAGCCCCTCCCTGGCTGTCTTGCCATTACCTGACCTTGTCAATCAAAGCAGTGAGGAAGGAGCTGGCCATAGAAAAGAGCAGAGCGTGGGTGCAGCAAAAGCAATGGTGACTCCCTCATTGCATGAAATACCTAATTTGTATATTAAGAAATAGTATAATAACCCTGGAACGGAGCCTCGGGTCAACAAAAGAAAAAGAGTTTTAATCAGGTGAAACACAGCTATGCAAACAGTTGGATAGGGAGGTCTCTGGCAACAAATTAAAGGGAGTCTGTCACCACATTTGGCCATTATAGACCATTTACATAGCGTTCTGGCTTAACTTTAAAAGACTCAAACAGTACCTTTGTTTCCTCCTTCTGTGGTTCCCCTGCGGCAAAAACATAGTGTTATTGATATGTAAATGAGAGCTCGCAAGAGCCCAGGGGCGGCGTTAACGTCTTTGGAGCCCAGGCTGCTCATCCTCTTTTTCTAATTTCCCCGTCCCAGCCTCTGCCTCTGCCCGCCCTTCTCTTCTGTTGGGTCCTCCTCCTCTCCCCATGAAATCCCGCAGCTGCCCTCTACCTCGCTTGGCTGGGGCATGCGCACTGCAATGCCCATTGTGGGCACGGGCATCGCTAATGCTACTGCGCATGCTCCAGCCAACGGCCTCCTTGCAGCTGGGTTTGCACCATTGGCCGGAACATGCACAGTAGCTAAGTGATGCCGTCCCCATAGTGGGCATCGCAGTGCGCATGCTCTGGCCAAGCGAGGCAGAGTGCAGGCGCAGGATTTCATGGGGAGAGGAGGAGGACGCAACAGAAGAAAAGGGCGGGCAGAGGCAGAGGCTGGGGCGGGGAAATTAGGAAAAGAGGATAAGCAGCCTGGGCTCCAAAGACGTTAACGCCGCCCCTGGGCTCTTGCGAGCTCTTATTTACATATCAATAACACTACGTTTTTGCTGCAGGGGAACCACAGAAGGAGGAAACAAAGGTACTGTTTAAATCTTCTAAAGTTAAGCCAGAACGCTATGTAAATAGTCTATAATGGCCAAATGTGGTGACAGACTCCCTTTAAGTATTCTTACGTAGACCACTAATTTCTCAGATTTCTTTAATTTTGTATCTAGAGCTCATATGCAGATTTAGGTGTCTCCATGGTAACAGACTACAAATAGACCCTGTTTAGTCTGATTATACAGTCATGCTCCTTTCCATCTGTCCCCTACTTCTTGTGGTAGATCAGCAAGAAGTATAGTACAGATGGAAGAAAGTGTGACTCTAGGACCAGACTACACAGGATTCCTCCATTCCTGTGGAGTGAAAACCTGCCAGAGCAAAATAATTGTTCCAGGAGAACCCTGAGAGAAAGTGGTAAAGATATCTGCAGACTGTCCAGGATCACAAAAGACTGTGCGTTATAGCAAAGGTAATGTGCACTTATGGCTATGGACTTTGCTGCTTGTGGAGAGGGTATATTGCTTTAGCACCCATCACACTTAAAGAATTGGCTGTCCAATACTGATTGTAAGAGTATTATATGTCTGTGGTCACTTTGAGAAGATTGCAAAGTGTGTTTAGAGTGACACTCAGGGACTACTACTGCCATCATTGCCGCTGCCTATACCCAGCCATTGGGAAAGGCAAGCTCTGTGAAATACCTCACAATTGTGCCTGATTTATGCTTGTACTGCATCACCCATCATCTGCAGTAAACAGACTGTTCTTTGTTATCACTAAACTGGGCCTTGTTATTGCCTCCACCATCCGCGGGGCCCTCACTCTACTTGAACTCCTGCCTTGCACCCTGCCAAACATCCACCATCAAAGGTACCCCAAAAGCCCCAAAAAGGTCCAGAATGTGCCCCAAGGAAAGAAGGCATGTGCCCTCCATTCACTGCATGGCCCAAGGAGAGCCAGGGTGAGGAGTGTCACTGTGAATTGTGAGTACTACTACCACCTTCATAGCCACTACCTCTCCTCCCCTTTGGGTCGCTGCATTATCGCCAGGACCTTGTATGCACTTTCTCATATATCATCTTGACACTGGTTATGATGCCTGGACAGAGGGGAACTTATTAGACACAGGATGTTGTAGACTGGGGGCAATTAAAGTCGTTTGCAGACTAAAGCCAAACTGGGCTCCTTTTCACGTAACACAAAGGTGTTTAATTAACGCACGCCACAGATAGGACGTCTCCAGCCCATCTAATATGCTTGGGTATAGGGCTGTGTGTATCCATAGACCAGAAAATACACTCTAAAAGCAATCTCGTCATAATTCATGTTTTGCAATAAATAACTTATGTTCTTATAATTGGGGAACCTGGTTGCTTCTTGTTCTCAAGTGCCAGGATTTTCGGTCTTAGGAAACCTACTCGATTACATTTTGGTTGTAATGATTAATATTTCATATTCATGTTTGGTCACATTATGCTTCTTGGAATACATACAAGAAGTTTGGGCTCAAATTAGAATTATGCTGTACAATTTTCCGCTTTTTGTATGCCATTAGCCAGTCTCCGGTCACATGAATAAGAGACAGATGAAGGGGGGCTAGCTAAGACCCTTTAAAAATTTCATACTGTAAAACATCCATGGTCAGATCCCAAAGATACACCTAGCTTGTAGGTCTGGTCAACTTTCCACTTTTCTCCCAGTGTGGATCTTCACCGATCTATTTGGTTTGCAATTCATTATTTTATCCTTATTTTATTTCTGTACTGCTTGTTTATCTGTATGTTCTTTTTGTCATCTTTTTGTGACCTGTTAGCACTGTAACTTTTTGTATATTAAATCTTAGGTATAATAAGTCGTTCCTTGCTGCTCTCAAAGTGCCCTCACCTTCTAAGTACTGTTTCGCTGTGTTACCATTGAAGGCCAGTGTGCTAGAAGTCTGCCTTTTGTCTGCTAGAACACAGTGTGTTCCTGTAAGAGCTGTGCCTATGTAACCAGGGTGTCCCGTTGGCCGGCAGATAGGTGGTGGCAGTGTGGTGTGTAGATGCACGGACAAGTTTAGGGGTCACTTAATGGCTTGGTAGCCTAATGCATTAGGTAATTGTGGAAGTGGACTACCCCCTGCAGTCACATACAAGGTAACGGGTGTAGTGAATGCCAGAATGCCCCCTGGTGACATGTCTTGTTGCACATGTGCTGATCATGACATGCCCTTTTTGTTAAACGGGTCCCTCAACCATAACCTGATTACAGATTGTCCTGATGCTAAGATCCTCACATCAATCAACTGCAATGTGCAGAAGAACCCAGAAGCAGTTGTTTTAAATTCGCCTGCAGCACCCCTACAGGAGAAATAAGGCATTACCCAATTCCAATTTGAAATCAATGGGCTGTTCATTTTGAGTCCTCCAGAGTGAAAGATACTCTTTTTACCCTATCTCAAAATTCAATAATGAGATATTTGAAAATGGATTTTCTAAGCCAGACAACCACGATATAGTATAAGCTGTAGTCTCTGTCAAACATTACACTGATCCACCTAACACTGTTGCAGACTGTGAGCAGTCCATTCAATGCCTGTTAGCATTATTCTTCAATTATGCTTGAAAATACACATGAACCATGTCAGACCTCTGCAAATTCCAATTATTGATGATGGGAATAAACTTCTGTACAGATAAGAGGGTAACATGAGCCATGTCTGTTTTTGAGGATGGTAACAGAGAAGCCACAGTATGGCTTGGGGGTCATTTTTGGGTGAGCCCTGACTCTCCAAATTACTGCCGAAAGAGAGCCTGAGATTCAATGAGATAGTCCTTGGCTGTCACCACCAAGATCAATAATATATCAGAATTGTCCAGGGGTGATCCCTGACTGTAGACATGTATAAATGGAGAACTACTGATTTGTCGCTTAAAGGGGTTTTACAGGAGTTTAATAGTAACGGCCTATACTCAGCATAGTTCATCAATATCTGATCAGTGGGGGGTTGACTAAGGACACCCCCACAATCACCTCTTTGAGGTGGCTGCAGTGCTCCAGTGAGCGCCCCAGCCTCATTCATCGGTCGCATCGCCTATGTGGAGCTCAGTCCTATTCAAGTGAATGAGCCTGGGCTGCAATACCAAGCACAGCCACTAACCAATGTATGGCGTTGTGCTTGATTTGTTGGGAAGAGGCTGCGACGCTCATACACAAGCTGTTGGATTCTAACACTGCTATACCATTCAGCATATTTCTAAAGTAAAAATATTCCATGAATTTTCTACCGCCACATTGCTCTTACCGCTGTAGTATCTATACCATATCTGTACACAGTCCTCATCTTCTGGAGAACTGTTGCTGTCATCATCTGGTTGATTTCCATCCCAGTAACTGTAGCCATGCAGAGTGCCATCCGTCCACTCAAACTCACCTTCCTGATAGAAAAAAAAAAAACACGAAGACTGAGGATTATTTGTTATTAATGGGGTTTATTGCTTTTACGATACTTTTTCTCAGAAGTGTCCCCCAAAAAAAAGTCATAAGTGGTCCTATCGGGAACTGCAGAAATCTGTAGGCAAACCTGGCAGAAGGGTTCAGTTAGTCTGCAGTGCCATCACAGAAGAATTTAAAGGGGTTTTCAAAAGGGGGTAGATGTTCTAAAACAATAAAATAACGCATACTCACCAGTTATACCGTTGCCGTTTCAGCGCTGCCCCTCCGGTCTGTGTAGGGCGGCTTGCAAGATGAGAAAGTGAGGGGGCGGGGCCATTCAGCCTGACCGGGCCCCCAGACCTCACAGGCCCCATAGCAACTGCGTGGTCTGCCGCCATTGGCGGTATGCCACTGCCCATGTTATAGGTACATTTAAAATGAACAGAAGGAGAGGAAACACAAGTAGGCAGGGACAACAGAAGTAGGTGGGGCCAGCAATACTGTGGTGGAGAACAAAATACCTCCCCTGCAGAACCAAATACCACAGCGCACTAGAAAACACTGCCATCCAAGTATGAAACTGTATCCTCCTGGGCATCAGCCCAATGGGAAATTTCCCTGTAAGATCTATGGCCAGTCCGCTACTGGGCACCCCCATGCAAGAAACAAGTCCAAAAGTTATAAAGATTTACTAAAGTAGATTTCTCTACCATTCAATTCATTCAATGAATATGGCACCACCTGCCCACTGGTTTATACTCCCAATCCATGGGTTACCAGCGGTTGGGTCCTGGCTGTACGACTGTTAGAAAATGTCTGATGAAAGTATTTTATTAGCAAATCCCTGATGAGTTGTGAATATTTCAGATAGAATGACGACAAGGATTTATATCTGTCTAACACGATCCATACCTGCCTTCTGTCACTTAATCCTATCCAGATATCAGTGGGTATTCCCGGGACTTGGCTGTTCACAAGATCAAACACAAAAATATTTTCTTCCCAGCTGTGAAGATAAAAAAAATACAAGACTGTTAGCGAATAGCGATGCCTCGTCTTATAAGCCACCATTGCTGATGTCTTCATGCACTTCCTACATGTGATTGTCCTACTCCATGCCTTACTCCAAACAAAAGCAATCTATATAGTCATGTCTGATAGGTGCGGGTCACGCACCTACACTGAGAATGGAGCCGGGAAGGTGGTGGAGGACCACGTGTTTTCCTGGGTCCAGCCACTTCCAAGCGCTCTCCCTATAGGATTGAATGGGAGCGCACCACGCTTGCGTGGCCACAGCTCCCGTTTATTTCTATGGGGCCGACGGAAATAGGCGACCCAGCGCTCTGCTATTTTCGGCGGCCCCTTAGAAATGAATGGAGGGTGGCTGCGACAATCTGCCCGTGCAGCTGATCACCCAATGAATGAGCGAAACACTCGATCATCAGGTGATCCTGTCTTTCGTGCAGGAAAGAAAACTATCATTTCTGGGCAGCAGATTGTGCTGTCCAAACAGCAATCTTCTTCCCAGAAACAAAGATTCTGTATGAGGACGAGCGATCGCAATAGCAAATGCTCGTCCTCAAACTGTGAAGGAGATCTCTGCATGTAAGGCCCCTTTCACATGGGCGAGTATTCCAAGCGGGTGCAAAGCGTGAGGTGAACGCATTGCACCAGCACTGAATTTGGACCCATGACGTAATCGCACTCACCATGTGGTGAGCATTGTGATGTCAATGCAGGTCCTGCTGAATGAAGATAGAAGATCCTTCTATCTTCAATCAGCAGGACTTGCGCTGACGTCACAACGCTCACCAAGTGGTGAGCGCGATGACGTCATCAAAGGTCCTTTTGCAGGCCCTGAAAGAAGACGATGCCCGGCTGTGCGATCAAGTGGATGAGGTGAGTTAATTGTTTTATGTTTTAACCCAAGTTACATTTTAGTAAGCATTCTGTATTAAGAATGCTATTATTATCGCTTATAACCATGTTATAAGGGAAAATAATAAAGTCTACACAACACTATACCCAAACCCGAACTTCAGTGAAGAAGTTTGGGTCTGGGTACCACGTTGCATTGTACTAGCGCGTAAAAAACTGAACAACGCAACGCAATCGCAGTTAAAACTGACTGAAATTGCGTGCGCACTCGCGCAGGTTTCTCGCATTACACCCTGGACGCATCCGGAGAAAATCCGAGACGCCCGTGTGAAAGAAGCCAAGATGCAGCGGTCTCCTTCACTGAACGCTTTCTTCCCGACAATCGGCTGCAACATCGTGCAGTGTAAACCCGCCTTTAGCTAATACAACAGTTTTCCTTTCAGTGGATTCAGTGTCAAGTATAAAAATCACACCTCTCAGAAAGTATATCACTATGCAAAGATTGAGCCAGCGAGGAATATTTTTTATCCGAAAGCCCTGTAAAACTGTGAATGCAGCTCTAAAGTGTAAACCAGACTATAAATCAGTACCAGTACAAAATAAGGACTACAAACCAATTACTCATTGTATGAAGATTATAATCACATACATTGCAAGGGGACGGCAACGTGATCAGGTTTCCTCATGCAGTTTTGGAGGCCAAAACCAGGAGTGAATAAAAAAGAAAAGAAAAAGCCTTATCTGTCCTTTATACTTTCTTGCCTTTTATGATCCCCTCCTGATTTTGGCTTTCAAAACCGCATCAGGAAACCAGACCGGGTAGCCGTACGCCTGTATAACACTGCCCAATTTTTCAGCAGATAATCGCTAACAAGCTTTCGCAATAATACTTGTTAGCGATCATCTGGCAGTGCAATACTGCCACCGATTGCTCGATGAATGTGCAAAAGCTCGATCATCGGGAAATCCAGATCTTTTGACATGTTAAGACATGTCTGCAGGCGGCAGATCGTGGTGTCTAATAACGATCTGCCACCGGCCAACCACTATATATATATAGTGATCGCTCCTCCCTATGCTACGGAGGAGATCTCTGAATGTGATAGCAGCAGTCTCCTCCCCTAGTGAGCAGGCGATTGTCAGGAGGGAACGCTTCTCTCCCGACAATCATCCTCCACATCAGGCTGTGTAACACAGCCTTAAGAATGATCAAATGTGAACACATCTTTTAAAAGAACTCTCCAAGTAACCTGATACACTGAGTTATGCCAGACTTGAAAACTGTCCTTGAATGACCAGGAGGCTCCCAGAAAAAGGAGAGACTACCCAGACTCCTGAATCTTCTGGGCACCTCATGGAGGGCAGCTTTCTCCTGGACTTTAACTGTATGTGTCAAAAGGATGCTGCATCAACAGACTCATCCGTGCATCGAGGGGGTTGAGCTGTTGTACAGAAGTGGGATGTGGCCAAGTTTAAATGGGCATGGTCTACAAAAATGGGTGTGGTCATGTTGAACCTTTCTCCCATAAAACAGCCCTCCATGGACTTTAATTATATGTGGCAGTGGAGCGGCGGAGCTGTTACCTAAAAATGGGGTGTGGCCAAGTATAAATGGCAAGAAAGGGACGTGGTCATGCGCTACACGCTGAACCTCCCAGAAATTGAAGAGAATTCCCAGACTCCTGAATCTCCCAGAAACCTCATGAAGGCCTGCTTTTTCCCAAAAAGCAGACTTCCATGGACTTTAAATACATGTGATGCTGTATCATCAGATTCAGATGTTTGCTGAGGGGCTGCGGCAAGTTTAAATGGTCATGGTCCACAAAAAGGGGTGTGGTCATGAACAGCACTATGGACCCCCTGAGGACATGGGGTGTGGCCAAATAGTGATGGTCTAAAAAAAGAGGTGTGGTCATATACTGCACTGGACCTCTCAGAGGACATGGAGTGTGGCCGAGTATAAATGGGCATGGTCTACAAAAAGGGGTATGGTCATGTACTGCATGCTGGACCTCTCGAAGGACATAGATTGTGGCCTAGTATAAATGGTCATGGTCTACAAAGAGGAGTGTGGTCATGTACTACACGCTGGACCTCCCAGAGGACAACTTTTAGTGGTTGGCAAGGATGGTTGTACCTAGAGCGGGGCCTGATGGGATAGAACATGGATTCAAACAATGAGAATCCCTATGTCATGCACCATCTCTTAGGCTAGTCGTAATATAGTGTATCAGGCTTGTCTGGAGTGTTTCTTTAAATTCCCCCCAATAATTTCTTATTATATTGTCTAGAATCATACAGACTTCACAATTATTGCAAACAGAGGCAAGATCGGAGACATAATGTCATGCCGTTCTATGTCTTGGGAAGGCATTGCTTCTTTTTATAATGCTCATTGTTTAGTTAGTTGCTGAAAGCTGAAGATAATAAACATTGCTTATATTTTGGCTCCTGCAGAGAAGCAGCTACATACGCTACCTGTGGATAGAAACTAATTTGGCAGTAGTCCTGCCGAGTGAGAACTCAGCACAATAAAAGTCCGCTTCAGCCCATGTTTTATTTATGGGGAAAAACCTGTAGCAGTTCCCGCTATACTCGGTCCAGAACAGAGGACAGGCGTACGGCTGGGTGACGTCTTTGAAAGCTGAGACAGAAAAAGAGAAAATAATGATACTGATGTAGAAAGTAATGATAGTGATGTAGAATGTCTTACATATGTTGCATAGATGATGTTACTGAATTTTTGGTAAATGAAATACAGTGAAGCTTCTCAAAAAGACCACCTCTCCGAGAAGACCACCAGCCATCTACATTTTTTTCAGTGATAGCTTTGCGGTTCCCATACAGTACATCCATGCCAATCTTCTTTGAGAGGACCACCATTTTAGAAGTCCATTTTCCACTGCAATGTTGAATGGTTATCTCAAGAAGGGTTTCTGTACCAGGTGCAGAATTACTACTATAGAAGTTCCTAGGCTTTATAAGTAAAGTTTTCATGATGTGACAGGCACACAATTTTTACATTTACTTTTGAATTACACTTTATATTACTGCAGTTTCTAGACACACCTGGCCCTTATTGGAAAACACACAGTGCTTTATTTTTTTATGTTTCTATGTTCCTACAAAAATGGCACAAACTCTAACTGCTTCATAGTACACCTGCTAGAGACCAGCCTTCTCTCTTCTCGAGATGCAGCCACACACACAATCCTTCACTGCTCTCATTTTTTAACTATTAACTATTTTTTCATCTTTGGTATTGGGGTGTAAAAACAGTTGCAAGCTTTACCTAGAGCCTGTTGGGGGGAAGTCTCACCATCCTCATGATGTGATTTTCATGGGGTAGTCTACTATATAGGAATGTTTTTCCTAAACTCTGGGAGCACTTTGAATTATTAAAATAAATACTCACTTGTTTTAGCGACTTCCGATCCAGCACTGCCCCGTTCTTCGTCAGTTTCTGTTTACTTCTGGGTAGTGATCACATCCTGTCTGATTAAGTGACCCGGCAAAAAACTGGCCTCAGTGGTGATACCACTGAGGCTAGTCATAGGCCACAGCAGTCACAAGGTTAGATGTCTCGTGTCAACTGCGTGGAAGTAAATGGAGCCAAACGGTAACCAGAGGGGCAGCGACACATCATCGGTGGCAGCGGAGTATGTGTATTTGTCATTTTAATATTATAAAGCACTCCCAGCCTTTATACTGGACAACCCCTTCAATAATGCCTTGGGGGTATTTGATATCACTTTTTGACCGGTGGGTACTTGGCATAGGAGCTCTGAGAAATGTAGACCTAGAGGACTTGTTCCCTATCCTATGTTTATTTCGAAGGTGTTACATACAGTTGCAAAATTGAAGAAACATCACACATTCATAGCTGCCAATATTCCTAATTGATGTTGATGAACATGAGAAGGGCTCAGATCCTCAATTCTTTGCCAAGAAATGTCCAAAAAACCCTCTAAACTCCTTTTAAACTCTATTAGTGAGTGTGTGCCCCTGAGTGATGGTCTTACTTTCTGTTTGGATATTCTTGGAAATACCATCCAACAAGAAAGTGTCCTTTAGGCTACATGCACACGACCGTATGACATCCGTATGTGATCAGGTATTTTTTTTGTAGATCCATTGTAGCAATGCCTTAAACGGACAAGAATAGGACATGTTCTATTTTTTTGGCGGGGCTATGGAGTGGACATACTGATGCGGACAGCACACGGTGTAGTGTCCGCATTTTTTGAGGACCCATTGAAATAAACGGGTCTGCATCCTATCTGCAAAAAAAATGGAACAAACACGGAAACTAACAACGTTTGTGTGCATTTAGCGTTAGGAAGATGATGTTCTTATGCTGACTGTTAGGCCCCTTGCAGACGAGCGTGAGCAGATTAGGTCCGGATGCGTTGCGGATGCGTTCGGTGAAAACTGCGCGATTTCGCAAGCAAGTACATTTAGTTTTGTTTGCGATCGCGTTCAGTTGTTCAGTTTTTATCGCAGAGTGCAATGCGATTTAATGCGTTTTGCACGCGTGTGATAAAAAACTGAATGTTTACAAACAACATCTCTTAGCAACCATCCGTGATAAAAACATCACATCTGCACTTGCTTGCGGATGCGATTTTCACGCATCCTTATTCACTTGTATGGGGCTAGCGTTGCGTGAAAAATCGCAAAATACAGAACATTCTGCGATTTTCACGCAACCCACAAGTGATGCATGAAAATCAACGCTCATGCACACAGACCCATTGAAATGAATGGGTCCGGATTCTGTGCGGGCATAATGCGACTGCATCACGCATTGCACCCGCGCGGAATACCCGCTCGTGTGAAAGAGGCCTTAGAAGGCAAGGAATGATTGAATGACCAAGGATTGTTCTTCAAGAAAATTCAGCAAAATATATGGCTCTTTATATAAAGTATGGAAGATAAGGTGTTCCCATGGACAGTTCCTCTAACTTAGCTACAATAACACGGGTAAATTTGGCCATAAATGTAAATGGCCATATAGACTAATTGTAGAGCAATCTCCAGACACTGACTGATATTTGTGGAAAAGCTGATCTCCTCTATTGAGGGCTTACATTCAGTCTGCAAGTTTGAAGAGTACCAAGTACATATCTCAGCAGACAAATACAACTTTATGCCAATATACTGTAGTTGCATACATCAGCCACAGATTACTATTGTAAAAAATGTATACTATATGGTATACATTTTTTGCAGGACCCTATTGTATTGAAAAGATTTTTTACTTTGATTTCCAATAAATTTAATAAAATACTGTATAAAATAACGAACACCAACCAACCATATTCCAAAATTGAACTTTTTGGCCAATAAAAGTCTATGGGCTCATTAGTCCGTATGGATAACAGGCATGTTGTGAACAGAGTTCTATTTGTACACTCCTAAAGATAGAGAAAATATTCTGCAAAGGTCATCAGGTCAAGCCTGGATCAGGAATTGGAGTGCAGTGGGGACTAGACCAGAGTTGAATGGTAGTTTCGGGGGATCGTTCAAGGCAAGTATGGCTTGTTTTGGTATTTTTAACACTTTGCAGTCCTTTTTAATTGAGAAAAAAATATCCTTAAAAAAACCTTTAAAGAGGTTGTGCAGTGCTAGGATACTGATGATCCGTCGTGACGTCGTCAGTATAAGAATGGCGGGGGTTTGAAGAGGTATCGGAGCTTGTGTAATCGCTGCTTCCTTTTCAAAATTACCAGTCTCCTTGGTAGAGGTGCCTCAGTATACAACTACTCGTTCCATTCGTTTCAATCAACGGGACAAGCAGTTGTAATTACACTGTTCTGCTTCTACAAAGGAGGCGGCTTGCAGGTGATTTTGAAGAGGAAGTGCAGTACCCCAGATTTGGGGGTATCTGCAATTGCTCTATATATTTTGTATTAATGTCATGTTATATACTATTCTGTCGTAAAGTCCAGCAGTTGAGGTATGGTTGGTAATGGTTGGCAGTAGAGATGAGCGAATCGAAGCTGACGAAGTGGAATTCGATCTCAATTTTTTGGAAAAATTCGATTTACACCGAATGCGAATTTTTTCACGCTTCTTGGTAACGAATCACATTTTTTCCTAAAATGGCTGCTACACGTGTGACGACATGGGGCAAGGAACTCTGGGAAGGCGGGATGACCCATACTGACATGCATGCAGCCAATCAGCAGCCAGCCCTGTGATGTCACAGTCCTATAAATAAGGTGGCCATCTTAGATTTTGCCATTCACCAGGGTGCTTAGTGCAGGACTGCAGGGAGAGACGTGTCTGCTGGCGCTAGGGACAGTGATAGGAAAGACTTGATTGTAGTGAAAAAAAACAATTTACAAGTGCAGGGAAAGATTACTCAAGGTGTAGGGAAACGATAAGGAGGTATCATTCCACCAGCATTTGTGCTGAACAGGGTTAAGTCGGGGAAGTGACAGCCTGGGTAATAGAAACAATCCTATTACACCTTGCTGCACTGACTGGGAATCCAAATTGCCATTATAAAACTCTGTATTTCCAGAAAACCTGTCTTATTAGGATGCAAGTGCAGTTTGATACATGCATTAACAGGGTTTATTACAAGGAAATATTTCTATGTTTTATTTGACCTTGTACGGTGCAGTTATATGTTCTAAAGCATTTTTGGCTTGTATTAGTGGGAAAAAAGGGCTTATTAGCCGTTGTGTGGTGAAGGGTGAAAATTACAGCCCTTTTTGTTGTGTATTAGTGGCAAAACTAAAAAAAAGTTGCCCCTCAGTGGTGCAATGATATAATCGGAAGCCCTGTATGCCGTGTATTGGTGGAAAAATAAAAATATATTCGCCGTCCAGCGTTGCATATATCTGTTAAAAAGCCTGTTGTGTAAAAGTAGAAAAAAAATTGGACCTAATTGACGTTCTGCGGTCCATTGATATATTGGGAAGCCCAGTTTGTTGTGTATTAGTGGCAAAATAAAAATATATTCGCCGTCCAGCGTTGCATATATCTGTTGAAAAGCCTGTTGTGTAAAAGTAGAAAAATATTGGGCCTAATTGACTTTCTGCAGTGCAGTGATATATTGGGAAGCCTAGTTTGCCGTGTATTAGTGGTGAAATAAAGATATATTTGCCATCCAACATTTATCTGTTGAAAAGCCTTTTGTGTAAAAGTGGGAAAAAATGTGAATTTGTAATATGAAACTGGCTTTTTTTAGTAACATTTATGGGTGATTGTACACCTCCTTTTTGCGGTATGGACCAAATTACTTAGTGGTGAAAATTGTAATATGAAACGGGCTTCTTTTAGTCAAATTCATGGGTGACTGTACACCTCCTTTTGCTGTATGGACCGAATTACCTAGTGGTGAAATTTGTTATATGAAACAGGCGTTGTGGATCCTGCAGTAAACATAATGAAGACGCTGATGACAACACACCAGCAGACTTTGCCTTTACCATCTATTCACAATTGAATCAAGCAGCTTCGGTAAGTTGAAAATATTCATGGGTTTTTATCTGCTCAGTCTGCATTCGATTGCCACAACACACAAGACATGACAGGAGAGCCTCTGCTTTGGAGTCTAAGACCAGTTTCTTAAGATCAGGAGATCCATCAGAATTGTGCGTAAAATTTTTGCTCCCCATGCAAAGCCATAACAAAAGGACTCCGTAGTCATACACATCAGAGAAAGCTGAAGCTGATTGCCCCAATTTTAATTCAGGAGCAGTAAGCAGCAGGTTCACTAACGTTTTCACATTATGTATGGTGCAGGATCCACAAATGGCAGCTCAGGTTCTCTGTCTTTGTGCCGCTCTGTGGTCTCCTGATGCTGCCACCTCCTCTACACTCTGTCATTGTGCCGCTTTGTGGTCTTCTGATGCTGCCGCCACCTCCACACTCTGTTGTTGTACCGCTCTGTGGTCTCCTGATGCTGCCACCTCCTCTACACTCTGTCATTGTGCCGCTCTGTGGTTTCCTTATCCTGCAACCTCCTCTACACTCTGTCATTCTGCCGCTCTGTGGTCTCCTTATGCTGCAGCCACCTCCACACTCTGTTGTTGTACCGCTCTGTGGTCTCCTGATGCTGCCGCCACCTTCACACTCTGTCATTGTGCCTCTCAGTGGTCTCCTGATGCTGCTGCCATCTCCACACTCTGTCATTGTGCCGCTCTGTGGTCTCCTGATGCTGCAGCCACCACCTCCACACTCTGTCATTGTGCCACTCTGTGGCCTCCTGATGCTGCCACCACCTCCACACTCTGTCATTGTGCCTCTCTATGGTCTCCTGATGCTGCGACCACCTCCACACTGTCATTGTGCTACTCTGTGGCCTCCTGATGCTGCCACCACCTCCACAATCTGTCATTGTGATGCTCTGTGGTCTCCTGATGCTGCTGCTACATCCACACTGTCATTGTGCTACTCTGTGGCCTCCTCATGCTGCTTCCACCTCACCACTATGTCATAGGGTTACTCTGTGGACTTCTCATGCTGTTACCACCCTCCCCACTTCATGACTGGGCCACTATTTTGCCTTTCGGCCTGGCTGACATTATCATTTATTCGACCCTTCTTCTGATTTGTCAAAAGGAGGGAAAAATGAGAATCACAAAGGATCCTGTCTATGTAACAGCTTGTAAGGCTTGCATGACATGGTCCCAATTTTGCATCAGAATTGGCTTATAATTTGGTAGCCAAAAGCAGGAGTGGGTACAAAACACAGAAGACATGCAAATATTCCATTCACGTGTCGGCTCTGTTTACGATCCACTCCTGGTTTATTTGGCATTAGCAATACTGATGGATTACGGACCAATGCTGACCGAGTGAAGGCGAATGCTCCACAGACAGGATCCGTTTTTTGGGTGTTATTGTTCTGACGGTTCCGATGAAGGGCAAAATGATCAGTGACGTCAACACAAACTTACTGCTGGCACCCTCTCCACTCTGTTGGGGGCTCTACTTATATAAGCGTTTAATAGAACAGGTTCTGTAGACATCTATGTGGAATCATCTGACGATGGTGTAAAAGGAGTGAACTTCTTCTTGGCGCTAACATCGACCTGTAAGACTGACTTCATACTTGAGTTATTTGGTCAGTTTAGGCCTCGTAACCGCCCAAATAAGTGAAGTGTGCAGTGATGCTAAGAGCGACACCTGTCATCTGCATGTCATACGGACTCACAGTATTATTTCACTACTAAAGCAGACTCCCTATGCGTGTTACTGCAAGGCACAGTGTTCTAAAGCACTATAAAGGCTCTCTGCAGCCAGGAAATAGGCATTTTTAATGAAATTCTCAGCGAATATATTTGGAACGAGCTTAATTTTTCCAAAAAAATTAGGCGAACCCGCAAATTGAATTTCTGAAAAATTCGCTTATCTCTAGTTGGCAGGAACAGGTATAACCACCCTGTTCTTCCCCTTTTGGTGGGAGTGGGATGGTCTTACTTCCTGCCAGAAGGGGGATAGTCCGAGTCTAGACAGCAAGGAGATAGGAAGCTCATGCTAGAGCTCCTACTCCAAAGAACTATAACCAGTTCTCCTGCGAGATTAACACTCCAGAGAGATATTTAGAACCACTACTTCTATCTAAGAAGCTACAGCATGCTTAGTCAGTAGAGTGACCAGTAATTTCAGTTTAACAGAACCTGCAGCAGGTGAGGGTAATACAGTTTGGACACCCATCACCTAGATAACATTCAGGCCAGACTAACTCCAAGCTTGTATCATGCAGTGCACACCTATTTCCACAAGTGCCAGATACTGCTATTAGCCAGAATTACGAGAGAGACATCAACAAGACAGCACATCAGATGTGCCATTAAATTGCCACACAACCAGTCACCATACCTCATCATCTGGTAACAGAAATTGCACTTTGTACCTACTACTCCTGGACGTACCACAAGTTATATTTTGCACTAAGTAAAGAGAGATCTTTATTCTTTTACTTCTGGCCTGATTCTTTAAACCCCAATTCAACTGCACCGATCCCCAGGGAGCAATTGCCTGAGAGAGTACACTGTGACACCAATCTCATCATGGCCACTACCACTCCCATCCTTAGGGCTCACTTGCATAAGCGCCGCTACCTCTTCAAACAGCTAATTGGCAAGGGTGCCAGGATCTGATATTGATGACTCAATATACTACTGCACAACCGCTTTAGACTTTAATAGGAAATACTCAGATTCAATAATCTTTGAAAAGTCTTCTTTATGTTTTCAAGCCAATGACAGGACATAAGTGAAACTTAGTAATGTTGCCTGTTCAACAAAACCAACTTATTATATCAAAAGACTGTAGAGTCAAAACCAGAAAGTGATACAGTTGGTGGTATAGTGGTAGGGATAGTAGGACATATCTGGTCAGCAGCCACAATGGAGATGACATAAAACGACAGAACACCAAAGTAGTTTTGTATTATTACAGTATTATAAGAATGTTTCCCAGCAGTCATACAGTAATACTGATTTGCCCACCTTGTAAAGATCCCTACACACACAAATTTGAGCGCTGTAATAACACTAGAAAGCCCTTCTGTAGGCTTCTGAGTCCGTGCATATGCATCGCTAAAGATAGGACATGTCCTATGTTACGTCATATCTTGCGGGTCACAGACCCATTGAAATCAATCCACACCATGATGCCGAATTCACATGACTCTTGCCCATGTTTACACAGCACAAACACGGCGCTACTACAGTTGTGTGAATAGGCCCTAACCACATGCTTTTTTTCACCACCTGTGTTTTTTCCAGAATTTTGTAGCTTTTTTTTTTTTTTTGCAAAACAGTGTGTTTGTCCGCAAGCATTTTCTTTGTGGCATTTTTTTCCCTATAGGGAAGGTGATGTGTGAAGGTGCCTGAAAAGCGCCAAGAGCTAGAACAGGCATCCTCAAACTGCGGCCCTCCAGCTGTTGCAAAACTACAACTCCCAGCATGCCCGAACAGCCTACAGGTTATCAGCCTACAGCAGGGCATTGTGGGAGTTGTAGTTTTACAACAGCTGGGGGGGCGCAGTTTGAGGATGCCTGAGCTAGAACATGCTGCATTTGTGAAGAGCAAGAAAAAACAAAAGACAGATTTATGTGTGGAAAAACCACAGCATAATAATAAACCAGCAACATCAATGAGATTTGCCAAATCTCATGTTTACTTTGCTTATCTTTTACATGTGGAAATTGACCTGTCGTGTGGATTTTTAAAATCAGCAGCATGTCAGTTGTTTGTGCGATTCTGCATTCTTATCTTTAGTGGTTTTCCCATGCACTTTAATGGGGTTTTTAATATGAAAAGGAAATCCAAACTAAAAGCCACATAAAAACGTCACAAAAATGCACCAAAACCATGATAAATCTTGCATATTTGAGTGATACCGTATAATCATGCTAAGGAGGGGGGGGGGGTTCTTGTAATTATACTTCATTGAGAAAAAGCTGCTTATAAAGTTCCTTAATATACTTTAAAAGTTGCTTCAAAAGTGGTGTTTTACTTAAATAAAAAATACTGGCAATGTTAATATGCTGCATATTGCTATAAGTCCCCAACATAAATTGGCCCACACCCAGCTCATTCAGTTGCTCCTGAAAATAAACTATTTCATAGCAATACAATATATGTAAGCATTACAATTACATACAAATATATAAACAAAAATTGTCTCAAAAAGATTGGAAATAGCTTTAATGATGAAAAAGTCCCATACAGATAAGAAACTTGCAAATGAAATGAACCTAAATACACAATACAGCAACCTTGGAGGGGGTGTAGTCTAGAAGCTCTAAAAATTGATGGACCAAATCCATGTTAACATTGCATCATATAGTCATATAGTACCAACAAAAAATATTATGTTCTAAAAATGAAAAAGAAAATGCAATACACTCACCTTGACTGAGTTTAATCTCAGTCTGGGGAAAAGCTTGTGCTGTTATAATCAATGCAAGGGCTGTGAACAGGTTCCATTTAAAAGAAGCAGCCAGACAGTGTCTCATTTTAAGGTATTAAGACCGCTTCAGTGAGATGTCAAAAAGTCTTGCAGTCTTGGAAGCCTTTGCTGTGCACATTAAGTTTCCTACAGCAGATGTACTCCTCATGCAGAACACACCCCTGCTAACTGTCAACCACTTGTGGGATAGGCTGGAGAGAGTTCTCCTGGTGTCATACCAGCTCCTGAACAGTAAAATCTCATGTCTCCGCTGGGTCCATGGTTTAGTTTAGAAGAAATGACCCTTTGACTCATGTCATTTGCGAGGAGGAATTTCAGTGTAATACAATCACTCAGGTTTTACATGTGGTTTGGAGCCCACAGTGACTTCCATGAAAAATGTGCTAGCCTTAGGCTGGAATTAGGAGGATCTGTGGTATTTATTTAGCCATAACTGGAAATGACACGCATTTCCAGGACTTTTTTCCGAGATTTTGTCAGCTCTAGAACATCTACCCATGATATGAGACAGTAAAGGTCACATTATTGGGTGAAAATGTATAGTATTGAATACAAACCTCCATAGTAATGAGGTTGGACATGGGTATCATATGCATAAGCTAGTTATCATGACATGACACCCAATCATGAAAGGCCCAGGTATTTATGATCTCAATAGAATGTATTTGGGAACTCAAGAGAATTCGTAATCTCATCTATTCTTTCATGTTATAATATTGCATTCAGTCCAATAGTACAACATTCACTTAAAATGTCCACCATTCCCAAAAGTAATCCTCTCGATTGTGTGTATCATTTATTTGATCTATATGATTGCCTAAAGATTGCTATAGACATTATATTATTGTTGGCCAAACCTGTCGAGCTCTCAGCTCTCCACCGACAGATGATGCCGTGGAAGAGAAGGATCAGCCACTTTGAATTTCAATGTCTGAAAATTTCATTATTTCTAGAAGATAAGCTGCCACCAGAGGTTTCTAGCAACTTTCTTTTCTCCTTCCATTGAAAACACACACACACATGCTAAGCTGAACATGTATACAGTGCATTTGCAAAATCTTCACACTTTTTCACATATGGTTGCATTGTGCTAAAATGAAAATAAAATAAAATGTTCCCCTCTATTGGAGTCCATCAGAGGTAATGTCAGTTGATTGAACATGATTTGGAAAAAAACACCCCTGTCTATTTAAGGTTTCACAGCTGACAATGCATGTCATAGCAAAAACCAAGCCATGAGAAGAAAGAACTGCCTGTAGAGATCAGACACAGGATTGTGTGGAGGCACAGATCCGGAGAAGGGTACAAAAGCACAGCTGCCTCCATAATTCTGAAATGGAAGACACTTGGAACGACCAGGACTCTTCCTAGAGCTGGTCTGCCCACCAAACTAAGAAGAGGAGAAGAGCCTTGGTAAGAGAGGAGACCAAGAACTCAATGGTCACTCTGGCTGAACTCCAAAGATCCTGTGTGCAGATGGAAGAAACTTTCAGAAGACCAACCATCACTGCAGAACTCCACCAATCTGGGCTTTATCGCAGAGTGGCCAGAAAAAAAAGCCTCTTCTCAGTAAAAGACACATGAAAGTTTGCAAAAATACTCCTAGAAGACTCTCGGACAATGAAAATTGACGAAGATGTTGATGAAACCAAGATTCACATTTTTGTCCTCAATTCTAAGCATCATGTTTGAAGCAAACCAGGCACCACTCATCACCTGCCCAATACCATCCCTACAGTGAACCATGGTGGTGGCAACATCTTGTTGTGGGGAAGTACAGAGGTATTCTTAATGAAAACCTGATCCAGAGTGCTCTAAACCTCAGACTCGGCTGAAAGTCTACTTTCCAACAAGACAATGACCCTAAGCCACACAGCCAAGACAATGCCGATGTATGTCGATGCAAGATTTTAGTTTTCCTTTACAATAAATTAGTAAAGCTTTCTAACATTCTGTTTTACTTTGTCATTATGGGGTATTGAGTGCAGAATGATGGTGAAAAATTAGAATTTTATTTTAGCACAAGGCCGCAACATAAAAAAAATTGAAAAAAACTAAAGCATTTGACGACTTTCCAAATGTACTGTATGTATGAAGAAGTTCTGAGAGAGAGAGCTGTTGGCAGGACTGGGCGAGTATTTGATTGGGGCAGTCAGAAGAGATAGTTGTTGGCCAAGCCAAACTTGTTGTGTGTATATGTACTGGGGAATCAGCACGGATAGCTGTTGGCTGAGCAGTGTATGGGGAATCAGAAGACAAGAGCCAAGTATATATGTGGCGGTCAGAAGAGATAGCTGTTGGGTGAGCTAAGCTTGTATGTGTGTGGGGGAGTCAGAAGAGACAGCTGTCCGTCGAGCAAGCATTCAGCCGTTATGTAAACTGTTTAGGCACCTTAAGGCAAAATTTTCATAATGCAGCCATGGAGGGGTTGTGCAACCCTTTAACCAAAACCATGTAGCAAAACCAGACATGTTTACCTGAGGCAGGTTTAACCACTTCAGCCCCCCTAGCTTAAACACCCTTAATGACCAGGCCACTTTTTACAATTCCGCACTACACTACTTTCACCGTTTATTGCTCCGTCATGCAACTTACCACCCAAATGAATTTTACCTCCTTTTCTTCTCACTAATAGAGCTTTCATTTGGTGGTATTTCATTGCTGCTGACATTTTTACTTTTTTTGCTATTAATCAAAAATGACCGAAATTTTTGCAAAAAAATGACATTTTTCACTTTCTGTTGTAAAATTTTTCAAAAAAAACTACATTTCTATATAAATTTTCTCTAAATTTATTGTTCTACATGTCTTTGATAAAAAAATCCAATAAGTGTATATTTATTGGTTTGGGTAAAGTTATAGCGTTTACAAACTATGGTGCAAAAAAGTGAATTTCGGCATTTTGAAGCAGCTCTGACTTTCTGAGCGCCTGTCATGTTTCTTCAGGTGCTAGAATGCCAGGATAGTATAAATACCCCCAAATCACACCATTTTAGAAAGAAGACACCCCAAAGTATTCGCGGAGGGGCTTGGTGAGTTCATGTATCATTTAATTTTTTTCACAAGTTAGCGGAAAATGACACTTTCTGAGAAAAAAAAAAAAGTTTCAATTTCTGATAACTTCTGGCAAAAAAAAAAAATCTCAGACGGACTCACTATGCCCCTCAGTGAATACCTTGGGGTGTCTACTTTCCGAAATGGGGTCATTTGTGGGGTGTGTTTACTGTTCTGGCATTTTAGGCGGGGCTAAATTGTGAGCCGCCATGTATAACCTAAAGGTACTCGTTGGAATTTGGGCCTTTACGCACCCAGGCTGCAAAAGTGTCACTCATGTGGTATCGCCGTACTCAGGAGAAGTAGGGCAATGTGTTTTAGGGTGTATTTTTACATACACCCATGTTGAGTGAGAGAAATATCTCTGTAAATTGTCAACTTTGTATAAAAATTTTTAAAAGTTGTCGTTTACAGAGATATTTTTCACACAAAGTAATGGGTATATATAAAAATACACCCTAAGACACATTGCCCTACTCTCCTGAGTACTGCGACACTCATGTGTGACACTTTTTGCAGCCTGGGTACAAAAGAGCCCTAAAACCAATGAGTACCTTTAGGATTTCACAGGGCATTTTTACGCATTTGGATTCCAGACTTCTTCTCGCGCTTTAGGGGCCCCTAAAATGGCAGGGCAGTATAAATACCCCACATGTGACCCCATTTTGGAAAGAAGACACCCCAAGGTATTCTGTGAGGGGTATGGTGAGTTCATGTAAAATTTTATTTTTGTCACAAGTTAGTGGAATATGAGACTTTGTAAAAAAAAAAAAAAAACAATTTCCGCTGACTTGTGCCAAAAATAAAAATTCTGTGGACTCACCATGCCCCTCACAGAATACCTAGGGGTGTCTTCTTTCCAAAATGGGGTCACTTGTAGGGTATTTATACTCACCTGGCATTTTAGGGGCCCCTAAAGTGTGAGAATCCAAATGCATAAAAATGGCCTGTGAAATCTAAAGGTACTCATTGGTTTTAGGGCCCTTCGCACCCAGGCTGCAAAAAGTGTCACTCATGTGGTATCGCCGTACTCAGGAGAAGTAGGGCAATGTGGTTTAGGGTGTATTTTTACATATACCCATGCTGCGTGTGAGAAATATCGCTGTAAACGACAACTTTTTAAATTTTTTTATTCAAAGTTGTCAATTTACAGAGATATTTCTCTCACCCAGCATGGGTATATGTAAAAATACACCTAAAACACATTGCCCTACTTCTCCTGAGTACGGCGATACCACATGTGTGACACTTTTGCAGCCAAGATGCGCAAAGGGGCCCTAATTCCAATGAGTACCTTTTAGGAAGGGCATTTTTACGCATTTTTCTTCTCACGCTTTAGGGCCCCTAAAATGCTAGGGCAGTATAAATACCCACATGTGACCCCATTTTGGAAAGAAGACACCCCAAGGTATTCCATGAGGGGCATGGCGAGTTCATAGAAGATTTTTTTGGCACAAGTTAGTGGAAATTGATTTTTATTGTTTTTCTCACAAAGTCTCCCTTTCCGCTAACTTTTGACAAAAGTTTAATTTTCATGGACTCATTATGCCCCTCAGCGAACTACTTGGGTGTCTTCTTTCCAAATGAGTCACATGTGAGTATTTATCTGCCCTGACATTTAGGGGCCCTAAGCGTGAGAAGAAAAATGCAAAAATGCCCTCCTAAAAGGTACTAGTTGGAATTTGGGCCCTTTGCGCATCTTGGCTGCAAAGAGTGTCACTCATGTGGTATCGCCGTACTCAGGAGAAGTAGGGCAATGTGTTTTGTGGTGTATTTTTACATATACCCATGCTGGGTGAGAGAAATATCTCTGTAAATTGACAACTTTGAATAAAAAAATTTAAAAAGTTGTCGTTTACAGCGATATTTCTCACACCCAGCATGGGTATATGTAAAAATACACCCCAAAACACATTGCCCTACTTCTCCTGAGTTCGGTGATACCACATGAGTGACACTTTTTTGCAGCCAAGATGCGCAAAGGGGCCCTAAAATCAATGAGTACCTTTAGGATTTCACAGGCCATTTTTACGCATTTGGATTCTCACGCTTTAGGACCCCTAAAATGCCAGGGCAGTATAAATACCCCACATGTGACCCCATTGTGGAAAGAAGACACCCCAAGGTATTCTGTGAGGGGTATGGCGAGTTCACAGAAAAAAAAAATTTGGCACAAGTTAGCGGATATTGTTTTTTTTTTTTTTTTTTTTTACAGTCTCATATTCCACTAACTTGTGACAAAAAATAAAATTTTACATGAACTCCCCATACCCCTCACGGAATACCTTGGGGTGTCTTCTTTCTAAAATGGGGTCACTTGTGGGGTTTTTGTACTGCCCTGGCATTTTAGGGGTCTTCGCAATCATTACACGTATGGCCAGCAATAGGAGTTTCTGCGATTCTCCGTATATTGAGCATACGGGTAATGAGATTTTTTTTTTCCGTTCAGCCTCTGCGCTGAAAAAAAAAAAAATGAACGGCACAGATTTTTTCATTCGCATCGGTCAATGTGGATGAAAAAATCTCTGCCAAAATCAGTGACTGCGGTGCGGTGGGCTGGGCGCTAGCTACCTAACAAGTAGCTAGCTAACTGGTGGTGATAGGGGGCCCTTATGCCCCATTCACACGTCCGAAATTCTGTTTGCGGAACGGAATTGCGGACCCATTCATTTCTATGGGGACAGACTTTGTCCCGCTCGGATCCGGAATTACGGATCCGCGCTTCCAGGTCTGCACTTCCGTTCTGCAAAAATATAGAACATGTCCTATTCTTGTCCGCAATTGCGGACAAGAAAAGCATTTTCTATATAGTTCTGGCAATGTGCGGATCTGCAAAATGCGGAAAGCACATTGCCGGTGTCCGTGTTTTGAGGATCTGCGGATCGGATCCGCGGATCCGTGAATCCACGGATCCGCAAAACACATATGGACGTCTGAATGGAGCCTTACAAGGGGTGTGATCAATGACAGGGGGTGATCAGGGGTCTAGATGGGGTGATCAAGGGGTTAATAGGTGAGGGGGGTGGGGGGTTAGTGTAGTGTTTGGTGCAACTTTACTGTGTTACCTGGTCCTCTGGTGGTCGATCCCAGTAAATGGGACCACCAGAGGACCAGGTAGCAGCTATATCAGACGCTGTTCATAAAACAGCGTCTGATATAGCAGTTTGATGCGATTTTATTCGCATCTACAGCCTGCCAGCGATTGATCATCGCTGGCAGGCTGTAGCCTAACTGCTGTGCCGCGCTTCACAGGAAATCTCGCCTCTCGCGAGATGACGCGCCGATGCGTCGTATCAGAGCTACAGGGCCGCCCGCAGGACGCATCCCTGCGTTAGGCGGTCCTGTAGCGGTTAAATGAAGCACATTGGATCATTAGAACAAGGGTCCAGCTGCGAGTTACCAGTTGAGAGGTGATGGGGTGGGGGGGGGGGGTTACTGCACAGACGTCTATAGCAAACCTTTGGCAATTTATTCATAAACTTCAAGTGGGAATAATAGAGGAACAACACAACAAAGAGATCTAAGAATAGATGCTCTAGAATTGTTACTACATGGGACATGAAAGTACCAAGTTTTTGGACTAAAAGACACACTTTTTCACCCCAAAAGTGAGAGAAAACTGGCAGTGCGTCTTATAGTCTAAATGCTAATGACGGCTCTCACTATGCTAGTAGTCATCAGCATGCGTGAGGTGCAGGGATCAGTGAGGGAAGCACTGTGTGGCTGTACTCACGCTGACTGGTCTTCTTCCCGCTTCCCTCTGCACTCTGTCTTGACGGTGTACAGCATCAGGACGTAGCGACGTAGGCACGCTCTATGACATAACACTGTGCGATATCATGCCACAGTGCAGCGTGGGCGGGAAGAAGACCAGAGAGTTGTGAGTAAGTGCCAACGCCGTCTGAGGCTGATGGATGTTTGTTCTGAGGCTGATGGAGGTTTGTTCTGAGGCTCATGGAGGTTTGTTCTAAGGCTGGTGGGGTCTGATCTGAGGCTGATGGGATCTGTTCTGAGCCTGTTGGGGGTATGATGTGAGGTCTGATGGGCGTCCAATCTGAGGCTGATGGGGTCTGATCTGAGGCTGATGGGGATCCAATCTGAGACTGATGGGTATCCAATCTGAGGCTTATGGGGTCTGATCTGCGGCTGATGGGATCTGATCTGAAGCTGATGGGGGTCCGATCTGAGGCTGATGGGAGTCTGATCCGAGGCTGATCGGGGTCTGATCTGAGTCCGATGGGGTTCTGATCTGAAGCTGATGGAGGTTGGGGGGTCTGATCTGAGGCTGATGGAGCTTGGGGTCTGATTTTGGGGTCTGATCTGAGGTCTGACGAGAAATACACTTTTTCTTATTTCCTCCTCCAAATCCTAGGTACATCTTATAGTCCATTGCGTCTTATAGTCTGAAAATACAGTAGTTACTAAAACAGACATGTCAGCGGAGGTGACAGCTCCTCTTTGTTGCACATATCTCCTGACAATACGCTCCAATGACCAGCTGTACCCTGCAGGACATTTTGGCTGTAAGTATTTAATTCTTCTGCAGTAACATGTCACTTTGCAAAAAGTGAATAGAAAATATTGAGTTAAAATTTTTTAACCTCTTTATTTTTTTTATGATTCTCCAGACATATATGACATATGTAAAAGCAGGGTCACCACAGGCAATCACTTTGATGAATGCCAGCTGCTCCAGTGAAAGACTTATACCTTCATATACAGACCTCACATACCTGAACACATTTCCGTGAATATATTTGCATGTTTAATGTTCAGGATATAAGCCAGGTCCACAGGACATGTAAAGTCTGAGATGTTCCAGCACTGTAGGCTATGCGGCTCTGGCCAACAGATGACATAACATAGAAAATCATCGAGCAGGATGCAGCATGTCACGTGTACCAAGATATTAACAAGAGGATGTTTCACATGGAATTTTTTTTTTATGTTGGTGCTTTCAAATTTAAATAATTTTTACATGCAAAACAGTTTAATGTATGGAATAACACAAAATACAGGAACTCTGAGGTCGAGAGGGACCAGAAAGCAGAGTGGGGACCTGGAAAGTTTCAGAGTAGGAGCGGTAGGAATCGCTAGGTGAGTATAACTTCTTTGGGTTTTTTATTCCATTCTGAACCTTTAAAAAATGAATGGAACAAAAAAAACACCTTAAATGATTAAAAAAATTTCAATATAAAAAAAGAATGATGTCCACTTACCATAAAGGAAAACCGAGAAGCTGTTGTGAGGTAGCTAGTTGGGAGGAGGCCATGCTGTCCTGCCCATCTAAAAAGAATGTACGAAGAGAAAGTAACCAAGCATGAAGGGTTGTGGTGGCATGAACCAGTACCTATCTGCTCAATGTGCAATGAGCCCAGAAGGAGCCAGAGTAGAGACTGGGAGTGGTAGTATATCTGGCTGTAACAGTCAATCACATTGACTTTCCTCACACTGTTGTTCCTTAGGGCCATGCAGTAGAAGGAGGGGCACCCTTTCTTCCGTCAGGACACACTCTGGTTCTGGGGCTTCTCCCTGATGGTAGTTGAGATGCCTGTGATGTTAGGTATTTGTATCTGTGCAAGGCAGGGCGTGTAGAGTGCATTGGCCAGCATATGGTGCAGGAGTCGGTAACCAGGCCAGAGGTAACAGAACAAATAGCACCAGATGCAAAGCGGTATCTCCCAAGGAAAGAGATCCATCATGTTAGCGCCACCCTGTGGAAGTGGCTCCATGTGAGTCAAAATCTGACTTCTTAACAGGCCTTGGAATATAACAAGGGAAAATAACCAAGCCAAATATCCATCCATAGACAGCTGTTTCAGGGTGCTTGAGAAGGATTTTGACGACTGGGAGCCTCTTCCACAATGTGGTGCTAGCAAGATGGATCTCTTTCCTTTGGGAGATACCTCTTTGCATATTGTTTTTCCATAGAGCATTGCCAAGGGTGAACTGACCATAAACTCTACAGGGAAATTCCCCAGTGGGCCAATGCCCACTGGGCTTCCCAAGCCCTCCAGCCTGTCTATGGCCAGGTACATAATGATCTGATGGCCTCCTGCCCTGCTGTTCACCCTCATAGGCCATAGGAGAGTATATGAGGCAGTGTAAAAATGGTGCAGAGACACGGGCTGGAGGAGGCCTGTGACCTGCATTGGAGAAGGCAGCTTGGAATGGGATTCAGGTACTTTATTTTCTTCTACTTTACTTGGCTATTTGGTTAGCATACTACTGGGGGCACTATAGGGTTCATTAGTATGGGTAGTCCAGGCAGCAAGGTGGCGGTAGGGTTGGCGTAGTGCCCCCTGCTCCATATTAATATTAGAGACAACTGGAGGATGATGACAGAATGTGGAAGTTACTAATGGCCTCGACAGAGGGGCAGATTCTAGGGGTGGCATTTTATATTGCACATTGGTATTTGGTTCTTATGGAATGTATTTTAAGCAGTAATTTGGTATTGCTGACCCAACCTACTTGCATTGACTGCATCTACATGTGTTGGCCCTGCCTACTTGTGTCAATTTGGACCCATGGGGACACTTTAACTTTTTTCCAGGGCTATTTTAATTTCCTAGTCCACCAACGAGCATTGCCAATACATCTCTATACCATTTAAGACTTCCAGTGAGTCTTCATACAGGGTCTCTTTAAGCCAGTACCCAACACCAGATGGGAACACAAATAGCGTGCGTTAAGCTAATGGTGATAACAAGAAGAGGAATGGGACTGATTATAGGACTATGCAGCGGTGGAGTGAAGTGGGTGTTGTAGATGCCTGTGGAATGAAGTAGAAAGAGTAAGATAAGGTTACCCTAGACAAGGTCTGATAAGATGTGATCGTTGAAGTGTAAAACTGCTTTATTTAACCATGTATCTCTGCACTCGATACTGCATCCTCATCTAGATAAAGGCACCAGGTTCATCTGTAATGCTGGGTTACGGATGTTAAATGATACCTACTATTATCTCTATTTTGTTGGTCCTTTGAGAACTGGGCAGAAGACGTTGGGATATTATGTTACTGTTACACACATTCATTTAGTAAGAGGTTGTGTGACCCCATGAATTCTTAGAAACAAAAAATCATGCAACAGTGTAAACTCATAGAAGGAGTAATACTCACCTTACCAATCAGCTGTCACTCCGTGCCATTGCTTTACTGGTGCCCCGTCGGTCTGTAATCTTCCCTATCCAACGGCATGACATTTAACTTCTGCAGCCAATTACTGCTCACAGCAGTGACTTCAGTGGTCTTGACACACTGTCGACGGATCCGAAAGAGACTGGTGGGGGACTGGGGAAGCATTGGCACTTATTTTTACATCGACCTTCACTGGAATCCTATAACAGTGCGAAGTAGTGGAAGGAAGGATTTTTATTTTTTGACTGTGTAAAATTATTATTTTTATTATTATTTTTTAAAACCACTCTTGCCCATAGGCTGTGTTTGGTATAGCAGCTCAGATAATAGTGTTGTATTTCTAAAAGAAAAAACAACTGTGTGTTACCATGAAATGGTGGACGCCTCGACAATGTTTGTTCCTGATAACTGCCCTGTGTGAAGGTGCCGCCGATCGCCTGATAAACAAGCAAAAACTTGTTCAGCAGGGGAAGGCCTCGCTCTATGCAGACACCTAAGCATAGGTTCTGAAATACCGCAGTTGGACTACTGCAAAGGGTTAATTATTGCCAAAGATTTAATGCAATGTTTTTGAGCTACATATTATGATTTGTCATGTCTATGAACTTAATACCAATGTATAAGGCAACCAAACAGGAAACGAATTGGCAGACTGTTTAGGTTCCCAGGGTGATGGACCTAGTCTGCCCTCTAGTTAGTTAGTCTAGTCTGAGCTGAGCAAGAGACAAGACCTACGTGTGCTAGTTACTGTGAGATAGACACAAGTTCAGAGAACCTTTGTCTCTGAGACTTCAACTGCTACGGAAGTAACTCTACTATCAGAGTACCCCTGAGAGACAGAGATAAGAAGGTCCAGAACCTACTAGGTCGTGCATTGGATTCAGACATCAGGTATTATGCTTGTTTATGGCAGAAAGACTTTGCTGCTGTGAGAGAAAATATTGCAAAAGCATCCCCCATACTTTGAGATGGATTGACCATCCATATCTAATATATGCACCCCTCAGCCCAGGAATTGCAGATGGAGATAAGAACCTTATTGCATGCCTGGGGTTCTGATGAGAGACTGCAAAGTGCCCTTAGTGAAAGAGAGACAGGGAGCACTACAACTATCATCACTGCTATTTAGAGAAGATTAAACTGTGATAGAGACCTTATAACGATACCTTTTACTGCTGTATGTACTACTACTCCCATCTTGACTACAGTAAAGAAAGACTTTGTTTATTACAACCTGCTACCTGGTTATTGACTCCACCTTACATCAGCATCTGCATCTGCTCTCCTGCCTTTCACCCTACTGAACCATCTACCATTAAGGGCCAGGAGCCCCAATACCACCCCTAATACCAGGATGTGCCTTGAGGGAAGAAAGAATGCGCCCTCCAGTCACAGCACAGCCCTAGATTGCCACCATGATCTATGAGTACCACCACCACCCTCAGAGCCACGACTAATGGCATCCTCCATGCATATAAAGGCAGGAAAACCTGAAGAAAAATCTGCCTCAAAACCTCCTACAAAAATTCAGTGTAAAACTACCCAAAATCATCATTTCTGGGAGGCAGATCATCCTGTGTAAACAGAGATCTGCCGCCTAGAAACAATGATGGTCTATGAGGACAAGCGATCACTGTAGCATCTCCATACAGAAGAGATGATTGCTGTACGTAAATGCAGCTCTCACCTCCACCTACCATAAGGCAGTTATTGGGAAAGAGCAGATTGTTTTCAATAATTGCTTAGTCAGTCAGCCTGTGTAATTCAGCCTTAACAATGGGGAACCTGTACAATTTTATGCTAACAGCAGCATGAAGTAGGTCAGTGTTTCCCAACCAGCGTGCCTCCAGCTGTTGCAAAACTACAACTCCCAGCATGCCCAGACAGCCTTTGGGTTGGGAAACACTGAAGTAGGTGACAGAAGAGCTGATTTCAGAGGTGTGTCATTCATGAGCTAAAAGTAAGTGGTTCCCAACCCTGGAAAAGAGTCACACCCACCTTATGCCTCATTCACAAATCAGTGTTTCCCGGACGTGTGCTGTACGTATTCTCTGTGGACAGCACACGTTCCCTTTCATTTGAATGTGTGTATTCACACATCAGTGTTTTAGCATGGTCCGTGGGTCCGTGTTTTTAGCACGAATGCATGTCCTATCTTGTTCGTGTTCCCGGATCCCTCACGCCCATTATAGTCAATGAATCCGTGAAAACCGCGGATGCAACACGGATGCCATCTGTGTTGCATCCGTGTTTCACGGATCATTAAAAAGCGATTGTTTGAAAATTGTTTTCCAGCTGCTCAGTGTCAGTGAAAAACGTATGGCACATGGTCAGCAAAAAACTGACCCACAGACCCAACACGGATCTGTCACGGAAGGAAACAGAGATTGAACACTGTCCGTGTTAGCACTGATACAAAACTGACACTGACGTGTGCATGAAGCATTAGTCAGGGTTATTTAGAAACTCCTGCTTTCTTGGCCCACCTGCTGATGATTGACAGTCTTCTCCCTAGTTTTATCCCTAGGAGAGAACTGCCAATGATCAGTAAGTTGGTGGACAGGGCAGCAATTTATGGGTTACTATGACTCTTCTCAGGTGTCCATGACTCTTTTAAGGTACTTTCACACTTGCGTTGTTTGATTCCGGCAGGCAGTTCCGTTGCCTGAACTGCCTGCCTGCCTGATCAGGCATTTTTCCAACTGATCCATCTGAAATATGCCTGATCAGTCAGAAAAATGCATTGCAATACCAGATCCATTTTTCTGGTGTCATCCGGGAAAACGGATCTGGTATTTATTTTTTTCACATTTTTAAAGGTCTGTGCATGCGCAGACCGGAATGCCGCATCCATCATTGCGGTATTTTTAATGCCGGATCCGGCACTAATGCATTGCAATGGAAATTAATGCCGGATCCGGAATGTGTTCCGGGATTTTGGATGGAGATAATACCGCAGCATGCTGCAGTAGTATCTCCAACCAAAATGCCATTCAGTGACTGAACTGAAGACATCCTGATGCATCCTGAATGGATTTCTCCCCATTCAGAATGCATTAGGATATAACTGAAGCGTTTTTTTCCAGGATTGAGCCCTGAAGACGGAACTCAATGCCGGAAAAGTTTAACGCTAGCGTGAAAGTAGCCTTAACAGGCCTGGACTGTGATGATTGCAATGCTGGTTCTTGGCAGTCACTTACTTTTAGCTCCTGAATGGCAAACCCAGGGGTGCACCACCAATGAGGTCAGGTGAGGCGATCGCCTCAGGCAGCACCAGGTAGGGGCAAGAGGGGGGCAGTGGAAGGGCCATGGGCAATAAGAGTTTTACTGTGGCAAAGTGGTTAGGTTAAGAAATTGGCATGGGGGGGCACCATTTCACTTTTTGTCTTAGGCAGCAGAAAGGCTAGGTGCATCCCTGGGCGCAACCCTGAAATCGGCTCATCTGTCACTACTTTATGCTGCCCCCTGTGATGACGGGTTCTCTTTCAGACATCTACATGTCCATAGACCTGCCAGATCATACTGTAGAACTTGCTGATGTCACGTACAGTAAGTCCGGAAAATGGACAGTGCTCAATAAGGTGTTAACACCAGTAAAATTGGCTTCATTCTAAGAGCTCTTGTCGTCTTTCACTATGCACAATGTCATTTTCACTTGTCTTCTGGATCTCTCTGTAGAATCACCTGCATAGAAAATTCTAAAGCAAGGCAGAATATATTATAGAGTATGTACATTTCTGTCCCAGCAGGTCTGGTAATAACTGGGCACTGAATGTGGATCCTCCTCTGGGCTGGTGTTTTTTCCTAGCAGGGTCAATTCCCTTAGGAGCTTCTACGATGAGGTGACGAGATGGAGAAATGTTAAGAAGGTGTTCCCGTTCTGTACGAGGAATGTCAGCTTCCTATGTAGAAATGCAATGTATTATTGCCGGCCGCGGATGATTATGATACAAGTAGCATGTGTTGATAGGAATGCACTTAGTGTAAAGTGTTCTCATGACGGTAATAAATGTACAAACGATGGTAAAAGCATTGGATCGCTTAACTATGTGAGCGCTGGACAATCAGCTACAACAGCAATGCAGTCAGGATTTTGGGGTTTTCATATTGGAGATTCCATTAGGAGTCTCAGTTACTGAATTCCATCAAAAATACCAGAAAAAAATAGCGCCGGTAGAATGACAGACACCATAACTAAAACCAGACCCATTAAAATCAATGGGGGCCATTGGCATCAAGGAAAGTTATGTTTGTTTCCTATGACTGACCAACCAGAAATATAGAAATACTAGCAGAAGGACCCGGCTTCGCACAGATATATTCTATTTCATTTAATGTTTGTGTATGTCGTTAAAAGATATTCACAGTATCCACTATAACAGTGACATCTACAGCGCCCTCCCCTTTAACAGTAAACTCCACAGTGGCAGCCCTTTTATTAGTAACCTCCACAGTACCCCGTCTCATTAACAGTCATTTCCACAATTAGCCTCCCCCTTAACAGTAACCTCCACAGAGCTCCGTTTCCTTAAAATGTGACCTCCATAACGGACCGTTCCCTTAACTGTGACTTCCACCGTTCCTTAATAGAGACCTCCACAACACACATCCCTTTAACAGTGACCTCCACAGCACCCCACCCCCTTAAAAGTGACCTCCACAGCAGTCCGCCCCTTTAAGTGACCTCCACAGCATCCTGCCCCTTTATTAGTGACCTCCACAGTACCCCATCTCCATAACAGTGATTTCCACAAGACCCCATCCCCTTAACAGTGGCCACTACAGCAATCTGCCCCTTAACGCTGACCTCCATAGCAGACCGTCCCCTTAACTGTGACCTCCATAGTAGCCTGCCCCTAGGGTGGCCAGAGGTCCGGTTTTAGGCCAGACAGTCCGGCTTTCAGACTCCCTGTCCCTGTCCTCCAGGGCCTGGACGGACACAGGGATGTCTTTTGAACAGTTCACTCCCAGACAACAGCACTGTGCTGTCTGAACGTGAGCTGAAGGAAGAAATTCACCCTCCCTGTAGCTGACAGAAGTTGATTTTTACCTTCATTTTTTCAATCCCCGATGGCTGCGGAGTAGGTTGGGGCGTGGCTTGGTGGACCTGGGGGTGGGGTTTTTAACTCCATCTTTTGAGGGTGGCCTGAATGGCCACCTTACCACCTTACCTGCCCCCTGAACTGTGACCTCCACAGAACTCCGCTGCACTCCGCTCCCTGCAGCGCCCTGCCGCACCCTGCCCCTTTAAAAACCTGGTGTAAAACTGTGTGTATATGGAGACTAAGGGCCTGCGAGCTTCTATCGGCTTATAAGGGTCATGTGACCAGGCTTCTATTGGCTAATGCATTTTTTGGGAATATCTCAGGAATGGCACATGCTAGAGAGCTGAGACCTGCTCTAAAACCTTCCCGGACACCTGATGTACCTGTGTGCCAAATATCGTGATTGTAAATGCAACTGTGTGGATTCTTTTAGCGGACATACACACATACATGCACTCAGATTTTTATATTAGATGGACCTATATGTGAACACAGAAAGCATCCAACTAATGACATCATCTGCATGGAGTTTGTGTGTTCCTCCCATGTTTGTGTGTGTTTCCTCCTCGTACTCCAGTTTCCTCCCACACTACGAAGACTTCCTGATAGGAAATTTAGATTGTCATCACCTCTGTGGGCAGCAAGTGATGATAATGTCTGTAAAATGCTGCAAAATATGTCAGTGCTATATAAGTGAGTAAAATAAATAAATCTGCTTGCAGCCACCACTATAGGTAGCTACTGCATATGGATTTACTCAATGGATGCTATATGTCACTATACAGTGGTTCTAGCTATAACAATGTCAAAGCAAATAGAGAAAATGGTTAAAGTCTATGTACACCTTTGGGGACAATTTTGTAAATTATTTCATTGTACTAATTTTGAACTAAAAATATTTTTTTCAATTGGTCTTTATTAAAAATATTTAAGCCCCTTTCTCTGTACAGCTTTGAGATTCTCTAGTAGCATGATCTTTGTTTTAACTGTGTTCTGTCAAGCAGTTCAGCTGACGGCTCCTTATCTCTGATCTCCTAAACACTTATTATAGCTCAGTTCTTATCTTACTGATAAGGGTACTTTTACACTTGCGGCAGGACTGATCCGGCAGGCTATTCAGCCTGCCGGATCCATCCTGCCGCAATTGGCCGTGCACTGCCGTGCTGCCGCTCTGTCCCCATTGACTATAATGGGGTGGGGGGCGGAGCTACGGCGCAGCACGGCACTGCAAGGCCGGAGATCGCCGGACGAAAAGTACTGCATGTCCAACTTTTCATCCGGCGATCTCCGGCCATGCAGTGCCGTGCTGCGCCGTAGCTCTGCCCCCCGCCCCATTATAGTCAATGGGGACAGAGCGGCAGCACGGCAGTGCACGGCCACTTGCGGCAGGACGGATCCGGCAGGCTGAGTAGCCTGTAAAAGTACCCTAAGAATGTGTATTAAATACGTTTTTATGACCTTTTAATAATTTAGAGATAAGGTTTATTAGATGACCGCACAAAGTGAAAGTACGATTCACACAGCTAGATGGTTAACCCTTTGTTACAGAACAGCTGAATATTTTTAAAAAAGACCAATTGAAAAAATCATTGTTAGCTCAAAATGAGTAAGATATAATCAAAAAAAAATTGCCCTAAAGGTGTACATAGCCTTTAAAGTGTACATGTAGTTTCAGATTAATTTTCAGAAAAAGCTGCAATATGTGCATACAGGTGGGATAGCACTGCATCTGACCAATAAAGGGGTATTCCCATCACAGACAAGACAATGGGGGCATATCGTTCATGACGGATGCAGGCGTTTGTATTATTGTAACGGAAGCGTTTTTGAAGATCCCTGACGGATCCGCAAAGAATTTCTAGTTTGGTTTCCATCTGGATTTAATATTTTTTTACCCGATGTAAGTGTGATGTAAGTGTTTCTCCATCTGCTTTGAACAATACCTTACTTTTCTTCTTTAGGTGCTGCTACATCTTCTGTCTCACACTGCCCAATCATTACATCTTCAAGATCACACGCATTACTAATGGTAACAGATACTGATATTTGTTTAATGATATCGCAGAATAAATTTGCATGACCATACTTGAATTTTTATTGGATATATGTAGTACAGTGCATTTTCTGTATTTTAAAAATTTGATCCTCAGTGACACTGATCCTCCAGAATACAATATAGAATACAATTTAAGGCCCTGGAGCAGGGAGTACTTTGACATTTGGACATTTGTCTATTTCCCCTATGCAAAGTTAAAACTTCTTACTTTTTTTCACCTAAAAGGGTTAACTTGCACTGTTTAATACTGTGTAACTGCATTTTATATATACGTTGTGATATATATCCTGTTCATTATCACTGTATTTACATGGCTCTGTGAAAAAGGGTTAAAGAATGCTGAGAGACTGTTAGGGGTTTGATTGAGAAGCTGGTAATTTTCCACAGCTGCCATAGGGTTTAAAGAAGATCATGGTTCGGAGTGAAAAACACAGACTTGTTTACCACCATGTTTTGGAGGGAAAAACCCAGACTTGTTTACCACCAAAAAGCAGACAGCCTGACCTTTTACATGTCTGGTTTAGCTCTTTTGTTATGTCTGGAGACTTGTTTTTTGTCTGGAAAACCTGCTGTGTCATTGCCATTGAGTATCATTGAAGTTCTATTGTAAGTCTACAACAGGCGGTAGCTGAAACAATGTATCTGTTTGTGCTGAGTTTCTCCACTCTACCCCTACCACTAGAAGGTTCTAGTCTAGCAAAAACTGTATATAAGGAAAGCAGTCAGAGCCCCTTGTGTGTTGCAGTAAGGGACCAGTGCTTGGAAGGGAGACTCATGCCAGCCTGCATGAGTGACCAGAAGAAGATGCTGAGATGAGGACGCTGAGCCACAGACCATGGGTCACTAGCCATGTGACCAAGGAGCCACCCGGACTACTGAGCTACAGACTAAGGGCCCTTGACCAGGATGCCAGCCTTCTGAGATAAAGAGGGAAAGCTAGCTCAGGCCTTTCCTCAGCATCAAACCCTTCTTCTGCCAGGGAGAAGCCAGCCCAATGCCTCACCTGTAATGTTTTGTACCTGAATTCCTCCAATAAAGAAACACTCTGGTTTACTGCAGACCCTGACTCTATGGACTTATTTCCCATTGGGGTGCACCACGCCTTACCATCCCTTCCGGAGAGCAGCAACACGTGGTGATACCTCGACGGTGTCTGGGGGAGCATAGCGTTGGGGCCACCCCAAACCTGGCCACTGTATCAACGTATCTTTATTCCTGACAAAGTTATTCACAATTTTCTCTTTGTTAGGCCTCATGCACACGGCCGTTGTGCGGCCGTTCCGTGCAATGCACAGGCAATATCCATGCAGCGGCCAGTAAGGATAGAGACCCATTCAACTTGAATGGGTCCGTGATCCATCCGCACCGTAAAAAAAAATAGAACATGTTCTATTTTTTTGCAGTGTGGAGGCACAGACAGAAACACCACGGAAGCACTCTGTAGTGCTTCCGTGGGGTTCTGTGGCTCTGATTCACACCGCAGCTCCGGATTGCGGACCCATTCAAGTTAATAGGTCCGCATCCGTGATGCAGGGAGCACACGGCTGGTGCCCGCATATTGCGTACCTATTGCGGTTTGTGTGCATGAGGCCTTATAGACACAGATATGGCTGCGAGATTAACACTCAAGGAGAGGACAGAAATTATGTTGCTTTTCGGGAAGCAGATGATTTTAATGCTCGGCACTCTAACAGACCACCCATCTGCCATGGCACAGTTGGAAAACTGTTTGCCAAATTTCTCCAAACAGGTTCTGTGTTGGACCTGCCAAAAAGTAGACATAACAAAACAGCCACAGGCAAAGCAACAACAATGGCCATCCTGGCGTCCTTCAGCAAGAGCCCACATCGTAGCACCCGGCATCTGTCACAGTTGAACCACCATTGGGTGGATACTGGCTACACACAAATGGCACCTGTACAAGATCCAGTTGCTGCATCCTCCATGAGGACAATCCCAATTTTCGGAACAAGTGTCACACCAATTGGTGAAATTTGGCAAGCAATTTTCCAACTGTTCCATGGCGGATTGGTGGCCTGTTAGGGTGCCAAGCATTGAAATCTGCTGCAATGACTCGGGTATTGCACTCCCCGAAGATCAGCTCAATCTCTGTCCTCTCCTCACGTGTTAATCTTGCAACCATATCTGTGTCTGTAACAAAGAGAAACTTGTTAATAAGTTTGGCAGGAATAATAGTATGTCACGTCACATTTAAGCACAGATTTGGATTTCTCATTATATTCTCTAGATACAGATACACAGGTCACATGCACACCATATGAAAATACCGAAATGGTGGCATTCAAAATGGCTGCCGTGTTGGTTACAGCCCTTCACAGATTTGCTACCTTTCCCTTAGCAACATTCCACACACAGGATGGTGTTCTCAACCACCATTTTCCATTTGTTCAGGAGTCTCCCTAGTTTTGGACCACGCTGTATATACCGTATACAGGTCTTATCATTTAGGTTAACTGCTACAGGACAATATTTTGTGTTTGATTTTCAGTGGCATAGTCTTGCTGAAATGAAAAACTGCCAAAAATTCTAAAAAAATACAATAAATTATGAATATAAGCTTTTCATATTTGTCCCCTTAAAAATATCTATATAATGTCCTCTATATAAAAGCTATGAAAACAGTACATAGCCCCCTATGTATATGCGTCATCCATAGAGGCTGCTCTGTGGATTTCTCTCCAGATTTGCAGCTTTAAGCAGCAACATGTTTTTCAGTAAATTCTACCAACTACAGCAGGAGTATCAATATCTCTAAATTAGGTTCCTACCCAGAGGAGCACTTATAGTGGCCTATTTCTATGTGAAATGTCGCCCACTCAGAGAAAAAGAAGGTTGCTTAAATTGTCCGTCTCACTCAGCTGGAGGGTGTGAGTCCTCTGAGCGCAACGTGCAATCAGAGCTCGTAGAGTACGACAGATCTTCTTGCTAATAATTTTCAAGCACTTATTCCCTTCCTTTCTCAGAGCTGAAAATTCTTACTGAAACTAAATGGTATCTGCAGTCAGGGAGCTAACATGATTATGTAAAAACTTTATTTTAGGGCACAATCGCCCAGTTGGAGCCGTTTCAAATGGGTTCTTTGGTTCGAAAAACCATACTTATACCCTATTAGGGCATTGTGCATTCACAGAGGCAACCAAGATCGGCTACAAAGAGGGACCATCTTTCTCTGGAGAATCCATCGTGCATTATATGGACAGCAGATTGATCACAGTGGCCTCAATGTAATGCTTCGTTTCTCCTGTGATGGCATAGCAGAGGAACTGAACACTTGCTGCCAGGGTTCCCCACACACAGATCCCAGTTGATCACAGGAGGTCCCAGCAACAGAAAAAAATTGCGATCAGCTCATTTCAGTGGTAACTTTGTCACAAGTAAAGATTTTAAAAGTAGACATCCTTTTTAAAGATGATATTGTTCAGTTACTTAATATAATGTTTATAATTAAAGGGAACCTGTCATGTGGAACATGGTGTCTGAACTGCAGGCAGCATGTGATAGAGCAGGAAGAGCTGAGCAGATTGATATATAGTATTATGGGAAAAGATTCAGTAAAACTTGTCATTTATACATTTAAATCCCTGCTCATTCTGGGCTTTGAAGTCCAGGAGGCGGTCCTATCAGAATGAGCAGGAATTTAAATGTAAAAAATATAGGTTTTACTGAATCTTTTCCCACAAAACTATATATCAATCTGCTCAGCTCCTCCTGCTCTATAACATGCTGCCTGTAGCTTACAATGCATTTTCATGGTGACAGGTTCCCTTTAAATATATCCATGTAAAAAACATTCTATATTCTGCTAATTGGTTATGGAACAGTGGTGCAAAAACCCCTGCAGTTCTTCAACATATTATGGGCTCTCTCAGCTAAAAACAATTATTGAGGGAAATTCTCTAACCAAGGGGCTCCAAAGATGGAGCTTTAGTTCACGAGGCAATCTACCTGTAGTCGACATGCATTACTACATTGGTGTGAAGCTATTGTTTTCAGAATTTACACTTTCAAAAATGCCACTGTGCGGGAAGGAAACCATTTTATGTCCATGTCATTAAAGATCTGCTAAAAATTTAAGTCTGTGCACCTCCATTCTCCACTATTTCCTCTCAACCCCCCCCCCCCTTCCCCTTGTTATGTGCCTGATAGGAAAATGTAGCTGTGAATAGCCAAAGAGGCGTCCCCAAAACTCAAGGGGGAGTGATGTTTACTGCTCTGACTCTATCTAATAGCACTACATTACTCAATGGGGCAGTGCAGAGTCATAGAGGTGTGCAAATTTAAAGAGTAACAATTTTTTTTTTCCTAAATGCATAATACAGGCAAATATAGGAAACTTTGTAATATATCTTATCAGAGAAAGCTGATTCCTTCTCCTCTTATCAGGATCTCCCCTCCTCTTAAAAAACTTTTAATTCACTTATCACATTTGTCTTCAGAGAAGATGGCAGCCTGCTCACTGAAGGATCAGATTACATAGAAGTCTATGAAGAGAGGAAGAGGAGAAGAAGAAGAAAAAGGGAGGGGCTGATGGAGACAGGCAGAAACATAGAAACTGCTACTTTTTTTTAAGTGATTTAGGGTACTTTCACACTTGCGTTGGTGCGGATCCGTCTGTTTATTTGCACAGACGGATCCGCACCTATAATGCAAACGTTTGTATCCGTTCAGAACGGATCCGTTTGCATTCGTTTTACAGAAAAATGACAAAGTCCAAAACGGATCCGTTTTGAATTACATTGAAAGTCAATGGGGAACGGATCCGTTTTCAAATGCACCATATTGTGTCATTGAAAACGGATTCGTCCCCATTGACTTACATTGTAATTCAAAATGGATCCGTTAGGCTCCGCCTCTTCAGACGGACACCAAAATGCTGCATGCTGCGTTTTGGTGTCCGTCTCCAAAACAGAATAGAAGCGGAACGGAGCCTAACTGATGCATTCTGAACGGATCCCTATTGGGGCTTAACTGATCCGTTTGGACGGTTTGTGAGAGCCCTGAAACGGATCTCACAAACGGAATCCAAAAAGCTAGTGTGAAAGTACCCTTACTCTCTAATTTCACTGCTGAATCTACATTTGCACAGCTCAGTACTGCTGTGTGATGCCCTCTATTACTGCTACTGCTTCTGAGATTGAGTTACAGAGAATTAGGGATCAGAGTCTCCTGTTTCTCAATGTGTAGTGTATGGGCAGACAGGATTCTAGCTAGTCTTCACCCACCAGCTCAGAAAAAAGTCTGAAGTACAACTGCAGCTGTTGTACTTGCTCCAGTACTCTACCGGGCTGTGAAGGCAGTGAATGGAAGGGTGCAACCCTTCTTCCCAGTGAAGTTCACCCCTAGGTCTCCTGCCTGGGGGTGGCTGGGGTGCCCAACTCGCTTAACATCTAATGCACCCCAGCCAACACCCGGCAGGAGACCGTCCAAAGGTCTAAGGTTGTGTCCTATTTGCTGCCCGCACGGCCTAAGAGAGCACTGGAGCAGGGATTTACCACCATGAGGACTACAACCACCCTCATTGCTGCAGCCACCACTCTTATCCTCTCCACCTTACTCCTCCCCTGCGTGCAGTTGTGTTTGTGCGGCCGTTTCTTGCCATATTTGCAGAGTTTTGGACGGATGTGCGCCTGTATAGTTAATGAGGCCAGTGGGCATTCAGGTAGTATCTGGCAATGCAGGATCCAGAGAGCTCCGCTTGTGTGAAACTAGCCTTATACAGACACATTTCACACATCTTTCAGGTAAAATCTGCGTACAAGATATGGATGGCACAAATAAATATAGATTTATTTTTAATAAATATACATTCTTGGACTACACGTTTTATGAACTATACAATACAGTATTGAGCAGTGCTCACAGACTGCTATTAAAATGCATATTGGAAAAAAAATTCATGCACAAGCATTAGACTTGCAAACAGTATCTTGTATTTTTTTTCTTAAATAATGCGCCTCAATACACAACTTGAAAGAGGACCTGTCACCACTAAATACAGTGCAATCTGCAGGCAGCACGTTATAGAGCAGGAGGAGCTGAGCAGATTGATATATAGTCTTTCATGAAAAGATTCAGTAAAACTTGGAGTTTATAGCTCATTTTATGCATGGGAGCCATATGGGCGGTCCTATCAGTGATTGACAGCCTTCCCTGTGTGCTTGGGCAAGCAGAGTCAACTGTCAGTCATTGAGTAGGACCGCCCACATGACTCTTAAGCATAAAAAGAGCAGAGTTATAAATGGATAAATGACAAGTTATACTGAATCTTTTCCATAAACTAAATATATATCACTCTGCTCAGCATCTTCTGCTTTATAACATGCCGCCTGCAGATCTGTGGTGGCAGGTTGCCTTTAAAGTCATACCCCACCTTAAAAGGGGATTTCTGGGACTTTTATAGTGATGGCCTATCCAGAGGTGAAGTGATTGATGGGGGTCTGACACCTGGGACCCCACCGATCAGCTGTTTGACAAGGCATTGGTGCTCTCAGTAGCGCCGCGGCCTTCTCTCAGGTCACTAAGCACAGCGCCGTCCACTTGATAGTGGCTGTGCTTGGTATCGCAACTCAGCTCCTTTCACTTCAATGGAGCTGAGCTATGTCTAAGCCACCTGAGTGATAAACGTGACATCACTGGCCTAGGTTAAACTGAGAGAAGGCCACTGCAAGCATCGGTGCCTTCTCAAACAGCTGATCAGCGGGGGTCCCTGGTATTAGACTCCACCGATTCAATATTAATGAACTATCCACAATAAAAGTCAGTTTTGTATTCTCCCTGAAATAGCAATTCTGGAGCATGTTTTCCTCTTTTATTCCTACTAGAAGTTGAATGAGTATACCAGCTCCTGGGAGCACCATATGTGGCCTTTAGTTAGCTAACCCTTGTTCATGGCCTGATAACTTTTTGTCTATTTTTGGACTTTCCTGCTTCCCAGCGATGATAACCAGTAGATTAACTGGTGAAAACTCATCTGAAATTATTTTATAGGGTCACAGGTTCGAAGCAAGTGATCTATCAATGTAGGGCAAACCCAGGGCTTGCTCATTTTCTCCTGGCAACACCACACTACAAAATGAACATCGTACGCCTCCCTGTGGCTGTGGATAATTATATGGTATGGCAGAGTCTGGCCCAATAGATCTGTAGTTGCAACACGGTAATCTTTTTCACTTTATATCGACCACTGTCATTTCTGCCATTTATTAGTTTTAATTTATGGATTAAAAGTAATGTTTTTCGGGGTATTTTTCTGCAGTGATGGATCCAATTTATTGATTTGTATTATTTATTAATTTATTATTATTTAATTATTCATTCATTTGTATTTATTTATCATTGTTAATTTGTATTTATTTATTTATTTATTGCCTTGTGTGACTCGAACTTTATGGCTACATTGACAGCCGGGTGTTACCAGTTGGGGGTGTATCTCTATACTGTGTGACACTGTCCAATCAGTGCTGACTGTGTAGGAACACAATTTATTGATACATTTCTGTGGAATAACAGAGGAACGGTGAAAAAAGCCTCCAGAATTGATATTTAATGGGGAATGCATTTATGTAACAAAGCAGACATATCATGAGAGATGACAGGTAGTGTTGACCGAACTTGTTTTTTAAGTTCTGCGTCCAAAGTTCGGGTTCGGGTTATCGAAGAATCCCGTTATGGATTCCAAATTCCGTTACGGTCCGTGATAGAGGAATCCATAACCCGATTCTTCGATAACCCGAACTTTGGACACAGAACTTAAAACACAAGTTCGCTCAACCCTAATAACAGGTCTTCTATAGTATAACGGTGCAGTAAAAGAAGGGCAAGTGTGAATCTGAAGGGGAAAGATAATTATTCTGCACTGGCCACATGTTCTCACTGCATTACAGTATTCTGGGCGATTGAATGACAAATGCTTTATTGTAATATATAGCTTTATTTTAACATTATATATATATATATATATGTATCTTGATATATTATTATATCTTCCAATCAATATCTATAAATACGGATTTGTATTTTTACTGTATAAACAAGTATATAAATATAGATATGTGTCAGCGCACAAACATACTCACGCACATACGTCAACAGATATAGAATTTAACGCATAAGGAGGAAACTGCATTTCGGAGAGGTGCCACATATTTTCGATATATTTATTTTTTTCAGGATTTTTATTTTTTCTACCACATTCACAAATTAGACTACAGATACCAATATCTCCCTTTAAATGGAGTACGATAGGTTGGATGAATGACAGCGCCCCACAGGCTCGTCTTAACACTAATAGTCCACATTTTGGGACTTTTATACACAGCAGTCTTTTGATTCTCGCGATGGATGGAGTAGAGATTGTGATGGGTGTGCAAGGCCTTGAAAGTTATAAGAATGATCAGCAAATCGCAAGACGCGGTCAGAACAAGCTGATAAGACCAACATTTAACACATGATTTGCATCATGAATATGTACTGAGGCACATAGGCAAAATGCCGCCGTTCAATCAGAAGCAGATGAATAACTGCTCCCGATCCCATGGTTCCTTGCGACTAAGCGTTGCGTGACGCTGCTTCCCTCGGATCTCACGTCACCTCCAGTGAGGCTGGGGATACTCTGTCACATTCTGCACGGGACCTCAGGCTATGCCACTGCTCCACTGCCGTCCTGTGCGAATTCAACATACGTCGCCAGTGGTTGGATTCTGGGGAGCCGGATGAATACTGACCAATGACTATCCTGCCAATAAAGTCATTGCTGCTTTTCATGTTGTGTCCATACACTGCAAAATAAGAAGAAAAATCAAATTTTTGAAGGTCATATGAAAATTCACAAAAAAAATTCCTATTAAATGCTTAATGCCTCTTTCAGACGGGTGCGCGTGATAAAAAACTGAATGTGGTAACCAGACCCGAACTTCAGTGAGTTTGGGTTCGGTGTTGTGTAGATTTTATAGCATTCTTAATACAGAATGCTTACTAAAATATGCCTTGAGGGGTTAAAAAATTAAAAAAATTAACTCCCCTCATCCACTTGATCGCGCAGCCGGCATCGTCTTCTTTCTTCTTCTTTCAGGACCTGCAAAAGGACCTTTGATGGCGTAATCTCGCTCACCACGTGGTGAGAGTGGTGACGTCAGCGCAGGTCCTGCTGAATGAAGATAGAAGGATTCAGCAGGACCTGCGCTGACGTCACCGTGCTCTCCACGTGGTGAGCGAGATTACATCATCAAAGGTCCTTTTGCAGGTCCTGAAAGAAGACTATGCTGGCTGCGCGATCAAGTGGATGAGGTGAGTTAATTTTATTTATTTTTTTAACCCCCCAAGGCACATTTTAGTAAGTATTCACTATTAAGAATGCTATTATTTTCCCTTTTAACCATGTTATAAGGGAAAATAATACAGTAAATTGACTTTAATCAATTTACTAACATCATCTCCTTAGCAACCATGAGTGAAAATCACATTGCATCCGCCCTTGCTTGCAGATGCTATGCGATTTCCACGCAGCCCCATTAATTTCTATTGGGCCTGCGTTGCGTGAAAAGTGCAGAATATAGAACATGCTGCGATTTTCACGCAACGCACAAGTGATGCGTGAAAATCACCGCTCATCTGCACAGGCCCATTGAAGTGAATGGGTCCGGATTCAGTGCGGGTGCAATGCGTCCTCCTCACGCATTGCACCCACGTGGAATACTTGCCTGTGTGAAAGGGACCTAAAGATGTCCAGTTTAGAAAATCCATTTTCATATACCATTAAGGGTCCATTCACACGACCATATGTGCAGTACCCCAGACCTGGGGGTATCTGTAATTGCTATATTATGTATTATTTGTTATGTTAATGTTATCCCCTGTAAAGAAAAGGTATGGTTGGCAGAAACAGGGTTAAATACCACGGGGCTCCACTTTAAAGGCTATGTACACCTTCCAAGCATTTTTTTTATGATTGCATTTTACTCATTTTTGACTCATTTTTTCAAATGGTCTTTATTAAAATGGTTCAGCCATTTCTGAGATACAAGGATTAAAATCAGTCTATCTGCAAGCTGACACTTTGTTTTCTTTGAATCATGGCTCATGCGTAGCTCTTATCACTGATCTCCTGACCTGATAAACAGTCATTACAGCTCAATTCTGATCACACTGATAAGAATATGGCTTAAATAAGTGTTTATAAGGTCAGAAGATAAGAGCAACACATAAGCCGTTAGATAACGGGATTCAAAGAAAACAGAAAGTGACAGCTTGCAAACAGACTGAATATTAACCCCCATAACTCAGAAACAGCCGAACACTGTTAGTTAAGAACAAATGATTTGTAGTCCGAAATTAGTAGAATGCAATCATTAAAAAATTGCATAAAAAAGTGTACATAGCCTTTAAAGTCAATTACTAGAAAAAAAAGAGGGATTTTCCTTGAGACTTTAGTGACATTTTTTTCAAATTCCTTGGAGATCAAGTTTTCGGATAAGTGGCCTATTATCCAATTTTACCAAATGACGACACGTTTCATGACTCTAGATCTCATTTCTCAGATGCTGAGTGGGAAGATTTCCCCTAAGCCAAAAAACTGACATTGTATAAGCACCCGTGGGTTTGCATACATCACACTGTATGGCCCATCCAAGATATGTTAGATGAGTAATTGGACCATTTAGGGCAAGAGCTAATTCTAGCTGATGGTTTGGGAACATGTAAAGCATTTATAATCCAGGCTGTCTGCCATATGATGACGCAGAGGACACGTTCCTATCCTGTAGATGTTAACCCTATTGAGATTCTCACTCTTTAAGTATATCTGCTCTCAAATTGCTGATTCTCGGGTTCCAGTCATGCTATATATGCCAAATATATTTATAGAGGTCTGTGGACATGACATATGCCAACAGAGTGCACTATATGTACGATATATCTTCCTTTTTAACTGGGTTGAAAAGCTTAAAGGGGTTGTCTCATCTCAAACAATGGGGGCATATTGTTTGGACCAGCACCTACATCGAGAACGGAGCCCCGAAAGTGGTTGAGGGTGCACTGCGCATGCGCAGCCACCCACCATTTATTTCTATGGAGGCCGCCAAAAATAGCCGAGCGCTGGCGAAGTGAATAGGAGTGCGGCTGGTCATACGCGGTGCGATCCCATTCACTTCTATGGGGAGAACGCTTGGTGATGGCCGGACCAGAGTCCACCAGCCACCACTTTGCAGGGCTCCGTTTTCGAGTAGGTGTAGGTGTGACCCGCACCTATCTGACAATAAGGGGATATCCTAGGGATATGCCCCCATTGTCTAAGATGAGCAACCCCTTTAATTGACCGAGCTTTTCAATGTTTCTATACAATAGGAGTCAAAGGGCACAGTAGATAAACTGTATAGGTGTACAACTATATACATAAGGGTCATATCGCCAACATATTTTCACAGTAGTACAACCAGAACCTAAGTAGGTGTTCACAATAAACTGTCCATTAAAGGGGTTAATCCCCAAACTTTAAACTATGGTTTGACTCGCCTGTCTGAAAGACTTTCTTCCCTTTCTGTGGGTGAGCAGCAGCTCATCAAGCCCCTGTATCTCCTAGGATGCATTGCAATTAGCTAATGTAGCCCCTAACGTACAGCCTTAGGCCTCTTGCACACGGCTGTTGCCGCATACGGCAGGTCCGCACACAGGGCACCGGCCGTGTGTATTCTGCATCACGGATTCGGACCTAGTCACTTGAATTGGTCCGCAAATCCGGAGATGCGGTGCAGAACGGAAGCACGGAACAGAACCCAACAGAACTTGTTCTATCTTTTTGCGGAACGGACGGATCGCGGACCCCATTTAAGTGAATGGGTCCGCGATCCTCATGCGGCTGCCCCACGGTTGCTGCCCATGCATTTCAGACCGCAATTTGCACGGTCGTGTGCAAGAGGCCTTAGAAATACATATAGTATGTAATGCCCCCACAACTTCCTTCTCCACTTCTAGAGAGAGATATAGCTACGTATTTCTATGAATTTAGTAGTGGAGATGAATGAACGAAAGATAGCAAAAGTAGTCAAAGGTGAAACTTTACTAAAATGCAAATGTGTCACTAATTTGAATATACAGTGGCAGAACCAGTCATAAAATCTGCTTTTAATAATTCGCATAGTGAATAGATGAATAATATTACATCTTCCAGTCTTCACTGTATTACTCTAGTTTGCAGTTTATGTTTGTTTATTAGACTGGTAGTATTGTTTTCTATAGTTTTGTATTTTCATAGTATATTCTGCACTATAGGGCTCCTTGTAGCTTCTGCCTCTGAAGTCTTTATCTGAATGCCTTTTACAATCTATACCAAGAGAGGAGAGTAACAAAAACTAGAAACAAATAAGAACTTTGCTGCCCTCAACAGGATTAATGATTAACCTTCAATATAAGGAAATTAAAACCAGTTTTACGTGTTAAATTGCTACATAATAAAATAAAATACAAGCCCATTTAAAAGCATCCACATTTCTAACATAAATATAGGAGTTGCGTGGCTCATTTTTATTTTTTTAGTTTAAAAATGGTCACAATGGCATGAAATAAAGGAAAAAAAGAAGTGATGCTCACCCTCACCGCTTGCATTCTGAATTGACTGCTCAGCCAATCACTGGCCATAGTGGTGGTCCACCGCAGCTTGTGATTGGCTGAGCACTTATTTCCTGTGTGTCAAGAGAGAGTAGGAAGTAGAGTCCAGCAGGACCCTCAGAAGAAAAGTGTCCGAATGGGAGTGGTGAGCGATCAATGAGGTAAGTATCACTTACCAATGTACACATATACAAACCTAAACGTCACCTAATTAATGGCCAGGTATCAATCATCAAATTTTTTTGAATCCTTAGTTTATTAATGGGTTCCTGCACAATGCTGATAGTGGTATCTGGAGGCAAAAATTTTGGCAGGGTCTACCATTCCTGTATAAATCTTATCCACAATCAGAGTCCACAATACTTGTTTACTGGAGAGTTTTTAAAGAGGTTGTCAGGTTTACAAACCCATTTTCAAAAACTCTACAGAGCAATGAGGGGAACAAAGAACATATCTCTGACAATTACCTGACAATCTAAAAAAAAAAAAAATGAAACTGAGCATGTGTGTCCACCTAAGTAGATGGACATGCACATTACTACACAGATTAATCACATGTGGGTGCTGTTATATTAAAGTAAAGAGAATATCTCACAAATGGAACATCTTTGTAATAGAAATGACAAATGTAACCATTTTTTCATGCTGAAATATATTAAAATATCATTTAATCGTGACACAACCCCTGTAAAATGCGTTGCTTTATCAGAATTAAAAATCCTTTAAAGGGGTATTCCCATCTCAGACAATGGGGGCATATTGCTAGGATCTCTATATCGAGAATGGAGCGGGGATAGCTGTGGCTGGAGGACCCCAGATTTCCCGGGGTCCGTCCACCACCAAGAGCTGCTCCTCGCCTCTCCCATAAAAGTGAACGGGAGCGCACCGCGCATGCGCGGCCCATACTCCCATTCATTTCTATGGGGCCGACGGAAATAGCTGAGCCAGCGCTCAAAAATGAATGGAGGGTGGCTGCGCATGCGCAGTGCGCTCTTCTTCACTTTCGGGGCTCCATTCTCGATATAGGTCCGGGTCCCAGCGGTGGGACCCGCACCTATCAGACAATGGGGGCATATCCTAGCGATATGCCCCCATTGTCTGAGATGGGACAACCCCTTTACTTTATGATCTTGCAGTCTGGTGGCATGTCTGCTCAGCAGACCTCAAACTTTCACCACTAATGAGAATCACAAGGGGAGAAAAAGCTTCCTATGATGCCCATATTGCACAATCTATCAAAAGGGGTTCACTGTTTTGGACAATACTTGTGTATTAGAAGTGTCCTCCACTGACAAGCATTACCACAGGTTAAAGGAAGCATGACACAGTCCCCATTAAATGGGCTCTCCGGGATTTTGATATTGACGGCCTATCCTCAGGATACATGATCAATATAAGATTCTGGGGGTCCGACTCCAGGCACCCCTTCTGATCAGCTGTATGGGGAGGCTGCTGAATGGCATGAGTGCTTAGGCTTTTTTCTAGGCCAGTGACTCACGTTCATCAGTCACATGGCCTTGGTGCCGCTCAATCCAATGCAATTTATGGGGTTGAGCTGCAATACCAATCACAGCTTCTATCCAATGAATAGAGCTGGGCTTGGTGAGCTTAAGGAGGCTGGGATGCTTACCAGAGCTCTAGTGAGTGCCACAGCTTTCTCCAACAGCTGATCAGCGGAGGTACTCTGCCAATCTCGTATGAAGATTGCAGGCCCAGAACAGGAGACTCCCCTCTATTAACTCATAATTCCCTAAAATTGTATTTAAAAGTACTTTTCTAGATGTTGCTGCTACATAGTTATGGTGCTCCCTGGTGTCCTTGTCATTCGCTCTCAGAATGTCCACCTAACGGGTCCAGTGTTGATGGACACACATGCTCGGTAGCTCAGACGCATCTTCTGGATTCTCTTGTATGCAGACAATGGAGTGATTCCTCCTATTGTGTAGACCAGTTAATACAAATCAGAGCAGTGGATGCAACTTCTTCTCTTCACCAGTGGCCATAGGTAGACATTCTGAGAGGGAATCAAAAGAACAGCAGGGGGCGCCATTGCAAGTATGAAACAGCCATATCTAACAGAAAAACATAATAGTGAACCTCTGTAAAAAAAATCTTTAGTATGTTCACCCACGTGCAGTAACTGCATGGCAGGCCAGTCCAACACTTTGCATTACAAGCTCTTGAGACCCTTTGTCATTGAATTATAAAGCACCTCGGCAGAAGAAAATCAAAACATGAAGCAATTATTCTTGTCAAGCCTCAGAATTTCCATGCCAGGCATTTGTCCTTGGTTGGTTAAAGCATGGAACATTTCAAAGAAACACAATAGAAAGCAGAGATGAATACATTTTCTTCATTTCATGGACAGCGTCCAACGACAATCCTCGTGGGCAGCTGGCAGCCCAGAATTTGGAAGAACAATTGTCGGCAACATTCTCATGGTTCTTATCCTCCATTGTTGCTTGTAACATTGAACAATATAGAAATGAAGGGCAGGCATGGTTCACCCGGCCTGTTGCTCAGCCATCTGCATCACAGAAGATGTTACTCTGTCGCAGCTTGAGCACAGACGATTGCCCATTCTGTATGACTGGCAGGTCCCTCCTTGCAGTATGCTTACCTCTTTGTGCCATTTTCCATAGAAACATATGTAGGGCCATTTGCAGTGCATTGGGACAAGCATATTGGAGCTTATTATTCAGTTCTGTTTGGGAAGGGAATCATTGGATGAATGTCCATGTATACCAATGAGATACGGAAGATTGCAGTAGGAAAATCGGAATCAGGGCGTACGTAGATCTTATAGGGCATCATAGCAAAACTTGGCCCTGAGTATGGCCCTCATGACCCCACCAACAAACACTTCCAGGTAACATTGAAGACCTAGCAGGACAAATTTACAATTTGCTTATTAAGTAGAAGAAAAGAGTGGGGAGCTCACTGGGTAGGGATTTATACGGTTACCATTGATAATAATGGAAGCTGTAAATAATAATATTAATCATTTGCACTGAGCTCCCCCTTGTGGTGGCAGTGAATCTGTCAGGAAGAGGAGATGCAGTTCAGCACTGACCGCCCTCCCCCCAGGCCCCATAGCTGCTGCATGGTCTACCTTCTTGGTAGATATGTCACTGAATAGAATCCTTTTATATATGGCTCTACAAGACATCATATAGGACCTATGTTTATGCTGCACACTAATGTAAGCCATACTTGCCAGCTCTCCCGCAAAGTCCAAGAGATTCCCAGAAAAGGGGAGACCTTCTGGACTCCTGGAAGAGATGAAATCTCCTGGGACAAGCATTGAGGGCTTTATGTATTGTAACTATATGTGGCGCCGGAGCCCCATCCCCTAAATGTGCATCCAGGGGGTTGGCCGTTGGGCAAAAAATAAAAAACAAAGCAGCGCACAAGGGGACAGAGCTACATAAAACAGAAGATGGGGCCTTTAAAAGGAGGACATGCATCCCAGAGGCCAACCCTCAAATGTTGGTAAGTATGATGTAAACTGAACCAGTGTGCTGTCGGTGGCATATAATGCTGTATAAGGACCAGCTGCCCGACACATTTATCTTCATTTATGCCTGTTTTCACCTTTAGTCTGACTTCATTGTGGCTCTTATATGGAGCCTTTTAAGCTCATGAAGGGAACCTAAGTATCCCCGAAACGCGTTGTTTTATCTGCTTCACCTGATGAGCAATATCCAATAAAGAAAACCCTTTCTTCATACCTGCATTTGTCCTGCCCGGTGTTTCTGCGCCTTTACTGCGGTCCTATTACGCCACTAATGACACTGCCTTTGAGGAACTGGGCCCCTCCTTCTGAAGAATCGGACGCTACGGCGGCATACACGGGGACTGGATAACCATTTGCAATAAGCCTAATCTAGAGTTGTGCTTATACCTAGCACAACCACTTAAGGTGAGCCTCCATTTTGTGTTCTGTGAACCATCTGGGACGTACTACCCTATGGTGCGCTTTTTTTCGCATACCTTTACAGCCACTCTACGCCTTATTATATAACTCTTCATTCTGGCTCACGACTTGCTGGATGACACGCCTAATATATGGCGAGTCCTGTTCCTCATTATAAATGAGGTGCATTGTCTAGCAATGCAGGAGATTTCAAAGTCTGGCATAAAACAGCGGTAATTATACTCAGCTCGTTTCCATGGTTATGACCACCCTGCAATCCATCAGTGGTGGTCGTGCTTGCACATTATAACAAAAAGCCCTAGCCTATGTGAGCTCACACCGTCCCGGCCCCAAGAAAGGCCGAAAATTTTTCCTATAATGTGCAAGCAGGACCACCACTGATGGATTGCAGGGTTGTCGTAACCATGGATACGACCAGTGTATAATGTGATGGAAAAATGAATCCAGCCAGCAAAGGAAGATATATGGATACTAACAATACATTAGTAAGTGGCTTGTATTAACTTTCTCTGCATGACAAACGCTCTTTTGAGACACCGCATTGGAAGCCACGCCGGATACCACTGCTGATATCTACTACATCTATCAGGGGTAACTGCCCACCCGACCGCAAAGGTAAGCAGCGAACAACGTGTTCTCAAGAGGTGGGACGCCACCGTCACCTACCGCGCTGCCTGGGTAAGTGGATTAAAGACCCTCTATTTTGAGCTAATATAGTACTGAGATAGCTCTTGCAGTGATCACCCCAAAACAGGGGAATAATTCACCAGTGGATCACACACAGTCTCCACTGAATTTTGAATATGAAAGTGTGACATCGATCCTTATAATCAGAAACCTTGCAATATATGACCTTGAACCTTCAAGTAGTCAGACGGACTATTGTTAAACATATATTCGACACAAAAGTTACGTCACGGATTAAGCACTGAGACCGATTTCCTACTACATCTCTAATTACTGCTATCTAGCAGGGGACACCATTCTACTACAAAAGTAGTATTTTATTTTATTTTATTTTATATATGATCTTTTTATCCATAATTATTGTTTTTGCATTACTTCTTTTGCATTGCAATTTTGCTTTTTTACTTTACTGATTTATTTTTATTTTTGTTATTATTATTGTTATCAGATACTTATTAAATAATTATTTTTAATATTGGGCACAATTCTCTGGTTATACCCTTGCTCTCCGCGTACATTCCATGACTGAAACAAAATGACTTCTAATGAAGTTTCTTTCAAGGCTTCAACAATACCAAAATTCTGTAACAGGGGCCGACAAAGCCACCAAGATGAATGAGTGGTAAAATAGGAGGAACAGAGAAAAAATACAACCATGTCCAAGTACGAACTGTGATCAGTATTAAAGAACACATACAACATATAAGACACTCATAGTAAACATACACTAGACCAGTGATGGCTAACCTCCGGCACTCCAGCTCTGGTGAAACTACGACTCCCAGCATGCTTCATTCATTTCTATGGAGTTCTGAGAACAGCCAAGCAAGTGTTACCACAACTGGAGTGCCGGAGGTTAGCCATCACAGCACTAGACGAACAGGGAAGGAGGATGGGGGTTCTCTTGCAGGATGGTGGTCATAAAGAATGTTCACATAGGCGGCATGAACGCCAGTAGTCTTTTCCAACAGAAGAAGAGACCACCAGAGGTTACAGTATCCAGCATAGCCTTCCGTGCACTGCTGGATCCCCACTGACTGTAATGGGAACTCATGGGGATCCTTCTGGTTTGACACAAAGTATACTTCATGCAGCGATGTTTTTCCGGCCAAAAGCTGCCAGATCCCCATCGGATCCCATTATAGTCAATGGGGATCCAACTGGGCGTGGCAGTGCCTGGCTATGCCGAATACAGTAAACTCCGGTAGTCTTTATCGATCCCGAAAAAGACATCAGAAATCATGTCACATATGGGAACCTAGCATTAGCTGGTTACAATGAGACATGAGCAGGCACTAGGCATACTCTCAGTGACCGGTTCTGCTGGTCAGAAAGGGAGTAGTCGTTCCAAAGGGTCCGGATCTCCAAGAATTTGTCATGGCGATCTGCTAGAATCGAACTCATCCTCTCATTAATCATAGAACAGCCTAATCGTCTCTTGACCGCAGACCCAGAGGATTCCTATTCCAGGCTGTAGCAATCGCCTGCTTAGTAGCCAAAAAAGGAACCATTTAGTCTCTGAGAATTTGGGGGAACCCCTGGAATCCTCCTGTTCAACAGTGTCTCCCAAGGGTCTTCCCGGGGTTGTGACCTGTTACTGAATTAATGAAGAAATAAGCCTGAATCTAAAGTCTTTTTATTAAGGAGTTTGGGGGAACCCTTGGAATCCTGCTGGTTAACACTGTCTCCCAAGGGTCTTTCCGGAGCTTGTGACCTGTTACTGAATTAATGAGGAAATAAACCCAAATCTTAAGCCTTGTCACCAGGAGCAAGCTGACCAAATAACATATCACCAAATCAGGGGCGGACACAGACAGCTGAGGGCCCCTGTGCAAAGAATGTACTGCCCCCCTCCTCAAACCACACATACAAATATAAACATATACGTGCAAATAAAAAACGACTTGTTAATATGGGTCAATATGTTTACAGTAGATATATATACTGTATATATTTTTTTTTTTCATACTAGGTCACGCCTCTAACTCTGCCCAAAGCATAACTATACACAACCAGTCCTCTTAATGCCCCCACATAGTAATTATTCCCCCTTTGTAACTGCACATAGTAGTAATGCCCACACTGCGTCCACTTCACAGTAGTTATGCCCAGATATGCGCCCCCTTAAAAATAGTTATGTCCAGATATGTGCCCCTTCACAGCATATATGCCCAGATATGTGCCCCCTTCACAATAGTTATGTCCAGATATGTGCCCCTTTACAGTAGTTATGCCCAGATATATGCCGCCTTCACAGTAGCTATGCCAGATATGTGCCCCCTTCACATTAGTTATGCCCAGATATGCGCCCCCTTCACAAAAGTTATATCCAGATATGTGCCCCCTTCACAATAGTTATGTCCAGATATGTGCCCCTTTACAGTAGTTATGCCCAGATATATGCCGCCTTCACAGTAGCTATGCCAGATATGTGCCCCCTTCACATTAGTTATGCCCAGATATGCGCCCCCTTCACAAAAGTTATATCCAGATATGTGCCCCTTTACAGTAGTTATGCCGGATATGTGCCCCTTCACAATAGTTATGTCCAGATATGTGCCCCTTCACAGTAGTTATGCCCAGATATATGCCCTATATACAGTATGTCCCCTTTATAGTAGCTATGCCAGATATGTGCCCCCTTCACAATAGTTAGCTATGCCCAGATATGTGCCTCTAACAGTAGTTGTGTCCAGATATGTGCCCCCTTCACAGTATTTATGTCCAGATATGTGCCCCTTCACAGTGATTATGTCCAGATATGTGCCCCCTCACAGTAGTTATTTCCAGATATGTGCCCCTTTACAGTAGTTATGTTCAGATATGTGCCCCCTCACAGTAGTTATTTCCAGAAATGTGCCCCCTTTACAGTAGTTATGTCCAGATATGTGCCCCTCACAGTAGTTGTGTCCAGATATGTGCCCCTTTCACAGTAGTTATGTACAGATATGTGCCCCTCACAGTGGTTATGTCCAGATATGTGCCCCCTCACAGTAGTTATTTCCAGATATGTGCCCCTTTACAGTAGTTATGTTCAGATATGTGCCCCCTCACAGTAGTTATTTCCAGAAATGTGCCCCCTTTACAGTAGTTATGTCCAGATATGTGCCCCTCACAGTAGTTGTGTCCAGATATGTGCCCCTTTCACAGTAGTTATGTACAGATATGTGCCACTCACAGTGGTTATGTCCAGATATGTGCCCCCTTAAAGTAGTTATGTCCAGATATGTGCCCCTCACAGTAGCTATGTCCAGATGTGCCCCCTCGCAGTAGCTATGTCCAGATATATGCCCCCCTCACAGTAGTTATGTCCACATATGTACCCCTTTCACAGTAGCTATGTCCAGATATGTGCCCCCTGCACAGTAGTTATGTCCAGATATGTCCCCCCTCACAGTAGTTATGTCCAGATATGTGCCCCCTTCACAGTAGTTATGTCCAGATATGTGCCCCCTTCACAATAGTTATGTCCAGATATGTGCCCCCTTCACAGTAGCAGTGTGATATCTGACACTGCATTGTGCTGCTACTGTGGAGCCAGGGCAATATTTAGATTTTATGCTGCCCTAGGCACTTTAGTGCCGGCTTCCTCCGCCCACTGAAGTCCATATTTATTAGATAGCTGACAGTAAAATGCTCCCTAGGCCTTCAGCTATCCCTCAGGACTCCCTCATACGTTTGCACAATTAAAGGGCTGACCTGTTACATGTGCACTTGGCAGCTGAAGGCATCTGTGTTGGTCCCATGTTCATATGTGCCCGCATTTCTGAGAAAAATGATGTTTTACTATATGCAAATGAACCTCTAGGAGCAACGGGGGCGTTACCATTACTCCTAGAGGCTCCACCCTCTCTGTAACTGCAGCTCCCTCTGCACTTTGACATGGCCAGTTGTGATGACAATTTCACTGTCAAAGTAGACAGGGAGCGGCAGTTGTAAAGAAATCAGAGCCTCTAGGTGTAATAGTAACGCCCCCGTTGCACCTGGAGGCTCAGTTGCATAAAACATCATTATTCTCAGCACTGAGGGCACATATGAACATCGGACCAACATAGATGCCTTCAGCTGCCAAGTGCATATGTAACAAGTCAGTCAGTGTCATAGGGACAAATCTGCTGACAGATGCCCTTTAAAGCAGTTGTCCGGATTCAGAGCTGAACCCAGACATATCCCCTTCTCCCCCCACTCAGCCCTTATGACATTTCATGCTCCGATGCTCTCCCTTGGCCTGCGTTGTACAGCGTAGGGCGAGGGCTGTTTTGTTTACAGCCGTTTTCCCGGGTCACTGCTAGGTGGACCCCCCCACCCCCCAGAGTACACCTACTGTGCCCTCAGTACTAATAAGGCACTCCTAATAGATACAAGGACAATCTATAAGGCACTCCTATGGAGCCCTCAGTAGTAATGCCCACCACCACTGCCCACAGTATTTATAATGTTCCCTGCAGTGCCCCCTGTAATTATACCTCCTGCTGTACGCCCCGGAGTTATGATCTTCTCTGTAGTGCCCCCATAAATTATAATGCCTGTCCTCTCCCTACAGTCTTCTATACCATGCAGTCCCATGTAAATAACACCAGTCCTCTCCCACCATTCTTCTATATGATACAGTCCCATGTAAATAACTTAAATCCCCTCCTTCAGCCCCTCCAACACATAGTCCCATGTAAATAACATCACTCCTTATCCTCCAGTCTTCTATAATATCCAGTCCCATGTAAATAACACCAGTCCTCTATATGATACAATCCCGTGTAAATAACATCACTCCTTACCCTCCAGTCCTCTATAATATCCAGTCCCATGTAAATAACACCAGTCCTCTATATGATACAGTCCTGTGTAAATAACATCACTCCTTACCCTCCAGTCCTCAATAATATCCAGTCCCATGTAAATAACACCAGTCCTCTATATGATACAGTCCCGTGTAAATAACATCACTCCTTACCCTCCAGTCCTCTATAATATCCAGTCCCATGTAAATAACACCAGTCCTCTATATGATACAGTCCTGTGTAAATAACATCACTCCTTACCCTCCAGTCCTCTATAATATCCAGTCCCATGTAACTAACACCCCCCCCCCTTCAGCCCCTCTAACATACAGTCCCAGTTAAATAACATATTTCCTTCTCACTAAGCAGGGAGGAGGTACAGTATAATGGGGAGACCCACATCTCCCATCATTTTTCTGGCAGTTACATTCATTCCATGGCATCACAGGTCTCCACTGCTGAGCGCTGCCTCTTTCTGCACTGATCACATAATGGTGACCTCATCACAGGTCCTACCACCACTTTCAGTGTTGAAAAGATCACATGACTATGATGTCATCGCAGGTCCTTTAGTTATCGAGTGTAGGCAGAACGGGCAGCAGATTCACAGGCACACTAGCGTTATACTTTTCCAAATTCCATTAATTTTTGAAATGCATTAAAATTACCGCATTGACGGATCCCGTCTTCCGGTCTGTGCATGTGCAGACCTTTAAAAATGTGAAAAAGATAAATACCGGATCTGTTTTTCCGGATGACAACCGGAGGGGCGGATCCGGTATTGCAATGCATTTGTGAGACGGATCCGCATCCGGATTCGTCTACAGATGGTATCCGTTTGCATACATTGCCGGATCCAGCGACGGAACTGCCAGCCGGAATCCAGCAACGCAAGTCCTAATCCTGGCGGAGGAAGGGAGGGAATTTTTTTTTTTTTTAAAACACCTCAGCTGGCACTGGGAAGGGCCCTCCCCCCTCCCTCTCTGGGCCCCTGTGAGGCTGAACCAGCTGCAAAGGCGATATGTCCACCCCTGCACCAAATGAAGCCATAAGTTTCACATATGTTTTAAGAAGTGTACTAAGCTCCTTATTAAAAAAAAAAAAATTCACTATTAGTTATCAGCGCAGTAAGGTGCTGGGAAATTTCAAGAAGATAATGTTTTTTTGTAGTCAAGGCATCATTAACCAGATGATCAGTGAGCCATGGGTGACCTGTCGGTGTGCGGTTCACCTTGTGATAAGGTATGGACGTGGACTTAATGCTATAAACAGTTGAGTCATCGTGAGCTCCACTTATGTCTCTCGTCACGTTAACAATGTGACCAGTGGTGGGACCTCTGTATAATGAGGTGTGATAGATACTGTACCATGCTGGGAAGCCTTCCCTGGAGGTGGATGAGTTAGACATTAATAGGACTTGAAATAAATAGTACATGAGGGCTAACTGGGACATATCTGTTCACGAGTTAATTACATACATAAAACAGGGACGTCTAACAGCAACCCCCTCATCACCCATTTCAACACTATACTGTATCTAAAGTACACTGCAGCTAACATCTGCTTTAGGCCTCTTGCACACGACCGTATGCCCTCTGAGACATACGTCCCGGAGCGGCATCGATCGTGCGCACGGGAGCGCACTGCATCATAGATTACAATGATGCTGCGCACGTCCCACACTCATATGATGTAATCTATGATGCTGTGCGCTCCCGTGCGCACGATCAATGCCGTTCCGGGACTATGGCCCACTCACAGACCGTATGTCTCGGAGGGCATACAGTCGTGTGCAAGAGGCCTTTGAGATACTTTGCTGTATTAAAAAAAAAAAAGGATGTTCATACAGTATAACACATACCAAAATACAGCATTTCATAAGATTTTTAGATTTTTAGGAGCATATGTATGTACCTGAAAAGTTGGATGACTGTGGGGCTGAGGATGAGGACTACAAGTGAAGGGCTGATTACTTGGCAGTTTTTGTTCTCCATAAACTCACCATTTTGACCTTTTCTGAGTATTCCAATCTTTGGGTCTCACATCCTTTTTTTTATATAAACCTTTTGGAAATATCATTTAGCATTTATGAAACCACGTTCAGTCAGAGATGAGCTAAAATGCCAGACACTGGTCAAGGACAATAGTAAGACCATGTCTAAGGTTGAGTTCACATATGTCAGGAGATTTGGAGCCACACCGAAGTGGAGCACCATATGCCAGAGATGCCATGAATTTCACCCAGCGTCTTCTAGTGTTCTGTAGGCTCAACTGGGCCATGATGCCAGATCTGTCAACTAGCCAGATTTCCTCAGAAGAGGCCATCAATACCTGATTGGGGGCAGGTCCAACAACCCACATTCCTGCCAACCAGCTTTTCTACAATAGCACCAGTGCCGGAAGATGGGCTGCAATGAATAGAGATAGGTTGCAATGCAACACAACCCATGGACAGGTGTGGCTTTGCTTTTGGAAGAGAACAGTCATGTTTTTCTACCTCTGGACAATCTCTTTAATTCCATTTCTCTACAATTTATAGTACTGTTAATGCAGGCACTGTTTTGGAGATAGCACTCGGGATCAGGTTTCCATTAAAAAATATCTCTGTACTTTGCTCCATTTAGCTTTTCTTCAACCCTGATTAGTCTTCTGGACTCAGTCACTGAAAAACACCCCCACAGCATGATGTTGCCTCCACCATACTTTACGGTAAGGATGGTATTGGGCAGGTGATGAGCAGTGCCTGTTTTCCTTCAGACATGACACAAAAACTTCAATCTTGGTTTCATCAGACCAGAGAATCTTTTTAGGTATTTTTGCAAACTCCAGATGGGCCATGAATCCCAGATTGGTATAGTGCTGCAGTGATGGTTGATCTTCTAGAAGTTTCTCGGAGGCTAGGAGGGGGAGATGGTGGCACTTGGGGCAGTTGGTGGCACTGGGGGGAAGCTGGTGGCACTGGGGGGCAGCTGGTGGCAGTGGGGGGGAAAGCTTGTGGCACTGGGTGGCAAGCTGGTGACAGTGGGGGGCAAGCTGGAGGCACTGGGGGTCAGTTGGTGGCACTGGGGACAGTTGGTGGCACTGGGGGCAGCTGGTGGCACTGGGGGGCAAGCGGGTGGCACTGGGGGAGCCTGATGGCACTGGGGTGGCAGCTGATGACTCTGGGGTGGCAGCTTTTGGCCACTGGGGGGAAGCTGATGGCACTGGGGTGGCAGCTGATGGCACTGGGATGGCAGCTGGTGGCACTAAGGGCAGCTGGTGGCACTGAGGGGAAAGTTGATGGTACTGAGGGGGCAGCTGATGGCACTAGGGTAGCAGCTGGTGGCACTAGGGGGCAGCTGGTGGCACGGGTGAGCAGCTGGTGGCACTGGGGGGGCAGCTGATGGCACTGGGGGAGCCTGATGGCACTGGGGGGAGCCTGATGGCACTGGATGGCAGCTGGTGGCACTGGATATCAACTGGTGGCACTATGGGGGCAGCTGGTGGCACTGAGAAGGAAGTTGAAGGCACGGGGGGGAAAGCTGATGGCACTGGGGGGGAAGCTGATGGCACTGGGGGAGCCTGATGGCACTGGGGGGGAAGCTGGTGGCACTGGGGGGGAAGCTGATGGCACTGGGGGGCAGCTGGTGGCTCGGGGGGCAGCTGGTGGCACTGGGGGGCAGCTGATAGCACTGGGTGGAGCCTGATGGCACTGGATGGCAGCTGATGGCACTGGATGGCAGCTGGTGGCACTGGGGGGGGGCAGCTGGTTGCACTGGGTTGGCAGCTGATGGTACTGGGGAGCAGCTGGTGGCACTGAGGGGGCAGCTGATTGCACTGGGGGGGGGCAGCTGGTGGCACTAGGGAGCAGCTGGTGGCACAGGGGTGGCAGCTAGTGGCACTGTGAGGAAGCAGCTGATGGCACTGAGGGGGCGGCTGATGGCAATGAGGGCGCAGCTGATGGCACTGGGGGGGGGCAGCTGATGGCACTGAGGGGGCAGAAGATGGCACTGGGGGAGCCTGGTGGCACTGGATGGCAGCTGGTGGCACTGGATGGCAACTGGTGGCACTAGGGGGGCAGCTGGTGGCACTGAGAAGGAAGCTGATGGCACTGAGGGGGCAGCTGACGGCACTAGGGGGGAGGGGGGGGGCTGATGAGTTTTTATAAAGGAAAACTCTTTTAATTAGTTTTTTGTTCTTAGAGTACTCGATTAATCGTTGGATTAATTGATAGAATACTCGATTACAAAAATAGTCGATAGTTGCAGCCCCATTCAAGTGTCATAGCAAAGGGTCTGGATACTTATGTACACCCTGCAATATTTGTTTTTCCATTTTAATAAATATACAAACATTTCTAAAATTCTTTATTTCACTTTGTCATTAGGAAGTATTGAGTGTAAAAATGATGGTGGAAAACTTTTTTATTTTATTTTAGCCACAACATAACAAAACCTGAAAAAAGTGAAAGGGTCTGAAGACTTTCGGAATTCACTGTATATACAGCAATTCTTATGGATCATCATGATGGGACAGTGCTAAATCGGAGCACAAGGAACTAAATATGGGGGGGATTTTGATTTTGCATGCAACCCTAATGGCATTCATTGTAACTGAATATAAATCATAGTTAAGTCAGAAAGCTAGTGATGCAGGTTGACTACATCTTGAAATAATGAATTCAGCTAAGCCTCAGGTTGCTGTTAAATATTTAATCAGAATTTATAAAAGCTAACAGCAAGAAATACATGACTGCATTTCCTATCTTGAAAAGGCAGGGGGGCAGAACACAGGACTTTAATCACCCCTGTTTCTACACAATAAACCACTTATTATGAAGAACGGAATTTTTACTTCTAGTGCCTCATGCCGACCACCAATGCTCCCAGTACTTCGCTCACAGCAAAGCCTCTTTCATTCCAGGAATCCTTTGTAAGCGCCCAGTTGGGGAGCGCCTTTCAAAGGGCAGATTTTGTAATGCTGGCAAACACACAACCCTTTGCTAGCAATGATCTGCACTTTCCTTTGAAATTTTCGATTTATAAAAAAAAAGTCAGTTTAGCCGATGAAAGAAAATAATGATCACGACTAGAGGCGAAAAACTGAAACATAAATACAAATCTGTCCTTGGTTTTCTCAAAAGCACTTTTGAAAGAATTTATCATTGTAGATATATTTGAGATTAGTTTTTAGACTAGAGTTGCTATGGGCATCTGTGCCAATTTAGGAAATTGGCATATGGTAATAATAAATTTGGCGCAGGTGCAAAGTAGTTGGACCTATTTCAGTGAATGTACGCCTGGCGGATGCCTGGTGTGGAGACGTGACTTTTCTCCAACCTTTTTTAAAAAAATTGATAAATGAGACAAAGAAGTGATCTACAAGGAAAATGCGACCAAATTCTCACTCCACTTCTGAAAGTGGCGAAGAATAGTGCAGGCAGGAAAATGCTGCAACATTTTGCACAACAGAGGCCGTCCGACATCACTTGCGACATTTTAATGCCAAAAAAACTGGGGTAACACATCTGATAAATGCCCCTCTTGCCTCCTCATGCCTAGCGGTTGACATCTAAGGAATGTTACGATTCAGATGATGGCAGCAGTAAAGTTTGGATCTGTTCACACCAGAAAAAGTTCAGTATGGTGTGCCATTACTCCTAGAGGCTCTGCTCTCTCTGCAACTGCTGTGCCCTCTCCACGTTTTGTAAATATCATCACGCCTGGCCCTGTCAATAAAAGAGAGAGCAGAGACTCTAGGTGCAACAGCAACGCCCCCATTGCTCCTAGAGGCTCAGTTGCATATATTAAAACTTTATTTTTCTCAGTAATCTGGGCACATATGAACATGGGACCAACACAGATGCCTTTAGCTGCCAAGTGCACATGGAACAGGTTAGCCAGTGTCATAGGTACCCTGTCACCCCGTTGGCAGTACTGTATTGTATTGTACTATATTTTCATGACTGGCCTTATCTTGACATTAAGTGTACTTCCTTTGGCACCCATGCTGAATTTTTTGTCCGTAACTGATGACAACCCTTTGGTTCTGTTCTACTTTGATGTATTTTGCATTAAGTTGTTTTGTATTTTATTTTACACTGGTCATAATTATTTCAAACGCAACAAGAGACTCACACTCACAGGACCCCTACCTTAAAAAATAAAAATTTGAACGCCAACATAGTGTGATGAGTACGGCCGACGAGCCATAGCGACAGTTGAGGCGTATTGTGCTATATATGTATTCTATACCTGTTTTTGTGGTGTCAACTCAATTGACCTTTCTATGTAGTATTTCACACTTGCTGTCTTTATTAATAAAAAGAGAATTCAAACAGTGTCATAGGTAGAAATCTGCTGACAGATGCCCTTAAAGCAAATTATTTGCAGAGTTACTTATGTAGTAAGTAATATGGTATGTGGTTAAAACACAGTTTTATTTTACCGGTATGTTACTGCCTCTGGTTATGCTATGAATATTAACAATCTCTTCATAACAGTTATTGTATTACACATCCCTCCGATCTTAAAGGGCATCCTTGAAATGATGGATCAGATGAACTTTAGCAATGTAATTTTTTGCCAAGTCATTAATATGCACAGAGGCCTTTCCTCAACCCAATTGGTTTCTACAGGGCAAAGTATAAAAACCTTCATACCATCATACTGTGTTCCCTCTGCTGCATTAAAAGGCTCATCAGTTAGATGTGAATCACCTTGTTTAACCTAAGACTGAATGCTGTGACACATCCCTGTCTGCAAGATGCCTTCCAGTCACAACATTCGCTGCCAGCTGTCTTTAAAGCCATGTCACAAGAAGATCTAAGTGTGAAGATGACAGGTACTAGAAATCATGTTGTCGAATACAAAATAACATACTAGAGGCAGAGAAGACGCCACCATAATGACGGATCTACAGACTCCTGATGCTTATCTGTACAATAGCCATTGGGCCAAACAACACCAAACCAGTCAATCTCTGAAGACTTGACTAGGACAAACCAAATCAACACGCAGATTGTCGTCTGTATTTTAGGTCCACCGCAAATGAAATCAAGTTTTTTTTTTTTTATTATCTTCTTCTAATGAATTTACAGTTGCCCTTTATAGTCTTGGTGAATTGTAAAATACATCAAAGGGGATTTCTGGGACCTCCAAAAACTTTACATTATGCTGGGAAGGGTATAAAAATGAACCCTTATTCATCTGCTCAATCCCCCTCCATTGTAACATTTGTTACTGATGCTGCAGTGATCACCTGAAGTAGTCGGTGATGCCAGGTGATCGATGCAGCCTCATCAATGATCTGCGGTAGTCAGGCACTTTGGGTGGAAATTTGGTGCAAAGGAAAAAACTGGTTCAGTTGCCCATAGCAAAGATCAGATTTAGCCTTTTTATTTTCAAAAGAAGCTCTGAAAAATGAAAGGTGGGATCTGATTGGTTGCTATAAAGGCCTTCCTTTGCACCAGTTTTGATAAAAATATCACTTATGTTGTTACAGTGACACTGAGGTCAGGCCACAGATTGACTGCATTGATCACATGGAGTAGTTGCTGACATCATCACTGCAGCACTAGAAACAAAGACCACTGGGACCTCTGGAGCAGCTGCGCATCCCTGCCCTTCTGCAATTTTTGGGGGTTCTGGAAAACCCCCCTTAAAGGTTTATCAAGAATCCACCAACTCAAGGTATTTGGAAGAGTATGAGGTTTTTTCACCATATTGCGTATGACATCACATTAGCACATACCATAACTCATTAATTGGTTTGGATTTTGACAACTGGGACCACCACCAATCAACAGAACAAAGGCTCTGCAGCCCTCAGTGCAACTCCTGACACAGTAGTTTCTGTAAATTACTGGCTTGGAGATGGCACTCTGCAGTTAGAAAGTCCAAAGGGGCCGCTGCGCTTTACTAGACCTGAAACTCCTTCTTTCTAGAAATAGATAGGGGATCCAAGAAGTCAGTGTTGTGGTTATGGGCCTTATGGCCTTTTCTACCAACGTGACATAACTTAAGTTGGCTGTACACATTAGATTAATGCGTACAATGGCGAGAGAGAAGGTGCTCATAGGGTAAGTTTGCAAGGCATCTCAGGTGGTGAGCGGAGATATAAGGTTCGTAGGTGGAGATGATGACGTTGCTACAGCCAGTGGCAATAGTTTTGGATGAAATCCTCCAGGCAAAGTCGCCAAACCACCGGAGGAATATCACAAGAACAGAGGGGTGAGTAGGGGAGGAGTACCCATTGGGTTCCACCCAACTCAACTGGTTGAGGCAAGCGCAGGAGATGACCAGCAGATGAGATGAAGGAGCTTTATTCATGGGTAATTTTTTTATGGTTCAATTTTTCTTTATTAATATTCACTTGCAGAATAAATCAAACCTGACAGTATAACGAGCATAATGAGTAAACAAAGCTCTCCACGCAGGGAGGCATGAATGCACCATCAAAAGTATATGCGTGTATAAAAGGGGGCTCACACAATAATAACATGTGCAAGTGGAAACAAACCGGGTGGACAAGACAGGAAGGATAGGGGAGGAACACACAGGAGGGGAAGTAGAGAGGGATGACAAGGTCCATATCATGTCCAAGCAATCCAAGGCGTCCGCTCAGGTCATGCGATATCAATAGTACCAGAGGTCAGCCAAGTCGGAAAAGCGTTGGAACCCCGAAACTGGTACCACGCCTCCCATTGTTTAGAGTGAATGGAACCCCGTCCCTGGTCAGACGCACAAAGGTCCTCCATTCGGGCCAGGCGATCCATAGCAATTGACCGCGTGATGCGTTGAAGACTGTCAGTCGATCTCCAAGCCCTCGGAATTATCTGACGCATCGCAATAACAAAAAATCTGAGGATACTTCGTTTAACATTCTTAATTCTACCAGGGAATATTGAGAGGAGTGCAATCAGCGGGGTTGGGGACACTGAGGTCTTGTGCAGGGCATTGTACAACCTAAATACATCTAACCATAGCGGGGCCACACCAGGGCATTCCCACCAGATATGGAGCATCGATCCCTTGGACCCAAGGCACCGCCAGCAAGCATCAGAGACCGCCGGGTAGAACTGATGTAGTTTAACTGGGGTCCTGTACGACCGAGACCAAATCTTATAGTTTAGCTCCTGAATCTTACAGGAGAGGGAAGACTTATGGGTGAATAACAAAGATCTGTTCCATTGGTCGGAGGAGAGGGTGACCCCCAGCTCCATCTCCCAAGCTGAAATAATTTTCCTGGTCGGGGTAGGGATAGCCTCAGGTCTGTCCCCGATCTCCCCAGAGTTCAGAATGGTGTATATTAGAGAAACAGGATGTCCAGGAGCAGAGGACATTTCACATAATTTCTCAAAATCAGATAAGGGGGACGAGAGTTGCGAGCCAGGTGCCAGAGATCTAACAAAGTTACGCATTTGGAAGTATATGAACCAGCGTCCAGGGGAGTCAGGGAGAACGTTTGTCATGTCAGTGAGGTCACGAAACCCCGTAGAGGAAAAAACATCACGGACCCTAAGCCGGGAAAGAGCGCCCCCTCCAAATGCAGGGAGAACTCGAAGTGTAGGGGGAAAATCGGACAGACTCGTTAGGGGGCCAGGGGTCGTGACCAGATTCGTCTTGGGAGCAAACCTGACCCACACACCCAGCAAAGAAGACAGGAAAGGGGAGAGGTCGTGAATGGGTAATTGATTCAGAGCATTCTTTGGGAACCAAAAAACATATGGCACCAGACTAGGAGCCGAGGCGTGTTCCATTTCCACCCATAGCTTCGTGTCCCTACCGTGGACAAGGTCAAGTACACAATTAGCTATCGCCGCCCTATAGTACGCCAGAAAATTGGGTAATCCCGTCCCACCACATGATTTAGCCCTGATCATGAGATGATGGCTCAACCTCGAGCGCCCCCAAACAAAACGCGACGCAGATCGCTGAAGGCGCGTAAAGAAGGAGAGGGGGGCACGGCAAGGAATCGTCTGGAACAGATAAAGGAGTCATGGGTATTTTTTTTAAAAACAGACGTGTTTCGGGGGTTCCAGTACCCCTTTATCAAGTCTTTTTGATGAATGGATATAGTGGGTGCTACTATAGAGCTCAGCGATATTTGTATTGCTTGGTGGGAGGCAGTACAGCAGCTGTATCCCGAAACGCATTGTCCAGTTTTTTGAAAATTACCCATCAATAAAGCTCCTTCTATTCATCTGCTGGTCATCTCCTGCGCCTGCCTCAACTAGTTGAGTTGGGTGGAACCCAAAGGGTACACCTCCTCTACTCACCCTTCTGTTCTTGACATTGGATTAATGTCAGCCAAACCGGATGTCTATCTAATGTATATGGGTAGAAAAGAAGGACCAGGCAGTTGGAGTTCAGTATGCTCGATCCTTTTACTATCGGGGAGATAAGCCACCGCCAGAGGCGTCTGTCAGAATCTTTTTACCCTCTTCCCATTCAGAGGGGAGTCGGCAGGAATAGCTGAGCATATAGTCTTACTATCGCTCTTTGGGGTACATTATCAATTAACTTTAGAGAACAGTATTTTTCTATTACAGGATCCATGTGCACGAAACCTTTAGAGGCACACAGACCCCTGTGCCGCCATATTGTGCCTTCGTACAGTGCCATATTACAGAAGTAATACAGTGTCACTATTTATACTGTCTTTCTAATGTGTAAAAAGACTCTATACCTCCATATAAATTCAGGTGCACATAATGGTACAGTAGGGTCCCACAGAAGTCTAGAGGTGCCAGGGAACCATTCATAAAGTAGTTTGCAGTAGGAAACCTCGTTGTCACCAGTAGCTTAGTTAATTCCTTACTATAGTCCGTAATAGATTTGTTGGCTAAGCCCCTTATGCAGTGTCGGACTGGGGTGCCTAGGCCCATCAGTAAAATTTATTTTGGGGGCCCACCGTGCGTACCTGCTCACACAGCAGAAAGAAGCTACCAGATTATTGAATATGGGGTCCCTGCAGCAGCTTTGAGAAGGTAGGTCCTGGGGAGAAGAGGACACTGGTAGCTTTGCTCTATACCTAGAAGTCCTCTCAGCTCCGATCGTGTCTGTAATAATAAACTGGGGAGTTTCTTTAATAATCTATCAAGTTTTTTCTATGAACATAGGCTGGTTGAGGTGCTGTACATTGAATATATGTATGTAGTGCAGTAAGTCTACTGTGTTATGTGCCACTTGTGCAGGGGGTGGGAGAATAGGAGCCCACTGGGGGATTCACCTTTACTTCTGTGGGCCAGTCCGTGTCTGCCAGAATGTATTGGGTGTTGTAGCAGCTTATTCCTGATAAGCAGAATACATAAAATATGGGCCATTTTCTGTGCAGTTCCACAATGAAATATGACAGTGATGGACAGGATAATAGCCAAAGGCTTTCCTGCACTTATCTATGTGACTGACAGATGCAGCCTGCAAAAACTGCAAGGCCAGAGGTGTCTGTCCTCTGCCGCCTGGCACTGTTTAACCCATGGATCATGACAGTCCTGAGATCACTTCCAATACTCTGTCCATATGGTTGCAGAGCTGTGTAGCAGCCGTATGGCCTACAGCAACCTCCATCTGTTCTAAAACTACAACTCCCAACCCCTAACAGAGTCACAAGAACAGCCGAGTAAGTGTGCATGCTGGGAGTTATAGTTGCATAACAGCTGGCATCCTGAAGCTTGCTGATCCCTGACCTAGAGTCAAGGGCACTTAGCTTGACTGTAGCACTGCTCCCCCTGCTGGTGCCGTGTTGCAGCACTGTCAATCATCGTTATATCAGATTGCAAAATAGGGTCTGCTGCTTCTTTTCCAAAAATAATGCTTGTCCCCTTGCAGCTCAGTCAAAGTTAACTTAAAGGGGTTGTCCAGCCTTTAGGCCTCTTTCACACGGGCGTTCCGGATTTGCTCCGGATGCATCCCGGGTGCATTGAGGAAATTCCGCACGAGTGCGCACGCAATTTCAGTCAGTTTTGACTGCGATTGCATTGTGTTGTTCAGTTTTTTTAAGCGCGAGTGCAATGAATTTTGCATGCGCGTGAAAAAAAACTGAATGTGGTGCCCAGACCCGAACTTCTTCACTGAAGTTGCGGTTTGGGTTTAGTGTTGTGTAGATTTTATTATTTTCCCTTGTAACATGGTTATAAGGGAAAATAATAGCATTCTTAATACAGAATGCTTACGAAAATGTGACTTGAGGGGTTAAAAATAAAAAAATTAACTCACCTCATCCACTTGATCGTACAGCCGGGCATCGTCTTCTTTCAGGACCTGCAAAAGGATCTTTGATGACGTAATCGCGCTTATCACGTGGTGAGCATGGTGACGTCAGAGCAGGTCCTGCTGAATGAAAATAGAAGGATTCTTCTATCTTCATTCAGCAGGACTTGCACTGACGTCACCATGCTCACCACGTGGTGAGCGTGATTACTTCATCAAAGGTCCTTTTGCAGGTCCTGAAAGAAGAAGAAAGAAGAAGATACCAGCTGCGCGATGAAGTGGATGAGGTGAGTTAATTTTTTTTATTTTTTAACCCCTCAAGTCACATTTTTTTAAGCATTCTGTATTAAGAATGCTATTTTTTTCCCTTATAACCATGTTATAAGGGAAAATAATACAGTAAATACACTTTAATGGGGTTGCTCATCCCTATCGTCTCCTAGCAACCGTGTGAAAATCGCACAGCATCCGCACTTGCTTGCGGATGCTTGCGATTTTCACGCAGCCCCCTTAATTTCTATGGGGCCTGTGTTACGTGAAAAACGCTGAATATGGAACATGCTGCAATTTTCACGCAACGCACAAGTGATGTGTGAAAATAACGGCTCATCTGCCCAGCCTCATTGAAGTGAATGGGTCCGGATTCAGTGCGGGTGCAATGCGTTCACGTCATGCATTGCACCTGCGCAGAATTCTTGCCCATGTGAAAGGGGCCTTAGGATTATTTTAATTGTCCACAATAGCATGCTGTACAGAGGATAGGTCATCAGTATACAAGTCTAATGTTGTGAGTGCCTGACATAACACTATATGCAAACTCCTTGAAAACCCCCTTTAAGATCCTTGTAGTTTGGAAACCTTTCCACGTGCCTGTAAAGTGCAGAACTTGCTATTTTTTCTCTCCTATTTTTTAGACTTCTTTGACCACTTTCACCTACCTGTAAAGACCAAGCTGGCATTCTCAAGTTCTTCTTGAGGAACTTTGAAGCTGAAGGACTCATTGTAAAAAGGATCAATGGTAGCTCTCATGCAAGATGTCTTTTTGGTTTTTGCCAACTTCAACCCATGAACCAACTGGATTTTCACAAATGGGTCTGGAAAAAAAATACAGTTCAGTTATAAATATATGATAAATATGCTTGTACCTGCATGAAGACAGAGTTTATACAGATCAAAAAGAATGCATGCAAGGCTAGACCTCACAGCAAGAATCCGTGTATGGAGCCTATACTGTGTGTCGCCATATGGTGCACTATATTCTGCCCTAAAAGCCATATGCATGTTATGGAACATGACATGATTTTGCAGTCATTTGCCACTCACTTACTTTTTAACCTACCATCTTAAAGGTTTTTTATTAGAAGAAACACAAAGTGGTGGCCATAGAGTCAGAGTGTCTTAGAAACGTGAAAAAAAAAAACAATACTTATTTCTACCTCCTGCTACTTTCTTCTTCTGCAGGAGATGTCTTAAAATGCCCTCTCAGCCAATCACTGGGCATTTATAGACATTTCCTACCTGTAAAGACGGGATCTGAAAGTCGTGAGTAATAGGGCAGCTTCCGAACCGCAGAGCTATTAGATCGGTGGAGGTGAGCATCATTCCTTATTTTTTTTTTTTCAAGGCACTCTCAACCCACCAATTTTGGCTTTTGCTAGAAAACCCCTTTAAATAATGAATTCTAGACTCAGACATTCACCGCCTATCCACAAACTAGATCAGTGGGGGTGCGACCACTGAGATACACACAAGCTGAGCTAGGCTGATCTATAGTTGTCAACGCAGTGCATCTGCCCTCCAATGGTAGGGGATACATCTTTGTGGCTAGAATGCCCCTTTAAAGATCGGAAATGTGCAATAATATCTTCTGGAAGGAAGGGGGGGGGGATTTTTTCACTGCCATGTCTACCGATCCAATTACAATTTCTATTCCACAGGTTTTCAGCTAAGACAGATACATGGACAGGCAGAAGCCTTACCAGATCCCTGGCTCATATCAGTCTGAAGAAGCTGTTTTGCTCGGATAATATCCACGTTCAATCTTCCAGCACTTGGCAGGTAATTAAGAGACAGAAGCAGCTCTCCCAGCTCCACTTCATTCTAAAACAAGAAGATATATCAGCAAGACGTCTAGTGACAAAGATTCTTCCGTTCTGTTACCACCGCCCCACACTGTGATTTTGTCATTTACAAAGCAGACAGACTGAAGCCATACATCTCGATATTATCTCTATAGAATAGGAATATAATCAGAGGTCGCTGTTAGGTCCTCCCAGTATCTAAAACACTTATTTACATATTACAGCAATGGCCTACACAATACAGATGGGAGCCACGTACACGACATAGTACAGTGTATGGACAACTGAACATCACATTAATAGATATGTCATTAAAGGGGTTTTGCAGAAGCTTAATATTGATGACCTATACTAAGGATCAGTCATCAAGATCAGATCGGCAGGGGTCGAACTTCCAACACTCCAGACGATCAAACATTTGTAGAGGCTGTGGTGCTGTAGTACACCAGAAGGGGAACTACCATTCTTACACCTAGCTACTTTCTCTAATAATTAGCAGAGAATGTCATCTGTATATATAATTCCAGGTCTGTTCCTTAGGTGCTATGTAACTTTTATGTATTGTATTTCATGCAATGTGCCTGGTTATCCAGCAGGTGGCAGTGTAACTGACAGAGAGATCTTTAGTCAGAATGGAACTTGCCATTCCATTCTCCCATCTTTTGGGCCGAAGTGGGCTAGCCTGCTTTTTACCAAGGGAGGGGTTGCATGAAGCTGTAGTTGAGTTGAGAGTAGAGTTGAGATGGAGTGGAGTTGAGAGTTGGAAGGAGAGAGTGAAGCAGCGTGGTGTAAGGGAACATTTCCCCTCACTGCTGCAGGAGTTTTGTGAAAGTAGCTCAGAGCGCAGCCTACTCCTGATATATAAAAGTACCTCTGAGAGGCAAAACCGAGCCAAAGACAACCACCCATCAACTAAAGCGGATAGGAACCAGACTGAAGCCAGAGAATAGCACAGCAGCAGATAAAGCAAAGTATTCAATTTTACCTGCCAGTTTACCCTTATCCTGCTGGAGCCAAGAGAAAGATCAAGTATTGTTTGGATAACACCAGTTTATTGCAAGTTTATTCAAGTAAAATCCATTGAACTTTAACAATTTTGGACTTATTCCACCAACTACAATTCCTTTATTACTACTGAGCCTAACCCTTAGAGAGACAGTATCTAGATAGGAGTACCGTGACACAAGCTATTATGGCCGGATCACCACTCAGCATTCCTAAACACTGGGATTCGATCGCCCCTGGGGGGCAGCCCGTCACAATGCTCCAAGGAGTGCTTTGGCCTCCTCCTAGGCCAGTAACCTCATGTTCAATGGTCCCATGACCTAAGCATAGCTTAGTCCCAAGTGAATGGGCATGAGCTGCAATACCAAACAGCCGGTGAGCCGCAAGGCTCACCAGCCTTTTCAAACATCTGACTCGTGGTGGTGCTGAGAGTCAGATCCAGACTGATCAGATATTGATGACCTATCCTGAGGAGACACATACATGAACTTGATGCAGTCTACATCAGCATCATTACAAAGGTATTGCAGGCAGCCCTGCCGGCATCCAGTTGGCATGGATACAGGCTGGGCACTCCCTTGGCAGGAACGCCAGACAATCTGAATCTTCTCTGGCACATCCTGCACATTGATGTCATGGGTCACATGATGCAGAGCACATCGCGTGACCAGGAGGTGCAGCCTATTTAAACAGAGAACTTGCTGCCAACAGGTTGCATGTGATTGGTGTTTATCTTCCTGGATAGCCTCACTAACCTTATTCTTTGTTATTGCCTACTAGATTCTCAACCTCAGATTTGGACCTTGACCTTTGCTTGACAATTCGGACCCTGACATTTCTTTCTGGTTTGGACCTTGGCTTGGTATTGTATCGGATTTATCTATTTCTGGTTTTCCCTGTCTGTTCTATTGGTATTGACTTTGGCACGGCTCTGACTCTGATTCACGGCTCCTGATTTGGTTCGGTTTTGTCTCTTATGGTTCTGACCTGGCTTGTCTGTTTTCGTCATATGCCTGTTTTTGTGGCTGCCAATCTGTTACTAGCTTATTGTTTTTTTTCCTACTGTCTTCTCTTCCATATAGACCATTGCACTTATTCAGGAAGGGACTGCCAATCAGTTGTGGACCACCGTCTAGGGAAGATCATGCAATTAGGTAGGGACAGTGGGTACGAGTGAGTTCAGGGTACACTGCTTCCCATTACAGATAAAAAACAGCAAATGCCAGGTCACAAGTAATTCATGTTACTGTTCCAAAAGATGTGACCCCCTAATAGCATGCTATTACTTGTATGTATTTATCTGTGCATTTGCGAAGAGATCAGTCCGATTGACCTTTTGCTCATACAGGTTGTCACCAGAGCATTGTACATTAGGTTTAAAAAGAAATGCTATACAAAACCTTATACGTTTGGTTCCCAAGAACTGAGACTGTGACCTTTATACCATTGTTCATGAAATTCTTTAGAAAAAGAACAAAAAGTAAACTGCACAAAAGCCGAGAACACAAAAAAAAACCAAAGGAAATATTATTTTTTTATCTGATCGGTAACAGGCTTCTGTCACTATAAAGGCAGTTAATAATATATAAAGACTAGAAGATATACAATATCACTGCTGAACCACCCAATTGTAAATGTACAAGCAAAAAACAACTAAATTACAGATAAAGATACTCCCAATGGTTTTCCTTTGCATGTTCACTAGTGCTTACACTACAAGTACCGTACTTGTAGTGACTCTCTTTCTCTCTTGAGGACCCAACGCCAACACCTGTTTTCAGATGGAAGTAAATTTAGCATTTAATTTGGAAATCAAGGTCACAGAGTCTAGAGGAAGAGTGGAGAGGCACACAATCCAAGTTGCATGAGGTCCAGTGAGAAGTTTCCACAGTCAGAGATGGTTTGAGGAGCCATGTCATCTGCTGGTGTTGATCCATTGTGTTATATCATGTCCAAAGATAGTGTTGAGCGAATCCAATCAAATTGAATTTAATCTGAATTTCAGGAAAAATTTGATTCGTTGCGAAACCGAATTTCTTCGCCCTTCGTGGGAACTAATCTATTTTTCCTGAAATGGCAGCAAAAAGACCCCACCAAAACATACTCACCTTATCCATTTGCTCGTGGAGAGGCCATTGCGCCATCTTGATTGAAGAAACCGTGCGAAATATCACTCGGGGTGACATGTGACGTCACCACTCTGGGTGGGTGCGGTGAAGTCAGCCTGATGGCATCATCATGTCACCGTGCAAGATTTTGTGCAGTTTCTTCAATCAAGATGGCTGTGGTGGCCTCTCCGCAAGCAAATGGATAAGGTGAGTATGTTTTCGTTTTTTTTTAAAACTTGATAAGCCCCTGCAAGGCCTCCATTTTAAGATCAGATTCTGCGATCAGCAATGAACACGTCATCTGAGGGATTAAATGGCTGGAGGCGTCGCAATCGCCCCCATAGAGAAGAAGATGAGAGACACCAGACCCAACAATGCAGAGGAGCTGAACTCTTCCATAACACCTCACAGTGCCACAGGCTGATCACCTTCATATCACGCCGCATTGATGCAGTAATTCATACAAAACGAGCCTCGACCGAGTAAGGAGTGCATATACTGGACAGACTTTTCAGTAGGCCAACATTTCTGTATTAAAGATCATTTTTTAATAGATTTTTTATATATTATTCTAATTTTCTGACATACTGACTTTTGGGTTTTTATTAGCTATAAGCCATAATCATCCACATTAAAAGAAATAAACACTTGAAATAGATCGCTTTGTGTGTAATGAATCTATAGAATATATGAGTTTCACTTTTTGAATTAAATTTTTGAAATAAATTAACTTTGCAATGATATTCTTACTTATTACGATGCACCTGTATTTGGGCAGAAGTATAGGGACACCTACATATTACAACTACAGCAGCTTTCCTGCCATCCCATTTTAAATCCATAGGCATTAAAGGGGTTGACCTGCCATATATATTGATGATCTATTGTTAGAATAGTTAAAGAGGACCTTTCATCAGTCTAAACAATGTGTACTAAGTATGCTGATATGTAGAGCGGCGCCCAGGGATCTCCCTGCACTTACTATTATCCCTGGGCGCCGCTCCGTTCGCCCGTTATAGGCTCCGGTATCTTCTGGGACTTGGTTATACTAGGAGGAGCCTAGTATCGCTTGGTTATAGTAGGCGTATCCCAGGATGTAGCGCTGGCCAATCGCAGCGCACAGCTCACAGTCTGGGAGTTTTTTTTTTCTCACAGGTTTATGAGCTGAGAACTGCGATTGGCCAGCACTACAGCCTGGGATACGCCTACTATAACCAAGCGATACTAGGCTCCTCCTAGTATAACCAAGTCCCAGAAGATACCGGAGCCTATACCGGGCGAACGGAGCAGCGCCCAGGGATAATAGTAAGTGCAGGGAGATCCCTGGGTGCCGCTCTACATGTCAGCATAGTTAGTACACATTTTTTAGACTGATGAAAGGTCATCTTTAATTATCTGATCAGTGGGGGTCCGACACCTGGGACCCCCGCCGAGCAGCTACCTGAATAGGAGGCAGAGCTCTATGCAAGTCGTCTCGGAAGTACAGTCTAATGACAACTACTCAGTACATTCACTTGAATGGAACAAGCACTTGTAATTACACTACATCACCGCTCAACAGTAGATGACATGTAGTGTAATGACCAGAAAGTAGCACTCACATGGAGCACCGCCTCCTCTTCAAACATGGACCCCACCCCCCCGATCTGATATTGATGACCTATACTGACGATAGGTCATTAAAGGGGTTATCCAAGTTATATTTATTGATGACCTATCCTCAGGATAGGTCATCAATATCAGATCGGCGGGGGTCCGACACCCGGCACCCCCGCCGATCAGCTGTTTGAAGAGAAGGCGAGCGCCGTGCCAGCGCTGCCTCCTCGTCATGTTTACATGCTGGCCGTTGCATCTGCAGCGGTGAGCAGGTGTAATTACACCCAAGCCGTTCCATTCATTTCAATGGGACGGCTCTGTAGTATACACAGAGCCGCCGATCTGATATTGATGACCTATCCTGAGGATAGGTCATCAATAAATATAACTTGGATAACCCCTTTAATATACTGTACATGGCAGGACAACTCCTTTAATATGGAATTGGTTCTCTATTGCTGCTAAAACAATTTCTACTCTTCTGAGAAGACTTTCTACAAGATTTGTCTGTAGGAGTTTTTGTCCATTCATCCAGAGGACCATTTGTGATTTTAGACAATGATATTAGATGACAGGGCCTGGCTCGAAATCTCCTTTCTAGATTCATCCCAAAAAATGGGGTTGAGGTCAGGACTTTGTGAGGGCGAGTTAAGTTCTTTCACACCAAACTCATCCAACCATGCCTTTATGGACCTTGCTTTGTACACTGAGGCACAATCCAGCTGGAAAAGAAAAGGGCCTTCCCCAAACTGTTCCCACAAAGTTGGAAGCATGCAATTGTCCAAAATGGCTTGGCATGCTGAAGAATTCATCACTCCACAGAATACTTTTCTAGAGTCTAGTGGTGGCGTGCTGTACGCCACTCCATCCAACACCTGATATTGACCATTGCTTGGTGATGTAAGGATTGCCTGCAGCTGCACAACCATGGAGAACCATGTCATGAAGCTCCCGACATAGCGCAGTTTTTGTGCTGATGTTAATGCCAGATAAATTTTGGAACTATGCAGCTTTTGAGTCAGAAGAACGTTGGTGACTTTTATTCACAATTTGTTCAGTGCTCAGGCACTGCGCTCTGTAAGTTTACATGGCCTCCACTTCGTGGCTGAGTTGCTGTGGTTCCTAAACGCTTCCACTTTGCATTAATACCACTCACTTTAGGGTGGAATATCTAGGAGGTTAGAAATTTCACAAACTGATTTGTTGCAACGGTGGCATCCTATTACAGGAATTCAGTGAACTCTTTAGAACGAGCCATTCTTTCACAAATGTTAATAAAGGCAGAATGCATGGCTAGAAGCTGGATTTTATACACCTGTGGCAATGGGACTGAATGAAACACCTGAACTCAATGATTAGGAGGTGTGTCACAGCCATTCACCCTGAACACACCATCTCCACCGTAAAACATGGTGCTGGCAGCATCATGCTGTGGGGATGCTTTTTTTCAGCGGGGACAGGTAAGCTTGTAAGAGTTGATAGGAAGATGGATGGAACTAAATACAGGGCAATCCTGGAGGAAAACCTGGTAAAGGTTGCAAAAGGCTTGAGGCTGGAGTGGAGGTTCATCTTCCTGCACGACAACAACCCAAACGTATACCCAGAGCTACAATAGAATGATTTAGCTCAAAGAATATTCATGTGTTAAAATGGCCCAGTCAAAGTCCAGACCTAAGTCCCATTGAAAATCTGTGGCAAGACTTGAAAATTGCTGTTCACAGACGCTCTCCATCCAATCTGACTGAGCTTGAGCTATTCTATAAGAAGAATGGGCAAACATTTCAGCCTCTAGATGTGCAAAGCTGGTAGAGACATGCCCCAAAAGACTTGCAGCTGTAATTGAGGCAAAGGCGGTCCTACAACGTATTGACTTCAGAGGGGGGTCTGATTACAACTGCACACCACACTTTCCAGATTTTTATTTATTAATTTATTTTCTTTTCACTTCACACACACTTAGTACTTTGTATTTGTCTATCACATAAAATCCCAATAAAATACTTTTAGGTTTGTAATGTGAAAAAAATGTGGGAAAGTTTAAGGGGTGTGAATACTTTTTCAAGGCACTATATGTTCTTACATTTTGGACTGATTATATATGGAGTTTTACTGATGGTGACTATACTTTATATATTTTGAACTGATTGTCATAACCTGCGTGAAAATGGTTGCACATTGTATAATAACAAGCAAAGAGATTTGGTCCCGTGTTTGATATTTTTTTACACTGTGATACCTTGACAGCTGGAAGACCTTCAATGGACAAGGCCATTCTCTGTGATCAGTCAAAAAACTGGAATTCCATACATTTGATACAGGTCATCCCTCTCTGAAGTCTAGTTTCATGGTTGTGTAAGGGTACTTTCACACTAGCATTATTTTTTTCCGGTATTAAGTTCCATCCTAGGGGCTCAATAAAATTACCGCATTGACGGATCCGATCTTCCGATTTGCGCATGCAAAAATGTGAAAAAGATAAATACCGGATGATAACCAGAGAGACGGTTCCGGTATTGCAATGCAGTTGTGAGACATCATTGTGTTTATTATCCTGTACTGTGACATCACTGTGTTTATTATCTCTGTACTGTGACATCACTGTGTTTATTATCTCTGTACTGTGACATCACTGTGATTATTATACTTGTACTGTGACATCACTGTGTTTATTATCCTTGTACTGTGACATCACTGTGTTTATTATCCTGTACTGTGACATCACTGTGTTTATTATCCTTGTACTGTGACATCACTGTGTTTATTATCCTGTACTGTGACATCACTGTGTTTATTATCCCTGTACTGTGACATCACTGTGTATATTATCCCTGTACTGTGACATCACTGTGTTTATTATACCTGTACTGTGACATCACTGTGTTTATTATCCTGTACTGTGACATCACTGTGTTTATTATCCCTGTACTGTGACATCACTGTGTTTATTATCTCTGTACTATGGCATCACTGTGTTTATTATACTTGTACTGTGACATCACTGTGTTTATTATCCCTGTACTGTGACATCACTGTGTTTATTATCTCTGTACTATGGCATCAATGTGTTTATTATCCCTGTACTGTGGCATCACTGTGTTTATTATCCTGTACTGTGACATCACTGTGTTTATTATCTCTGTACTATGGCATCACTGTGTTTATTATACTTGTACTGTGACATCACTGTGTTTATTATCCCTGTACTGTGACATCACTGTGTTTATTATCTCTGTACTATGGCATCAATGTGTTTATTATCCCTGTACTGTGACATCCCTGTGTTTATTATCCCTGTACTGTGACATCACTGTGTTTATTATCTCTGTACTATGGCATCACTGTGTTTATTATCCCTGTACTGTGACATCACTGTGTTTATTATCTCTGTACTGTGACATCACTGTGTTTATTATCCCTGCACTGTGACATCACTGTGTTTATTATCTCTGTACTGTGACATCACTATGTTTATTATCTCTGTACTGTGGCATCACTGTGTTTATTTTCCCTGTACTGTGGCATCACTGTGTTTATTGTCCCTGTACTGTGACATCACTGTGTTTATTATCCCTGTACTGTGGCATCACTGTGTTTATTATCCCTGTACTGTGACATCACTGTGTTTACCATCTCTGTACTGTGACATCACTGTGTTTTTTTATCCCTGTACTGTGACATCACTGTATTTATTATCCCTGTACTGTGACATCACTGTGTTTATTATCTCTGTACTGTGACATCACTGTGTTTATTATCTCTGTACAGTGACATCACTGTGTTTATTATCCCTGTACTGTGACATCACTGTGTTTATTGTCCATGTACTGTGACATCACTGTGTTTATTATTCCTGTACTGTGACATCACTGTGTGTATTACCCCTGTACTGTGGCATCACTGTGTTTATTATCCCTGTACTGTGACATCACTGTGTTTATTGTCCATGTACTGTGACATCACTGTGTTTATTATACCTGTACTGTGACATCACTGTGTGTATTATCCCTGTACTGTGACATCACTGTGTTTATTATCCCTGTACTGTGACATCACTGTGTTTATTATCTCTGTACTGTGACATCACTGTGTTTATTATCTCTGTACTGTGACATCACTGTGTTTATTATACCTGTACTGTGACATCACTGTGTTTATTATCTCTGTACTGTGACATCGCTGTGTTTATTATCCCTGTTCTGTGGCATCACTGTGTTTATTATCTCTGTACTGTGACATCACTGTGTTTATTATCCCTGCACTGTGACATCCCTGTGTTTATTACCTCTGTACTGTGACATCACTGTGTTTATTATCCCTGTACTGTGACATCACTGTGTTTATTATATCTGTACTGTGACATCTCTGTGTTTATTAGGTAAGTAAAAATAAATAAATAAAATGGAGATTCCAGAGCGGTCCTAAAGTTGACAAATTTATTAAAATAATAATATTGATATTTTGAGAGTTTTCATAATAAGAATTGATAAAAATTATTTACAATTATCTAGTTATACTTCTATTTTTTATTATGTACCAAAAGTTCATGAGTCTTTAGTTAATCCTCCCAGTTGTCCTATTATTTCAGGGGTTAGGTCTATGACAAGTCATCTATCTCACTATATTGATTTAATTTTACAAGAATACATTTTGTCATTGCCCTCATATTTGAGACATTGTACCAATCTCATTACTCTGTTGAGTGAACTTGAGATACTTCCACCTTTTTCTTTTATGACTTTCGATGTCTGTGCTTTTTACTCAAATATATCTCATCAATTGGGTATGGAGGCTATTAAATATGTTCTGACCAATGCAAATTTATTTTCAGATATACAGATTGAGTTCTTGATGCAATCTATTGAATTTATTTTACTACATAATATTTCTTTCGTTCCAGGATTCTGCTTATCGTCAGATACGGAGCTGTGCGATGGGAACTCGATTCACACCACATCGCACAGCCCTATCCTTAACATATATTACTGTATAAAAGATTTATCGGCGACTTCTTTTTTATTTGGACCGGTACCCACAAAGAGGTGGTCAATTTTGTTGAGGAACTCAATAGGAATAGTTGTGTTCTCAAGTTCACTATGCACTTTTCTGAAACCCAGATACCGTTTTTGGATCTGATTGTTTGTAATTACACTGTTAATAATTCTATAGCTACCAAAACATTTTTAAAAATATTTGATTTACCTTCAGTTAAGGGTACTTTAACACTTGCGTTTGAGGATTCCGGCAGGCAGTTCCGTTGCAAACGGATAGCATTTGTTTCCGGATCCGGATGGGGATCCATCTAACAAATGCATTGCAATACTGGATCCGTCTCGCTGGTGTCATCCGGAAAACTGGATCCGGCATTAATACATTTTAATGGCAAGTGTTCTGGAATTTTCGCCGGAGAAAATACCGCAGCATGCTGCGGTATTTTCTCTGGCCAAATACCGTAAAGGTACTGGTGGTTGCCGCGCGGTGCGGCGCCGGGTCTGGAGGTCTCCGCGCAGTGCTATGCCAAATTTAGAGTAGGTCCCACTCCAAGAGGCAACCTTGGCGCGGTGAGTGGGATTATGCCTTTTGGTCAAAATGTACACTAATGCCTTTTATGTAGCATACAGTATAGGGGGTTTGTACACTAAATATTGAGCTGAGAAGCCATGTTAATTTTGCTGAGAAGCAGTTATAGATCAAAGCTAAGCTTGTGGGTGTGCGATCTATTTTTTTTTTTTTGTATAATGCCTCATTCACACATCAGTGTTTCCCGGACGTTTACTGTACGTATTCTCTGCGGACAGCACACGTCCCCATTCATTTGAATGTGTGTATTCACACATCAGTGTTTTAGCACGGTCCGTGGGTCCGTGTTTTCAGCATAGATGCATGTCCTATCTTGTCCATGTTCCCGGATCCCTCACGCCCATTATAGTCAATGAGTCCGTGAAAACCACGGATGCCTTTGTGGCCAGTGGCAGGTACCCACTACTTTTCTTCATCACAGTGTTAATTATCCTGTACTGTGACATCACTGTTTATTATTTACTGTACTGTGACATCACTGTGTTTATTATTTACTGTATTGTGACATCACTGTGTTTATTATTTACTGTATTGTGACATCACTGTGTTTATTATTTACTGTATTGTGACATCATTGTGATTATTATCCCTGTACTGTGACATCACTGTGTTTATTATTTACTGTATTGTGACATCACTGTGTTTATTATCCTGTACTGTGACATCATTGTGATTATTATCCCTGTACTGTGACATCACTGTGTTTATTATACCTGTACTGTGACATCACTGTGTTTATTATCCCTGTACTGTGACATCACTGTGTTTATTATCCTGTACTGTGACATCACTGTGTTTATTATCTCTGTACTGTGACATCACTGTGTTTATTATCCTGTACTGTGACATCACTGTGTTTATTATCCTGTACTGTGACATCATTGTGTTTATTATCTCTGTACTGTGACATCACTGTGTTTATTATCCTGTACTGTGACATCACTGTGTTTATTATCTCTGTACTGTGACATCACTGTGTTTATTATCCTGTACTGTGACATCACTGTGTTTATTATTTACTGTACTGTGACATCACTGTGTTTATTATCTCTGTACTGTGACATCATTGTGTTTATTATCTCTGTACTGTGACATCACTGTGTTTATTATCCTGTACTGTGACATCACTGTGTTTATTATTTACTGTACTATGGCATCGCTGTGTTTATTATCCTTGTACTGTGACATCACTGTATTTATTATCTCTGTACTGTGACATCACTGTGTTTATTATCTCTGTACTGTGACATCACTGTGTTTATTATCTCTGTACTGTGACATCACTGTGTTTATTATACCTGTACTGTGACATCACTGTGTTTAGTATCCTTGTACTGTGACATCACTGTGTTTATTATTTACTGTATTGTGACATCACTGTGTTTATTATCCTGTACTGTGACATCACTGTGTTTATTATCCTGTACTGTGACATCACTGTGTTTATTATCCTGTACTGTGACATCACTGTGTTTATTATCCTTGTACTGTGACATCACTGTGTTTATTATCCTGTACTGTGATATCACTGTGATTATTATCCCTGTACTGTGACATCACTGTGTTTATTATCCTGTACTGTGATATCACTGTGATTATTATCCCTGTACTGTGACATCACTGTGTTTATTATCTCTGTACTGTGACATCACTGTGTTTATTATCCCTGTACTGTGACATCACTGTGTTTATTATCTCTGTACTGTGACATCACTGTGTTTAGTATCCTTGTACTGTGACATCACTGTGTTTATTATTTACTGTATTGTGACATCACTGTGTTTATTATCCTGTACTGTGACATCACTGTATTTATTATCCCTGTACTGTGACATCATTGTGTTTATTATCCCTGTACTGTGACATCACTGTGTTTATTATCTCTGTACTGTGACATCACTGTGTTTATTATCCTGTACTGTGACATCACTGTGTTTATTATCCCTGTACTGTGACATCATTGTGTTTATTATCCCTGTACTGTGACATCACTGTGTTTATTATCCCTGTACTGTGACATCACTGTGTTTATTATCTCTGTACTGTGACATCACTGTGTTTATTATCCCTGTACTGTGACATCTCTGTGTTTATTTTCTCTGTACTGTGACATCACTGTGTTTATTATATCTGTACTGTGACATCACTGTGTTTATTATCCCTGTACTGTGACATCACTGTGTTTATTATCTCTGTACTGTGACATCTCTGTGTTTATTTTCTCTGTACTGTGACATCACTGTGTTTATTATATCTGTACTGTGACATCACTGTGTTTATTATCCCTGTACTGTGACATCTCTGTGTTTATTATCTCTGTACTGTGACATCACTGTGTTTATTATCTCTGTACTGTGACATCACTGTGTTTATTATCCCTGTACTGTGACATCACTGTGTTTATTATCCTGTACTGTGACATCACTGTGTTTATTATCCCTGTACTGTGACATCATTGTGTTTATTATCTCTGTACTGTTGCATCACTGTGTTTATTGTCCCTGTACTGTGACATCACTGTGTTTATTATACCTGTACTGTGACATCACTGTGTTTATTATCCCTGTACTGTGACATCATTGTGTTTATTATCTCTGTACTGTTGCATCACTGTGTTTATTATCCCTGTACTGTGACATCACTGTGTTTATTATCCTGTACTGTGACATCACTGTGTTTATTATCCCTGTACTGTGACATCATTGTGTTTATTATCTCTGTACTGTGACATCACTGTGCTTATTATCTCTGTACTGTGACATCACTGTGTTTATTATCTCTGTACTGTGACATCACTGTGTTTATTATCCTGTACTGTGATATCACTGTGATTATTATCCCTGTACTATGACATCACTGTGTTTATTATCCTGTACTGTGACATCACTGTGTTTATTATCCTGTACTGTGACATCACTGTGTTTATTATCTCTGTTCTGTGACATCACTGTGTTTATTATCTCTGTACTGTGACATCACTGTGTTTATTATCTCTGTACTGTGACATCACTGTGTTTATTATCTCTGTTCTGTGACATCACTGTGTTTATTATCTCTGTACTGTGACATCACTGTGTTTATTATCTCTGTACTGTGACATCACTGTGTTTATTATCCTGTACTATGACATCACTGTGTTTATTATCATTGTACTGTGACATCACTGTGTTTACTATCCCTGTACTGTGACATCATTGTGTTTATTATCCCTGTACTGTGACATCACTGTGTTTATTATCCTGTACTATGACATCACTGTGTTTATTATCATTGTACTGTGACATCACTGTGTTTACTATCCCTGTACTGTGACATCATTGTGTTTATTATCTCTGTACTGTGACATCACTGTGTTTATTATCCTGTACTATGACATCACTGTGTTTATTATCATTGTACTGTGACATCACTGTGTTTACTATCCCTGTACTGTGACATCATTGTGTTTATTATCTCTGTACTGTGACATCACTGTGTTTATTATCCCTGTACTGTGATATCACTGTGTTTATTAATATAATTATTGTATAATTATTACTACTTCTATACATGTAGCGGGATATCATTGTGTGCATTATCCATGTTCTTTGATATAAACCTAAGAATAATTCCTGTGTAGTGAAGATGATGTAGGCATGTCTGGTGCTAGTGGTGTCCCAAGGAGGGTACCACCAGGCGGAGCGGTCGTGTGGCGCTTGCAATGCAGCTGTGCATACGGGCCACAACGGGCTCTAATTAAACTAATAAGACTGCACTGTTTAGTCAATCTGTATTGTTAATGGTCAGGGCCATTAATAATACAGACCATGACCGAATAAACAGTGCAGTCAAGGTTTAATTACAGCCGTTGTGGCCGTACGGCAGAATGATACTTGAACGCAAGCGCCACACAACCGCGCTGTGTGTTTGTACCCCAACAGTTCCTCAGGCACATATAACATTACATTTAAATTTTGTGTAAAATTGGGGAGATGGGTCTCTTACAGATTTTGCATTAAACTACACTTCTTAGTAATTTAGAAATTGGTCATTGCTTAGCAAACAAAAGAGCTAAAAAATGATTCTTTAGGTAGGACTCCAGTTTTTTCCAGAACTGACCCAGTGGAAGTGAAATAACGTCAGAATACAATGTTCGGTACTGCGTGTTCACATATAACTTGAATGTCCTATTGTGCACAGTGGTAGAATATCCTTACTGCAGGCACAAAGAACATTTGCAATTATACATTAGGACATGACAGAACATGCTTCATGAAACCACCGCAGCCTTCCTAGGAGGAATAAACTGTACATGAGCAGCGGTCTGATGCCAGAATACAAGCCACAGTACACAATGTATTTAGCTAAATCCACCAACCAAATACATAGCTTGATGCTCCTGGGCCCTGATGCAAAATCTGTAACTGGGCCCCCATCTATGTGCTATGTATGGGGTCTCCTCATGAAGACAGCCAATGTCCATATAACCCATTAGATGTCATAGAGGGGGGTCCCTGTGCATGGTCCACTAGTTGCTCCAGTTTCAGTGGAGGTCAGGCTCTCTCTACTGTGAATCATCGCATAAGATATGGACCTTTCCTTCTAGAAAGTGATTGGCTTCAAAGTCATCTCCTAATGGGGTTGCCTTCTGCTTGACTTTTGGGACCTTTTCTTGTTTTAGAGCCTAAGCCTATCCAAGGATCCTCTGGTATCCCATAGTTGCCAACAGTCCTGAATTTGGTAGGATTTTCTTAAATTTTTAGCTTGTATTTTCTAAAAAATGGGTGGGTTTATGTAAACCCTGCCCAGAAGCGGGTGTTCCCAAGAGGGTAGATTTTGGACACGTCCAGGGGTAGGGCTAAAATTCCCTGAATTTACCAACAAAATGATCATGTCAGTATTACTATTATTATTAGTTCAAATGAAACCCAGTGACCCTATTCAGGGCGTACTGTACATTTCTCTGTGTTTTCCCATTAGCAGAGTTTAAGGTGCCATATGTAGCAGCCTGTATTCTAGTCATATCATTCAAGGGATAGACTGCGATAGTCTGCTCAAGGCTTGCAGGCAAGTCAATGTTCTGCATGGTATTACTGGATCACTCTTGCAACTAAGAGAAGTGATACAGGACCACCAATCAGGGGCGTAGCTAAAGACTCATGGGCCCTGGTGCAAGAGTTCAGCTTGGGCCCCTGTTCCCTCAGTGCTTTGTGGCCAGTGGAAGGTAAGCACATAACCTTCATGCTGCCTGAGGAAATTGAAATGGCAACCCCCCCTCCCATTATGACGAATTTTTGACCTAAGCCTTTCCCTAAAGCCAGAGGTGTAACTTGACCAGCATGCACTTTCTATAATACCGGTGTCTTCTTATGTGGCTCTTTAGCTTAGGCTCTTGGGCCCGGTAGCGACTGCTGCCTTTGCACCTCTATACCTGCACCCCTGCCACCAATCACATTATAATAGAAAACTGTGATTTACAAAATTTCCTAATATTTTCTGAAAAAAACGCCAATGGTGAACCTACACTTTACTGATGATGTTGTAGTAGTAAGGATTGTAATAAATAACAATATTAGCATTTTAATTTCCATCAAAATCTATATATAGGGCCAACTTCAGATTTATGTGGGTCCCAGGCCCCATGTCTACCCCAGCCATCATTTTACACATACTGTATAGCAGGACCCGATCAAGTAGTCAAAATACTGATTGGGGCATCCTCTTTTATTTTATTTTTTTTGAGGATGAGGCAACACAATGCACATCACTGGAACCCGTGTATTCAAGCCGCATTTTTTTCCCATTCATTTCAATGGGGCAGCAAAAAATGCGGAAAGCACACCGTGTGCTGTCCAAATCTGTATGTCTGTGCCCCCGACCCACAAGAAATATAGAACATGTCCTATTCTTGTCCATTTTGCAGACATTTCTATAAAAGTGGAAAAAAAATGGCAACATGCACACGGCCAGGATTCATGTTATATAAAACATATAGTCAATCACAAGAACGCTCAGGTCTGAACCCAGGGTAAGGCTAAACTACAGGTGGCCAGTCACATCAGACCTAGGTTAGCCGAACACACTCATTTGGAGGGACTGTCCAACCGTCTAATGTGTATGGGGCCTCTTGACTCTCCCCTGACGGCTGATGTGTTTCAAGTCAATCCTTTTGTTCTTAGAAGATAAGCAGCTGCCAGAAATGTCCGTCTCTCCCATTAAGAACACATGTACTAGAGATCGGGAAGGACGGTTGTCGTCTAATAGCTATCTAAAATGTATGGCTACTTAAAGGGGTATTCCCATCTGAGACAGTGGGTGCATATCGTTAGGATTTAACCCCTTGTCTGATAGTGCGGGTCCCACCTCTGGGACCCATACCTATCTCGTAAATGCAGCCGGCAAAGAGAAGGCGGGCGCAAGGCGCATGCATAGCTGCTTTCTATTCATTTCTATGGGGCCTCCGAAAATAGGTGAGCACTGGCTCAGCTATTTCCGTCGTCCCCATAGAAATGAATATATCAAGAATGGAGCGAGGAAGGTGGTGGCTGAAGGACCCTGGGTTTTTCCAGGTCCGGCCACCACCAAGTGCTCTCCCCATAGAAGTGAATGGGAGCACGTGGAGCTTGCACGGCCACTGCTCCCATTCATTTCTATGGGGACGACCAAAATAGCCGCTCCAGCGCTCAGCTATTTTCAGCGGCACCATAGACATGAATGGAAGACAGCTGCGCATGCGCCGTGCGCCCTCCTTCACTTTACCAGCTATGTTTACTCGATAGGTGCGGATTCCAGAGGTGGGACCCGCACCTATCAGACAATGGGTGCATATCCTAGCGATATTCACCCATTGTCTGAGATGGTAATACCCCCTTTAAGCTCAAATTCTTTTGGGTTTATGTTAATTTTATTTGGTTTTATTTTTTAGATTTGTCCTTACATTCGCTTCAGGAGAGTTCAGAAAAAAACTGCAAAAGACAAACAGTGGAATCTTTTTACTGAAAGCCAATTGTAAATCTGTTTTATCCGTAAATGTATGAAAGCTGCAGAAACCAAACAGTAGATATTTTTTTTTTTTCGCAAACCAACAGCGAATATGTTTTATCTGTAAAAGCACATGCTGTGCAATAAAACTGGGTTAAAAGGTGCCCATAGCCTTTCACAGAGCACATTTACCCTTAAGCCTCATTCACATGTCAGTGTTTCAAGGACGTGTGCTGTACGTGTTCTCCACGGACAGCACACTTCCCTATTCGTTTAAATGTGTGTATTCACACATCAGTGTTTTAGCGAGGTCCGTGGGTCTGTTTTTTTAGCACGGATCCATGCGTGTTCATGGATCCATCACGCCCATTATAGTCTATGGGTCCGTGAAAACCACGGATGCAACATGGATGCCATCCGTGTTGCACAGATCATTAAGAGATTCTTTGAAAATTATTTTTCAGCTGTTCAGTGTCAGTGAAACACGGATGCAACACGGACAGTAAAAAACTGACACGCGGATCCTTCACCGACAGCTTCACGGATGCATCACTGACCACCTGCTCACGGATTTGAGAACAGACGTGTGAATGAGGCTTTAGGAGCTAAACCCAGTAGAACCTGGTTTGCTAATTTCATGGCATCTATCATAGCTGCTCTTCTCCACTGATGGACAGTTCCGGTCCCAGCCATCAATAGGTAAGTGGACGCGCATACATGCAGACTCTATATACTACGTGACTGGGAATTTTCCATGGGTTATTCTTCTTTTAATTAGATTCCACTGTATTCCTGTCACAGAACACTGTCTAGCAGCTGCCAGCTTCAATTTCCCATCCCTAAAGGATGATTTAATAGATATTTCCCTGGATTTTTTTTCACCCGAGCATAATATTGATTTAAAATTGCTTCTCGTACATAGAACCAGGGGTCACCAGGGTCCATATTGCTGTTCCCACCATTAAGCCCTGGTAATCCGTTCAAGCTTTTAACACTAATTACCAGAGTTATCTGAAATGAATAATGATTTACTCCCCCGATTCCAACCACAAAAATAAGGAATTATTGGGTCAAAGCAGATTACAGACAGCACATTGTCCCTGTGCTAATAGGCGGTATTGAATGGAAATCTCCACAAAGCACTGAAGGGTACAAGGGTACGTTTTCTCTGCTTGTCACCCTGCTGCCCCCCACCACCATCTTGGAAGTAGTGTTGATGGTGAATATTCTAATTGCTAATTTTTATTGCGAATATCGGCACTTCGAGAATTCGCGACAATATAGAATATAGTGCTATATATTCGTAATCGCGAATATTCTAGATTTTTTTCATCAGTAACCTCCCTTCTTGCTTGTGGGCCAAAGAGAAGGCTGCAATGTCTTTGTCTGAGCTTAGCAACATCCCCAGCAACCAATTGGAAAGTTGCCCTTTACTATATAAGGAACTCCCCAGCAGCCATTTTCTGCAGTTTTTTTGCAGTTCTGAGAGAGAGCAGTGTTATTGCTGTGCTCTGTGCTTTCATCTGGATCCTATTCCTTATCCAATTACATTAGATAATTAGTTAGTTAGCTTATATATATATAATACAGATTAGATTGTGACATAGTGTAGCTGATAGGTTCCAGTGCAGGGTGTTAGGTAGTGTGATAGGTTCTGCTCTCCATACATACATGCTACAGACACAGCGCTGTGATGTCACAACAATCAGTAATATCTACTTAGACCTGATAAAATGTGAAGTTGCACGCATTGCGCAAAAAATATGTGCATCATTAGTGTCGATTTTCACAATTGTGAAAATAATGACGAGAATTCGCGAATTTATTGCGAATATTGTGTGAAAAATTCGCAAAATATCGCAAAAACCATTATTGCCTATGCCACTCATCACTACTTGGAAGCTTTTTCCTCTGGGAACCTTCACACCAGTCACTCAGTGAAGACATTCTGCAGCAGATAGAGACATGCACTGTATAGCACAGCTGCTTCAGAACATCTTGAAGAAGGATGCCAATCAAAGACTGTTTCTGCTGTACAGTATGTAGTTATATTGGATTCCTCATCTGCTGCAGAGCCTCGAAAGACATTCACATCAAAACTGCTGCAGAACCTCTTTAAAAAGGGTGGTGAATTGAACTTCTTCAATCAATGATATGCATGACATTCCCAGTTCCTACTGGAAAAGAGTTTCTGTAGCAGCTGGCGAGTGTATTTCAGGACCTTTTTAAGAAGGGTGGTGAATTCAACTTCTGCAATCAATGATAGACTTGGCACTTCCAGTTCCTATAGAAAAAAAGGTTCTGCAGCAGCTGAGGTGTGTATGACAAAGCTTCATGAAACTATATCATTGTATCAGTTTTCTCATCTGCTGCAGAGCCTCATTCACATCACAGCTACTGCAGAACCTCTTCAAGAAATGTAGTGAATTCAACTTCTTCAATCAGTGATTGGCAAGATGCTACCAGTTCCTACTAAAGAAGAAGTTCTGCAGCAGCTGGAGTGTGTATTACAAGACCTCTTTAAGAAGGGTGGTGAATTCAATTTTTGCAATCAGTGATAGATCTGATGCTTTCAAGGCATCATGAAAGTAGTATTAGTTTTGTAATTTGCTACAGATCCTCATAACACATACACATCAAAACTTCTGCAGAACCTCTTTAAGAAATGTAGTGAATTCAACTTCTTCAATCAATGACAAACCTTACACTTCCAGTTCCTATTGAAAAAGGAGTTCTGCAGCAGCTGGGGTGTGACTGACAAGTTATCATGAAAGTAGCATCAGTTTCCTCATTTGCTGCAGAGCCTCATAACACATTCTCAACACAGCTACTGCAGAACCTCTTTAAGAAGGTGGTTAATTCAACGTCTTCAATCAATAATTTGCATGACATTCCAAGTTCCTACTAAAAAAACAGAGGTTCTGCAGCAGCTGGTAAGTGTATTACAGGACCTTTCTAAGAAGGGTGGTGAATTCTTTTTCTACAATCAATGATTGACCTGACACTCCCAGTTCCTAATGAAAAGGAGGTTCTGCAGAAGCTGGGGTGTGTATGGCAAAGCAACATGAAAGTATATCATATCAGTTTCCTCATCTGCTGCAGAGCCTGATAACACATTCTGCAAATCCTCTTTAAGAAGGATGCCAAATTCAACTTCTTCAATGGTTGACATGATGTTTCTAGTTCCCATTCACTAAGAGGTTCTGCAGCAGCTGGGGTGTATATTACAAGGCATTATGAATCCCAGCTGTTTAGTATTAAGGGGGTTCTCCGGGAATTAAGAAAATGCAAATACCTAAATATTACTTTATTATAAATATATTCCCAAATACCTTTTATTATTTATAATGGCTCATTTTGTCTGGGGAGCAATCATTAAAAGAAATAAAATGGCCACCGCCTATTAGTAAACACAAAACCCGTCCTAATCACACAAGACAACTTACTTCAGAGCAGTGAGCTAAAGAGCTGCCTCATCCTCCTCTCTGCTCTGCTTGTCAGGAATTATGATAATGAACACAGTTTAATATGATCTATGTCTGATGACTGATGAATGTCTGTAGGAATGGAAGATCATGAGGAGACCTGAAGCACAGAGAGGAGGGACAGGACAGACCATGATGATGTGGCGCTGTGGTAATGGAGACTGCATACCAGAGCTTCTGCTCATTATCCACCCCCCACCTAATCTCTGTACTTCATGTCTCCTCATGAACCCCATTCCTACAGAGATTCAGCTGAAGATCTTATCAGCTGCATTCATGATCATAACCCCTGACTAGCAGAAAGCAGAGAGGAGGATGAGGCAGCTCTTTACCTCAGTGTTGTGAAGTAACTTGTCCTCCTGTGTGATTAGGACAGGTTTTGTGTGCACTAATAGGACGGCCATTTTATTTCTCCTAATGATTGTTTCCAAGACAAAACGTGCCATTATAAATAATGAAGGATATTTGGGAATATAATTATAATAAAGTAATATTTAAGTATTTTCATTTTCTTAATTCCCGGAGAACCCCTTTAAAGGAGTTTTTCAAGTCCCTCCCGGTCACTGCAGCCATGACCTCATCTCCTTGGCCCATTTTGGCACTTTTTACCCAGCTGCAATGATGACATCACATGACCATTGCAGCCAATCACTGGCCTCAACAATATTCGTCATGTGGAGTATACGGGCACGTCATCGTTGCAGCCAAACAAAGCTCAGAGGGATGATACTGGAAGCGGCAGGGGGTGAAATAGGGGAGTATATGTTTTTAAATTTTTGGGGGACAATTTCTGCCTGGGGGGATCTTCTTTTTTTTTAGAACCTGAACAACCTCTTTAAGAATTTAAGAGGCCTCCTCGGGTGTAGCAGCACCCGACCTTGTGTTTTGTAGTGTCACACTAGTCTTAAAATTCCCTGATTTCCCTGTATATAAAAACAAGCAGGAAAAACAGCAGTGTTTTGCAGAATTGCTAAGTGAACATAATTGTACAAAAACAGCTGGTTGCATAGGAAACTTTAATTGTACATTAGTTGCCCTGGATACTGCATCGGTCAGACCTGCTCTAAGGGTCCTTCTCATATCTGGCACAACTGCTTCATCATTATAGCCAGAGCCGGAACATATGCTGCTAATGTCTATTTATGATGCAGTGGAAAGAGCAAATCCATGAAGAACATGATGTTCAAGATCATTCACTAAGAATGAGTCAAGCAAAAGTGGAATTCCAATTGGTTCTCCTAATACCTTCACGGAAAAACTCTCCAGGTCTACTTTATGGAAAGAACAAGTTCATCTTGACATGCTCTCCAATGGCCCAGCACAGATCCAGGTGAAACCTCTAAGAATACTTCCCTAGACATGGCAATAGTCAACATCCATCTGTATTCAACGCATACAAATCTAGGGTAAGCGTATAGAAGTTTCTGTGGGTGCTTAAGACAGCGAGCCATGCCTCCACTGGCATGGTCCCAGGGTTATTCCTCAGGGTCCATAATTATGAGCTTATTAGAGAGCAGCTCTGGAGTACCACATAGAAAATCTCTTGAAAGGGATTGTCCAGTTTCAACAAGTGGAGGCACTGGGGAATAGCCTAAAATAAATGATTGAGTAGTTCTTACCTAGAAGATCCGGCCTCAACACTTTGGTTCTCCTGGTGGTGCTCTGTTTGCCCAAGTGACATCACAAGGACAACGTGTGATGTTGCAGCCAATCAATGGCCTCAGAGGTGCATTTTAAGAGGCCAGTGATTGGCTGCAACAACTGCACATTGTGAACACAGGGTCATCCAGGGGCGGATTGGGAACTCAAAGTGGCCCCATGTTGTGGGTGGAGACAAATTGGTAGAAGGTGTGACCAAGACAAATAGGCGGGGTCAGCAATCCAGGCTTTTTTGCACCTTAGTGACAAAGCATTTATGTTATTTTTCTTCATCATGTCACAAGAGAGTGCCTTTTTTATTCTTAAGCCAATGTAGCTGTAACGCTCATATCTCCGGAACCCCCATAGAAATGAATAAAGCAGCTGCAAGTTTGCCCGACAGGCCGCTCCATTGATTTCGGGGGCTCCATGGGGCACTAGCTTTTTTTTTAACCAAAACCTGGCTTAGTGTCATTCATAAATGACCCCTATTATTCCTGAAGGTCTGAATGCACAGATTGCCTTTACTTGATTAATCGAATGATGCAGTAAACTGCTAGTTTATAAAGGGTGCTGGCACATATGGTGGTTCTACCGTGTTTTTGGTGTTTCTTCCAGTAAACACAGCAGACCTAAATTACATTAAAGTAACTCTAGTTTTTATTAATGTCATTGAGTTTTGCTGTGTGTTTTTCTTTTGCTGGACGAAAAAATGCACCGTAAATGCAGGTATATTGTTGTGTGGTGTGTTTTTTTTTTTTTTTACTGCACCAAAATGCACAGGCAACATCCGTGCGGTTGCTGCAGATGCATGCAGGCCCATTCAGCTTGAATGGGTCAGTGATCCGTCTGCATCGCAAAAAATAGAACCTGTTGAACATATTGAATATGTTTGAACATGTTCTATTTTTTTGCGGTGCGTTGGAACAGAGAGAAACCCCACGGAAGCGCTCCATAGGGGTTCAGTTCTGCATGACACCTTCCAGATTGTAGACCCATTCAAGTGAATGGGTCCACATTTGTGATGCGCTGCACAAATGGCTGGTGCCCATATATTCCGGACCCGCTGTTTGGGGGCCGCAATATGGGCCCGGTAAAGCTTTACTACCGTTATACAGGCAATCCAGTGGAGTCCTCTGTTACTCCAGGGGTCCTGGTGTGCATAGTGGACTAAAGATAATGTGAATTAAATTATCATTGACCAAACAACTTCTAAACTACACACAGTCAGACTCAACTCTCAGCAGGGGGCCAGGAAAGGCAGCTTACTTCTTCCGTGCTGTTAGCGAGGCCATTGAGGCTCCACAGTATTCCCCTTGGTGGCTGCTACTAAGTGAGGGGAGGAGCAGCTGCTTTAGAATATTCCACCCACAGCAGGACCTGCGATGTGTGCTACAGCCCGTCATACACATTGTAGGGTGCTGGCCCTCTGCGCACGCAGTGTATGATATTGACAGCGCAGCACACAGTGCCAGTGGCCCACTACATAGTAAAAGGCAATCGGCCCACTGGGAATCTTACCGGTGCGGTACATTGCCAATCACCCCTGGCGTCATCACTTAAGTAGAGTAAACAAAACCTGGCTTGGAGAACCGGAGTGGCAGAGCTGGATCTGTAGCACCCCAGACCTGGGTGGACTACAAATCGTGTATTATTGTGCACAATGTATTTTATTGTTTTACTTCTGACAGCAGGGAATGGATGGCAAAGGTTGGCAAGGAGTAGGGCTAACCACCCTACCTCCTCTCGTTATCATCACAGGCAGAATTACAATGACAGATATCACCTCTGTATAGATAACACAGGATTCACCATTCACAATAGATGATATGAAAGCTTATCTGCCCCCTCCTGACCACTGCACCGGTCACAGAGCATGCCTAGAAACCTCTCCTATAAAAGTCAATGTGGTCCCCTCTTGTCCATTGTGTCTATAGCCCATGTAGCTGCTCTCAAAGAGCAGGAAGTCTTAAAGAGCATCTGGCTGACCTGTTGCATATTCGTTTGTCAGCTGAAGGCATCTGTGTTGGTGCCATGTTCATATGTGCCCGCATTGCTGAGAAAAATGATGTTTTAATAAATGCCAATTAACCTCTAGAAGCAATGGGGGCGTTGTCGTTACTCCTAGAGGCTCTGCTCTCTCTGCAACTGCCACACCCTCTCCAGTTTGATTGATCAGTCACACCTTTTCAGAGTTTTTTTTTTTATATGAGAATTGCTTATGGATGTAGCCTCTGTAGGTGCAAAGTTCCAGGAAAAGAGACACCAGGACTCAAGTTGTGGAAGACAAATATGTAATAGTGTCAATCAGCACCGGGAAGGGGACACATTTGTATCTTTGCTATGGACCCACCACATTCACTGAGACTATACATGACTAAGGAATAAAGGAATAAAAAATATATAAAAAAATTAACACTATACACAAAAAGCCACACCTCCCAGCAAAGCAAGTACTTATCCAATACATCAGTCATTTTTACTTTCTTAGCAAATAGACCCCTCTATGTCCTCTTTTCATCCATGAATATATGATGTTCAACTTACCTGGGAGCTTGGTATTAAAGCTTTCCACCAATGTCCTCCTTTCACAAGGTCAACCTCATTCAACGGCATGGAGACTTTCCCAATAACACAATGTCGTGAAAACTTGTCAAAATCCACCACTGTCAAGAGCAATGTTCTTCTTTGGGCTTCTAAAAATGGGATGTCAAAAGTGTATCTCTCCTCAAATACTGGATTCTGAGTCTTACGTTTGACTCCAGTTTGCTTAGAGTTCTTCTGATCCGGCAGTAGACATATCTTCACATACGGGTTTGAATGAGCCATGTCTTGTCTGGAACCATCGTAAGATATGGGTGGTGGTAGGTCCCTAGCCTCTATCACTCTGACAATCAGATAGTTGTGAAGCAGATCATACTGAGTGCTAAAATGCAGCATACCTAATTGATACTTGGTTAGAATTTCATCATCAGTTAATGAGTCTACATCATCATTACTGGCATCGACGGGATACAGATGGGGTTCAAACTTCCTAAAATAGTCCTCAGGGGTATATGTTTTCCTCAGTACGGTAGGTTGCACAATTTCTTTTTTTGCCCCTAATGAACCAAACTCAATTGGTTTAATGTCAATTAATGGAGAACTTGGTCTTCTGGATTCTAAACCTAGAAGATAACAATATATGATATTTTATGTGAATACTATACAGGTATGGGGCGTACTAATAAAACTAGATAAACATCTCACAATCTGTAACACAAAGCCATACAATTAAAATGTTATACTCAGGGGCGTAGCTAACGGCTCATGGGCCCTGGTGCAAGAGTTCAGCTTGGGCCCCCCTCCCTCCGAGCTTTGTGTGTCTTCTTATGCGGCACAAGGGTCTTTGGGCCCCCTCAGGCTCCGGAACGCGGTAGCGACTGCTACCTCTGCACCCCCTATAGCTACGCCCATGGTTATACTAATGCCCTTTAACGGGTGTGCAATATGGTTACAGAACTGCAGAATGAAGGTGTTAAAGGCATTATTCTCCGGTTCCTTAAAATCCACTTATCAAAAGTTCATCAATATTAGATCTTGGTGTCCAACTCAGCTGTTTGAAGCTGTTTACTAGACACGGCTCCGTACATTTAGTAGCAGTTGTGTCTCGTATTATAGCTGTTCCCTGTTCACATTAATAGGACAGAGGTGCCATACCAGGCACAATCGCTACTGAAAGTACAGAGCTGCTCTATATGAAGCAGTATGAAGGGCCGCAGAGGTCCCTGGAGCACCGTGGCCCCTTCAAACAGCTGATCAACAGGGTGATGAGAGGCTGTACAAAGGGGTGTGCCCATCTCAGACACTGATGGCATATCGCTGGCATAAGTGCAAGTCCGAACTCTGGAACTCACACAATGAACCCCTCTAAGTGAAGGTAAGTGTACCGCTCAAGCATGGCCACCCTCCGTTCACCACTATGGGAGTACTGAAAATAGCCAAGTGCTGGCTCGGCTACTCCCGGCAGCTCTATACACAGCTGCTACCACCCTGAAGGACCCTCTTCATATCACATTCAGGGCAAACAGAGTTCGGCTTTGCCACTAAATGCATCACTTGATTACATTGTAAAAAAAATCTCTACAGGCTCTTCAAGTAGAAGAATTCTTGAGCCCAAAATATTAGTGCTTTATACCTTTAGTGCTAGTGGTGGGTTCAATAATAAATGATGTATACATAAGTTACAGTATTCAGAAATCTTACTTGAAATGCGCCTAGTAAGACTATATGTAGATCTGGATGTATCTGAAGAAGATCGTCTTCTGTCAGGTGATGTTTCCAGTGGAGTCGGAGGAGGCTCACTTGTTGCATTGTCTGAATCTCCTTCCTTGTCTTCACTGCGATTATTTATCCTGGTAAGTATAATGAACCACACATTTGTAACAACATTTTGATATATAGACAATAAAAAATGGGCAGTTTGGGTGCTTGCCTGGGACCAGAGGACCAAATTGCACAAAGCCTTGATGCACATTTTAGTTTTATTGTGGTTTATGGAGGACCTGCAGAAGGACCTCCATGTGGTTACATGACCTCTCGAGGTCCTCAAGCCAAGAAGGAAGAGCAGCAGCTAAGCTAAGCAGAAGCTGCTGTAAACGTTTAGGTGGTCTATATTTATGGGGTGTGAATGTATTTAGGTCTGCCCTGAGTCTGTATGTAGTCTATATAGTGCAGGGGTGCACAACCTGCAGCCAGAGGTTCACATGCGGCCCTCAATTTTGTGCTGCCCCCCTACCATCTGATAACAGATATGTATGTCTAAGTCTTGTGGTTTCAAACATGTATTTTTTTATGTATTCCCCCATTAGATGGGAGTCCTGGAAGTTTAACTAGATATTTGTGGCATACATTGTGTTTTCAATATGCCATAAATGCAGTATTTCAGTTGGTAATACCCTTTTAATTTTTATTTCCGACCCTTGTGGTTGGTTCAGTCTGACAATGTAGCCCCCAACCATAAAATGTTGTGCACCCCTTAACTAGGGTCTGTATTAGTTTAGAGGGTCTACACTGGGTCTGTATTTAGGGGGTCTGGTTTGGGGATCTGTACTTATTTAGAGGGTGTGGTCTGTATTTTTTTTAACAGGGGTCTGGTCTGGGCACTTGAACACTGTAACAGTATGCCCTCAAAGGACACTGTATTTTTTGCTGCATATATACTGCAGATTTTACCCTATTCATGACAAAGGGTGGAATCTCTGGTGAAAATCTGTAGTATAAAATAACATGATGCAGATTTAAACTCCGCACTGCAGGTCAATCTCTGTACGTATTCTGTGCAGACTTGTTCTGTAGCATGGACATTTAGTAAAGTCTTTTCCACTGTGCTGATATTATAAATGCTAGAGTGTATACACCCTGTATGGATGTACCCTAATATTTTAGGGTTCTGGGATCTCTATTTTTTAAGAGGCATATAGACTGTTTAGGGGACTGGGGCCTGTATTTGAAAAAAGGGGAAAGGGCTATATTTATTCCTGGTTCTGTATTTATTCTGAGGATTGGCCTGTAGACTGAATTTATTTATGTTGCTATACAGGTTGAAGATGGCTGCAGAATCAAGAGGCAAAATATGTCTCAGCAGAAAACTCTGAGGTCTTGAGAAGCAGTTGTCATGGCAGTCTGGGCTGGATGGAGAAGAAAACTAAAGAGAAACCATCACCTATGAGTTACTGGCTCTGTTACATCTCCTGATGTGTTTTATTGGAAATCCTTATATTCTGCAAAAGGTCTATGTTCTGATTGACAACTTCGTGTTACCATTCTCCTTATCAATCGCCCATTTCTCTGACTCTATACCAACTATTGTTGGCTTACTTTGAGACAGAATTTTGTGCCAGAATTATAGCGCAATTTTGGCAGAAAACATCACCTATTGGGCCCCACCCATTTCAAGCAAAGCCACACCCTTTCACAGTAAGCCACATCCCCATTTTTACACTAGGTGCGAACAATTTCTCAAAACCTAGATGCATCAAATTATGAAACAGTTTTGATATAATTTCACCAAAATCTAGGTGTACTCACATTAGTAAATATGAGCCTATGTATTCTGGGTTACAGAGTTATTTTATTGTTTACCACCATTTCCCCCAAAAAAAAAAAACTGCAAAAACAATAAGGGTACGGCTACACGGCGACACTGGTCAGGAGACAGCTGTTGAGGCCCGGACTACGGGGCATCACAGTGCAGCAGTGATACCATGGAAATGAATGGGGTGGCAGCATGAGTCGCACATGGACTGCGACCACAACCGCTGAATAGCAAAGCAAAATAGCAGACTCCACTCATTTCTACACCGCAAGTTCACCGTCACTGTGTAGCCGTCACTGTGTAGCCGTACCTTAAAACAAGCAATACAGTAGCATGCAGCCTCCATCATACTAACAGCCATGGTGGTGTTTGAGCAGGAAAGGGCCCCAGGATCTCCACTTCATCTTCACTTGACTGGCAGCAGCTGCATTCATAACACTTCTGACAGCAGTTTCTGCACGTCCACCGACATAGCAGCAGATCAGAAATTTTGGAAAGGAACCCCTGTGCCCAAACATAGCAACAAGTAGCAATTTGTTATGTTGACAGCGTATTATAAAAATGAGATTACATGGTCAAATTACATGGTCAAATCCCCCAACCGGGCTAAAACAATGTAAAAATGTATAAACTGATTAAATAACATGATCAAAAATATGAACATAAATACATAAAAGGAGGCATGATTAGTATAAACATGTCTGTAATGACCCAAACTATACAATTACCATGTTTAGGGATAAGCGAATCGACTTCGGATGAAACATCCGAAGTCGATTCGCATAAAACTTCGTTCTAATACTGTACAGAGCAGGGTTAGTTAAAAAAACTAACCCAAAAGGCTATGTAATATGTATCATAAAATTGAACCAATGACAAAGTCAACTCATTCTGCAAAAAAAAAAAAAGAGTAAAACATAAAAACTTAAATAAATTTGGCATTGACAAAATTATGCTGACACCTATAGCACACAGTGGATTCTATTAGGGGGTTGTCCGGATTCAGAGCTGAACCCCTTCTTCACCCATTCAGCCCCTATGCTCCCCTTGCCCTGTGCTGTATAGCACAGGGGAAGGGCTTTTTTTTCAGATCCAGTGACAGACTGGGCTTCTGATGGGCATGCTAGGCAGAGGTTTCCACCTAGCAGCCTTTGCCCTGCGCTATGCAGTGAAGGGCAAAGAGGAGGATCGGAGCATGAAATGCTCTTATGCTCCACTCATAGGGGCTGTACGGTTGAAGAAGAGGGTTATGTCTGGGTTCAGCCCTTTAAAAACAAAGTTCAAAGAATTGTGGAATTGATTTCTTTTCTCATTCATCCCCCATCAAAAAAATTTATAAAACCTTTTCAATATATTATATGTACCATAAAATTATAGTTTTTTTTTTTAAATGGGGAAATTTCTAGCATTTAAATTAAAATCCATACTCTTTATTAATTCATCTTTAAAAACATACCTGAGGAGTCCGTAAAATGGTTCTCCTTAAGTATACAACCTTTTCCCCAAACCACATACAGGTATGCTGATGGAAAAAGTTATGAATGAAATGAAAAAAACTGCTGCATCCTGAAGGCCAAAATAGGCCACCTGATTAAAGGAGAGACAGCCAAGTACACCGCTCTGCTATCTCTGGAACCCCCATAGAAATCAATGGAGGGGCTGAGCGCCGACTGGCCGCTATCCATCCACCTTCCATGATAAAATGTGATATCACATGCTCGATCTCCACTCACCTCATTTATTGGCTCCAACTGTCCTTTTTGATATCCGCAATGAATTCAATGGGAAAGCATAAAGAGAAAGAACAAAACCAATTTAGTGGTTTGATTTATTTTTTCACAGAATGTTGACAGGACAAATTTGACTATCAAACTAAGACTATCAACTTTGTGGAATTCAAAGAGAATGTTCTAAAAGTAGAAAACATGTAGAGACTGTCCATTTAGGGTTACACAGTAAATAATTCACAGGGAGAATGAGGAGGGGGATGCAGCTGCAGTATCTCTCTGTCAGACTGCATGCTGTGAGAGGGAGGGCAAGCCGAAGTGGGGAGACATCTGACTCGGTTATAGTAGTGAGCATAGCAAGAGCATCCCACCAAGAAGAGCCCGCTGCTCAGCAGGCATGGAGAAATAAAAGGCAGAAAAAGGAACAAAAAACATCTAAAACACACGTCTTGACTGCACTAAAACTGAAGGGTTTGTGCAGAGCAAAGATATTAATGATCTATTCTCAGGATAGCTCATCAATATCAGATCAGCAGGGGGTCCAGTTCTCGCCATCCCCACTGATCAGTTGTTCGAAGAGGCTGTTTCCGAATACGGCTTTGGCTTCAAAACTACCCGTGTCGTCTCTTTTGCAGAGCTGGAGCAGTGTAATTACAACAGCGCAGTTCTAATTACACGACACCGCTTCTACAAGCGAGATGGCGCACAGGTAATTTTCAAAAAAAGAAGAAGAAACAACGCTCGCACAAGTGCCGCTACCACTTCAAACAGCTAATTGCATGTAGTCGGAGTCCCATCTGATCTGATACTGATGATTAGTGTTGAGCGAATCAATGTTAACAAAGTGGAATTTGATGCAAATTTCTAGAAAAATTCGATTTGCCACGAATCAGAATTTCCTGGCACTTTGTGGTAACGAATCAAGTTTTCCTGAAACAGCAGTAAAAAATAAAATACACTCACTGATGACGTCACCATGCCAACTCAGCGTGATGACGAGGTGACATCATCACGTCAGCGCACATGAGAATTGGTGCGTTTTCTTTAATCATGATAGCCGCGATGGCCTTTTCGCGATCAAATGGATGAGGTATGCTTTTTTTTTTGTTTCAAGCCCTGATTAACTCCCTGATATGTGACTCTCAGGTGCTGCAATCAGTGTTGAACGCGGCATCTGTGGGGTTAAATGATGGGGGGTAGCGCGATGCAATGGAATGCAATTCTTTACAAAGTAATTCATAACAAATCAAGTTTCTTGTAGAAGTTTGGCGAAGCAGCCAAATCAAATTTTTTTAAACTTCGCTCATCACTACTGATGATCTATCCTATATAGATATAGATATATATATATTATATATAATATTATACACATGGTACACGGTAGAATACATGTTCCCCCGCAGGTTCACTGTCTGGAGGAAAGTAGTGTTCCTAGTAGATAGGTCTGTGTTATTAGAAACTCATCAGGGAACATAATTGTAAATGGTCCAGACACATTGATCATTAGCCTCTGATTACTAAAGCACTAGGCACATTAGATAACAGGCAAATTAATGAGTGGTAAAGCTTAGTGCCGCTATATGCCCTTTTTGTTAACTATGCAATAATGACCAGCGATTAAGCCAATTACAAGGGGAGATTTAGTATTCTGCGATCAGGCTGCTAATTATATTACTACTACTTAGCACAGACTGTAAATTACCCTTCATGCTACTAGGCAGGTGTGAACATAGAGGAAAGAGGAACCAACAGCAAACATTAAAGAATATGGACACCTTTGGGGGGATTTTTTTTTTCTATTACTGCAATTTACTCCTTTGGGCTAAATATCTTTAAATTGGTCTTTACTAAAAAATGTCAACAGTTTTTGTTCCCTTTCTTGTTTTTGGGTCCCTTTCTGACCGGTCAACCGGTCAAATATAGTAGAAATACTGACTGACGTTCAATTTGTAAAGTACATAAAGCTGCCATTCAAGTTGACATTCAAATGACACTTCCATATAATAGCTAAATAATATAATAATGTAGGCATATACAGTGCCTTCATAATATAGCCTCCTGTATATACATAATAGTGCAACTTAATGCTAAATTCTTACTGATATATACATAATACTGCCACATATGTCCATATAATTCTGCAATTTATCACCATACATGACTCAATAATATTTGTGCATTCATCCAAATAATACTGCCATATAACAGCTAAATAATATACCCATAATGTGGCTATATAATACTGTCTTCTGTATATACATAATACTGCCACTTAATTCTAAATTATTACTGATATGTACTGTACGGTATACATAATACTGCCACATATGTCCATATAATTCTGCAATTTACCATCATACCTCACTCAATAATATTTGTGCATTCATCCAAATAACACTGCCATATAACTGTCACGGTCCCGCCTGAAGATCGAGGAGACTGGCTGCACGTGATTGACAGCCTCTTTGGTTTAACTTTTCTGTGTTGTTGCTGGCGATGACCACACCTCTTGTCTCAGGTGTAGCTTAAGTGGTCATTCCTTCTCTTCTATTTAGTCTGGCCTCACCCATCATGCTATGCAGTTGATAGCTCCTTGTTTGTGGAACTGCTGGTGTTGGTTCTCTCTAAGTTCCTGCTCGTCCACATACTTTCGGAAGTTAAGTGTTTCTCCTTATTTGTTTGTAGTTGTCCCCTACCTTCTGGTATTAGGCCTTTAGGGGGTCTCCCATTTCTTCATTTGGGAAGTAATAGGCCATCCGTTGTCCCGACACTATCTGCAGGGCCCTGTTAGGGTATGACAGGGCTTAGGTTCCTGTGTATGAACATCCCTACCATCTAGGTCTGTTCATACTGATAGCAGTCAGGGCTCGGCGTAGGGACTCACTAGGTGTGACCATTCCCCTTTCCCTAGTTTCCAGGCCCAGTACCTTTTCCCTTCTGTGTTCAGTTTGGGGTGTTTTTGCCACACTGCGCCGTGACAATAATAGCTAAATAATATATCCATACTGTGTCTAGATAATACTGCCTTCTGTATATACATAATACTGCCTTTTGTATATACATAATACTGCCACTTAATGCTAAATTATTACTGACATATACCATACAGTACAAATAATACGGCTACATTGTCCACATAAAACTGCAATTTACCACCATACATTTCTCAATAATATTTGTGCATTGGTCCAAATAACACTGCCATATAACAGCTAAATAATATACCCATACAGTCTACATAATACTGCCTGCTGTATATACATAATACTGCCACTTAATGCTAAATTGTTGCTGACATAAACTGTACTGTACACATAATACCAACATACCGTATACGCCCACATAATTCTGCCCTTTACCACCATACATCATCCATTCAGGCATACCAGCAGATTGCTGGTGAAGGGTCATGCCTGCGGTGATCAGGTCATGCTGGGAGTTCTAGTACCTAAACATTTGGCGGACCACGGGTTACATACAATCACTCTATTTTTTTATATAAACATACAAAAAAAAATAAAAAGAACAGTAATAAAAAACTGAAAAATCACACAGAGCACCACGAATATAGACAATATAACCAATGTGCTATTGTCCCATATTGTTACAAAATTGCTTTTTTACAACAGCTATTTAAACAAATATGGCAAAGGATGGGGAAACTGCATGAAAAATGCTACAGCATATAATTTACTTATGTACCTATTTGTAAGTAAAGGGTGACAAGGATGCAATCAGCTAAAAATAGGAGGGAGGTTCAGTATGGATTTTGTAGCCCAGACTTGGGAGATTGTCACTGTCGCCCATGACCTTCTCGCGACCTCCCAGTTCACCGTCTAGTAGTAGGGGATGGGTGATTGCAGGATTGTTTTTCCATCAGAGGACAGATCTTAGCTTACAAATTAACGGAGGATGTAACCATAGAAACATCTGCAAAGGATGGCACGGCTGCAGACCCTCTCACCTCTCCTGGGAGACAGGAATCAGACACCACAGATGAATCCTCCTGTGTGCCTTCAGCATTTGCAACAAGTAAAAAAAAAAATAATAAAAAAAAATAATCAGACACTCCTCTGGACGTACAGCGCTTTATCACATAAATCCCCAGCAGGGCTGGTGGGCAAAAATCTAATCATAGTGGATACAAGCCGCTCACTGAGCCAGTCTTGATGAAAACGAGAGAGGTCTGTCTTGTCTTACTGGCAAGGTTATTCAAAAGTCCCTTAATGTCAGATAGTTGAAACAAGAAGGATGACGTCATATAAGAGTGAGCTCAGGAGGCTCCGTATGTCGCCGTCTAAAAATGTGTATGGGAAAAAAGTGTCATTCACTTCATATCTAACACAAACATGTTACTTTCGGTGTATCCCCATAAGGTTTCTACAGAGAGGTGGTAACATTTTTTGGAATCATTGGGGGGGAATTTACCACAAGGGTAATATTTGAAGTCAGTCTGCATGAGTCTGCGTTGGCGTAATGTGATCAAATGTCACACCTTGTTTGATAAATTAGTCTCATTTGGTCAAAAGTTTCAGGCTGTTTCATAAACTTGTCTCTTTGAAGACTACAGGCACCTTCAGCAGGGTCGGACTGATCCTCTGGTAAGTTCAACCCTGCTGAAGGCTCTGACAATAATAGACCCCTAATAAAACAGGGCTCTTAAGGTCCTATGTACACAGAGGGTGGGCCCTCAAAACCATTTCCTCTGGAGGGCCCAAGGAACTTCACTACGACACTGAGCTTTGGGGGATTTTTTTATGATAGCGGTCTACTCTTTATCTTCATTTAAATTTTAAAGTAGTTTTTATTATACGTTTGGTTAAAAATCAGTCTATTTGCCGACTGTCACTCCTGAGTGAGGCCTTATCTTTGATCTCCTGACCTCATAAACATTTATTTAAAAGCCATATTTTTATCAGTTCGATAAGAGTTTAGCTATAATGAGTGTTTATGAGGTCAAGAGATCAGAGATAAGGCCTCTCATAAGCCATCAGCAGGAGGGACAGTCTGCAAGTAGACTGATTTTTAAACTCATGTATCACAAAAACTGCAGAAAAATTTTGATAAAGACCAATTGAAAAAAAAAATATGTTTCACTCAAAATGACTAAAATGCAATAATAAAAAATTGCCCCAAAGGTGTCTATAGCTTTTAAACCTGTCTAAAAAAGCTACTCCAGTTTTCCTATGCCACCCATCTACTAGTTAAGAGACTTTTATTTTTGTGACTTTTTCTCTTTTTTTTTAAATCTCAGTGATAAGTCTGGAATTAAACATATCTAACCATTCCCACTTTCTCATCCATAATTCAAAACTGGAGTAAGTGGCGTAAAAATGCAAAAAGTCACAAAATCTTTGCACAAGTGAGTCATAAAAGCCGCATTTTGGGATTTTCTGAAGGCATGATAAATTTCCCACTTAGTATTTATCATAACACATGGACTGCAAATAAGGGATGGCAATTGGTTATGAGATGAGCTATGAAGAACTCAACAGTTGTCCATGTCTGTCATAAACATTGCCAGTATAGCAGAGCTTGCCAAACTTCTTTGGGTCAAGGAACCCGAAACCAACTAGAAACCACACTAACTTGATTTCACCAGATCCGAGTGGACACGTGGTGGTCCATGGTGGAGTCACCACTGTGGACTGCAAATGACCACCGTATGGGCAACACATTGCACAGCAGAAAATTAAAGATAGGCCAAACTTGTGCCCTGATCACCCCAATACCCCCAACCTAATGCCTGAGTAGTGCCCATGACCCCATTTATCAGACTTCTTCTTCAGGCTCCAAAATGAATTCAGACGCATGCTGATGCTGACTGAGTGAGGATAAAGCAACATAGTCAGCCAGCGAGAACTCAGACTTCTTTACCCAGGTCCCTATCTTCTCTGGTGCATGTCACTGAATGGTGCAGGCATATTGTACAATGGACGCCATTGGAACCCATGGACCCTGTCACTGAAAACTGGAAAAATACCGTTATATCCCACACCAATATGTATTTCAGTAAAAAAATAATAATAATTTATGGAGCCTTGCAAGACAATATATTTTACACATATCATATTTGACCTAATATAATTGGCAAACGGTCCACACGTTCTACTAAAGGAAGAGATATATCATCTGTAGTAATTTATAGATACCAGTGATATAACATATAAATGAAATAGATGCAAGTCATCTGAACACAAGACAGCAGTAGTTGATGTGATAATAGCAACATCGAATGCATTAAACAACAACCGATACAAAGTAACCATGATGATTATCAGATTATAATTGACTACATTAGGGATAGCATAGAAGATTCTTCCCAATGATAACTTTCTCTAATTCAATTTGTTACATTTTTTATGCCTTCCCACAAATGATTTGCACAAATCATATACCAAGACCCCCCTACTTATAAAATATCCCCTTGTTAACAAGGTAGAAGGTACATACCCAAACCTGATCACCAACCCCATGTACCTACAGTATCTCTGTAATCAATATTAAGCCAAGCTCAATGCTAGTCGTACAGTCGTACACACCCTTTGAATCTTTCCACTAGGTGGTCACACAATGACTTCAATGTTCTACATAGTTTTATAATATACGACTACAGGTTCCCGGTATCAACTGATCAACTGATGCCATTATAATTAGAAAACAACAGAATATACCGATATATATCGATGACATTTAGCAAATTATTCAATGCTATAGGAATACTTACAATCATTGTCTTTGGTAATCAATGCAAGGCAGAGTGTGCGTGTGCTGCACTGATATTCCAGACCCACTGATATATTAGATTACATTTGATTACAGTGAGATGAGATAGTTGCGTAGCAGTGGCTAAGTATGTGCTTGCTGCTAGTTTATACCAGAGAATCCTTTATATATATATATATATATATATATATATATGTAGGATAATGGGTACTACGGACAATAGAGATGGTCTAAAAAGCAAGTGGTGGGAGGGATGATAATTGGCACCGAGGAGATAGATGAGTGTGGGAGGGAAATGGAGGATAAAAACATATTGAAGGTCAGAGCATGTATGGTATAAAAATGATGGGTTAGGGCTTCAGGGATGGTAGGTGGGGAACAGCAATTATGGGAGAGAACTTTGAAAATGTGGAGGAAACAGCAACAGGACTGAACCACACACATTTCAACCCTTTTTCTTGACACTTGGTCCTCCCATGGTTGCCCAAGATTAGAACTTGATTGGGGATGTGCTTCAATACCACACACGGCCCATGGACAAGAGTGGCACTGTTTCAGGAAAACTAAAGCAGACCTTTTTTCCATGTTTTCCTAATCCTGAACAACCAAATGAAATGCCTGGTGATTCTCCAACTAGTCCTCTAGTTCCAACTAGTTCTCTAGGTTTTTTTGTAAACCTAGTGGATCTAGTTGTTGTCTTTTCTGTGTAGCTGGGTCAGGATTTGTGAAGCACCAAAGGATGCAGCAAAAATGTAGTCAAAAACCAGTCTAGACAGAAGGTAGGAGTTCAAAAGCCAAACATGGTACAAGGGGGAACAACCTAATAACCAAAAGTTAGGAAATAGAGAAGATTAGCCATTCAGACGAGGTACCAAGAGGTCAGAAATTAGTATAGTGAAACAATCCATGTCAGAAGGTATATGATGAGAAAGGGTAAGTTAGATAAGAGCAAGGTACAGGGTGGAGGCCACAATAACTGTCAAGACCAGCAGGATGGAAAAGGTTTTAGTAGAACAATGTCTTCTCTGATTGGTTGGAAAGCCATATACAATGGGTATTAGTGCCTCCTGGTTCCTGGATCGGTCAAGCTACAGAGAGAAGTCGTGTCAGGACCAGGAGATGCTGGCCTGGTATGTTTTTTAAAGGAAAAAAATGGAAGAGATGGTGGAAAGGATGTATAAATGGAAATACTGAGTCCAGAAAATACACTTACGGAAAACGAACAAAGATCGCCTGGAAAACTTTATGTGATTGACAAAGTATAACATGCTTGGTCAATACTAATGTCAATGCACCCTGTTTCTGCAGCAGGATATATGTTGAGGCAGGGTCACATTACTAATGGGTGGCATCTCCCCTTACTGTGATACCACTCTGGCATGGGGATGGTCATAAGGATGCTGGATATCCTCCTGACTGAGGTATGTCATTCCAAGTTCTTTCAACTTGGACCCAGTGTGTGGATGAGCAATATTTTGTTTGAAAAGCATGTCTCCTAGTTCAAAAAAAGTCAGTAGGACTGGTTAGGTGAAATTTCCCTCCATGAATACAAGACAGGAACGGCCATGGTAGCCAATGGCGCCCCACAATAAGTCAGCTGGTGTTGGTCCTGTGTGTCACCCCACTATTCATGGAGGCATTAGGCCCTCTCCAGCCTCCTGGGAACTCTGATATAAAAATTATGGTAAAATAAACCAGAAAATATGGCAACAGATGTCCAGTCTATAAGAGCAGACATCTAGAATTGAATGGATGATGAAACAATGAATGGGGAATCTTCTCGTCTGATGTAAAAAAAAAAGACACAAGTCCTCCATATAGGTGTGGATGTGCCGCGTACTACACCAAAGCCTACTCACATTTGTAGCACCAGGCCCAGTCACACTGGAATAGACTGTAACTGCATACACAATTACTGGTCATCAGCGCTCCAGATATTGATTCCTGTACAGTCACATGCACTACGGCTGTGTTCACACTTACGTCCGAGGTTTTGCCATCAAAATAATAGAATCTGATAGACTCCATCAAAGTCAACGGGGTCCATTGCTTGCCACCGGTGTCCATTGATCCAAAATGACTGGCACCGCATCATGGTCTCTCTGTTGTGTAACAGAAACCATGATGCAAATGTGAACAGAGCCTAGGCCAAAAGTAAGGGTGCAACCTGAAATCACATCCATCCTTCACAACATCTCAATGCATAACGATTATGTTTCGATGGACCTTTTTCCTGTTAAAACTGTCTCCACTCTTCTATCCACTAGATTCTGGGCGCAGGAATTTGAATTAAGTAAATAGTAGAATTGGCAATGTACCAGTCTCACAGTACCTTCTCCAATCCAATAAAAAAATATCAGGGACCTTTAAAGGTAGGTTACAAACTCATGTCCTGGTATTAAAGGAGGCATGGTACCATGAACCAGATATACATTACACAGCGATCAGCCAGAACATTATAACCAGATGAAGGGAATAACACTGATGAACTCATGGCGATGACGTCTGTAAAAGGGTTGGGATATATTGGGCAACAAGTGAATAGTCAGTTCTTTAGGTTGATGTGTTGGAAGTCAGAAAATTGGCAAATGGGGTCATAGGTGACTTTAGCTCATTGATGGGCCTGTGAAGTGAAGGCTAGCCCAACTGGTCTGATCCCACAGAAGAGGTAGTGTAGCACAAATCACTGAAAAACTTACTGCTGGCTATGATAGAACAGTGCCTGAACAAGCAGAGCATTGCAAGTTTCTGCATATGGGACAGTGTAGCCCCAGCCTGGTTGACCATGTCCACTGTCAAAATCACCTATACATCATATATGGACCATGGAGCAATGGAAGAAGGTGGCCCGATCTGATGAATTCCATTTTCTTTTTCATTATGTGGAAAGTCAGATGTGTGTGCGTAACTTACTTAGGGAAGAGATGGCACTAATGTATACTATGACCAGTGTTCTGCTGGGAAGCCTTGGGCACTGGCCTTCAGCTGGACATTTCTTTGACATGTACTGTTTACATAAACATTGTTGAAGACCAAGTTTTCCCCTTTGTGACAGCGTATTCCCTAATGGCAGTGCCTCCATCAGCTGGGTAATGTGCCGTGCCTCACTGCAAACATAGTTCAGGAATGGTTTAAGGGACAGGGCAAAGAGTGCCAGGTGATGGCATGATGTACAAATTCCTCAGATCTCAGTCCAGCTGGGCACCTGTGGGACAAGTCGGATCCATGGAGGATCAACCTCACAGGCCTTAGAGTCCTGCCGCTAACATCTTGGTGTCAGATACAACAGGACATCATTAGAGGTTTTGTGGAGTCCAACCGATGGCGGGTTTTAGCTGTTTTGGTTTTATGAGGGTGACCTGCACAATATAGGGCAGGTGGTTTTAACCCGTTGACAACATGTGGCTTATGTATATACGGAGTCGCTGTACATGTACAGCGCTGTGATGGCATAGGCTCAGGAGCTGGGCCCATGCCATCAATAGTAGATGTCAGCTGCAATAGCCAGGCACTGAGATACCTCCAGTCCAGGCCATTTAAACTCTTAGACGCCACATTCAATAGTAACCAAAACATTTAAGGGATAGTCAAAGGTAGGGGCACACTCTGCCTAACGATGTTCCCCAGGTTTGCCATCTTAGTACATCTATTAGGCCCTGACCTGGTGGGATTAAAAAAAAGTTTAAAAAGTTCAATAAAATTTTAAAAACGCAAACATATAAGGCTTCTTTCACACTGGTGTTAGGCTTGTCCGGCAGGGGAACAGCCTGCCAGATCCGTACTAACATTTGCACACGTGTGCTGCCGGAAGTCCGCCCCGGCTCCATTCACCATAATGGGGACGGAATGGAGATATGGCCACAGCACGGCCAACATGCTGAGAGGGCTCAGACAAAAACCTGTATGGTAAAGCACTTAGGCTAAAACATAAACTTCCTATTTAGGGTACTTTCACACTAGCGTTTTGGATTCCGTTTGTGAGATCCGTTTCAGGGCTCTCACAAACGGTTCAAAACGGATCAGTTAAGCCCCAATGCATTCTAAATGGATAAGGATCCGTTCAGAATGCATCAGTTAGGCTCCGTTCCGCTTCTATTCTGTTATGGAGACGGACACCAAAACGCAGCTTGCTGTATTTTGGTGTCCGTCTGAAGAGGCGGAGCCTAACGGATCCGTTTTGAATTACAATGTAAGTCAATGGGGACGGATCCGTTTTCAATGACACAATATGGTGCATTTGAAAACGGATCAGTTTTGAATTACAATGTAAGTCAATGGGGACGGATCCGTTTTCAATGACACAATATGGTGCATTTGAAAACGGATCCGTTTCCCATTGACTTTCAATGTAATTCAAAACGGATCCGTTTTGGACTATGTCATTTTTCTTTAAAACTAATGCAAACGTATCCGTTCTGAACGGATACAAACCTTTGCATTATAGGTGTGGAGCCATCTGTGCAAATAAACAGACGGATCTGCACCAACGCAAGTGTGAAAGTACCCTTAGCTGCAGCAGTCTCTAAGCGGTTTCTCCTGGAGTCCTGTCTCACTCAGCTCCTCCTCACTCCTACCCCCCTCCCCTCTCCATAGCCTAGTATTGACAGGTGTACTATAATCCTTCTGTGAGCTGCTGGACGGATTCAAAGTCCATTTCATACAAAAAAGCAATTAGAAAGAGGGGTGTGGGTAGAGGTAACCCGCATCAGAAGTAGACATTCCTCTCTTGCATGTACTATTGATTTATGCAAAGTGGTGTGATACCTAGTGATCATTTATCTGCTCATTTGCATATGGATTATTTTTCTGAAACAGATCGATAAGATAAAGGTGTCATTACATTCAGCTGAGCTAGCCCTACAAGACATTGTGCCTGATTTAATAGTGAATTTCTTGGTGACAGGTTCCCTTTAAAGAGGTTCTCCTTCAGACAACCCCTTTAATGTTCTAGTTATAGAAGTTCTGATATAAATTACCGGTATTATAGCAAATATTTGTATTATGAAATACGCCGTGTTTGGCGACATGTCACAGCGTAATCCAGATTACTTCAGGATGATAATAACCCAGGTGACAGATAGATGGAAGCGTTACACAGGTACTGAATAGCCCGTGTCAGCACGGTGTCCAGCAGTAGAATAGAATGCGAGGATACAGTCAAAAGTATTAGTCATGGGTAACCTGACACGGCAGCCCATCTGTAACAAGCGAGTAGCATCTGCTGCCGACATGTTCAGCTGTTACTCTTCACCATGTGGGCTATAAAGCCTTGGGGCCCATTCACATTTCCGAATCCTTTTTGCAGATTCAAATACTTGGACTGTGCTGCACCAATAGTTGCCAACTGCCCCGAATTTGCAGATTTTCAGAGACAGTCCTGGCAAATTCGGCCTGTTCCATGTCTAAAGTGGACTACAGCACCAACCATAAGTGGGTGTTTCCATGTGGAGTCAGGCCGTTCCCAGGGGCGGGTGCATCTGAGTTTTGAATCCTCTAAGGCAGGCATGTCCAAACTCCGGCCCTCCAGATGTTGAAAAAATACAACTCCCATCATTCCTGGACAACCTACAGCTATCAACCTACAGAAGAGCATGATGGGAGTTGTAGTTCTGCAACACCTGGAGGGCCAGAGTTTGGACATGCCTGCTCTAAGGTCTGTGTTAAAGGGGTTATCCAAGATTTTGATATTGATTGACTTTCCTCAGGATAGGTCATCAATATCTGATCAGAGGGGGTCCTACTCCCGTTTGTGGCCTAGGTGGCATTGTGGCCTAGGTCACATGGCCTATTTGAAACTCAATCCCGTTCAAGTGGATAGGTCTGAGCTGCAATACCAAGAGCAGCCACTATGCCATGGCGGCGCTGTGCTTGGTATGCTATGAGGTGGCCGTGGCACTTACTTCAGGCTCTTCCAACAGCAAATCGGCAGGGGTTCTGGGAGTCGGACCCCCACAGATCAGATATTGACCTAACCTGAGGACAGGCCTTCAATATCGAAATCCCAAACAACCCCTTTTAGGATGTGTGCACAAAAATTTTAATTTTTTTTTTACAAATCCTACATCAAGTGTCCATGCAGTAAATCAGAGAACACGGGTGCCATCTATGTTCTGTCCATGGTTTCCACACAGATAATAGGGTGAGATTTATCAAAACTGGTGTAAAGTAGAGCTGGTTTAGTTGCCCATAGCAACCAATCAGATTCCACCTTTCATTTGTCAGAGCTCCTTCGGGAAACGAAAGATGGAATCTGATTGGTTGCTAGGGGCAACTAAAACAGCTTTCCTTTACACCAGTGTTGATAAGTCTCCCCCATAGACTTCTAGGGGAGTGTTTGGTCTGGAAGATGGACCCAAGTAGGGAGCGTCTGCAGTGTTTTTCCATTGACCCATGGTCAGTGGATACGTGTGCTGTCCATGGAGAACATGGGCTGAAAACAACCTGCCTGCAATATGCTGCTGTGTACACATCCCGGCCCAATTAACCCCATGATGCACAGCACCCTACATTACTCTAATTATACCCTATGTACAGTATCTCTGCTTAGAGGTAATTTCCTTAAAGGGGAACTCCATTTTTATGTTTAAGTCTCTAAAATGATGAAACTTCTTGCTCGAGAAAGTGGCGCACATACATTCAGCTGCTGCTTAGCACAGAAGCCATGAGCACCACTACCACCATCAGGCATCCATGCCCCTGTAGAGGCCGACAGTGACAGGACTGGGGGTATACACTGACACTTCAGAACTAGGGAAGAGGATTTGGTGGCGGTCTCTATACATGGAACATGTATTTCTCCATATTTATTAGCATTTTTCTATGCTGGATTCACAAGGGGCTTAATTCACTCTAGGAGTTCACAACGATGCGTCACCCCCATGTTGTCGCACCTGCTATAGTTTCCCAAGGGGAAAAACGTGATCTCACAACTATCTGAAGGAATTTCCAATAGGGCTGGATTTTAGGTCATGGTTGTAAGGTCGCTTGTGACTTTCTTCTGTTGGGGAAAAATGGTTGATGAATTATAATGTTACTGCATCTCCAGACAATGATCCGTCACTGAGCAGGGGAGGTCTAATATGTGTCTATAGGCACAGACATGTCTAACAATATGTCATGTACATGACAGACAGATAGATAGATAGATAGATAGATAGATAGATAGATAGATATTGCAATAATATCTCAAATATTATGTTTCCATATGACAACATGTAAACCTACTATTCAGCTCTGCTACATCTCATCTGAACATGTCAATGGCATATTATAGATCATGTATGTAATACACACAGAGTAAACTTTCTAATTTCTCTTATAAAACTTCTACAAGCATTTTTATTTTCCTATATACAGTATATTAGGCATACACGTTATGTATATGTTAGGTATTTATGTTGTGTTTTTATGCTGGATATATATGTTAGGTATACATGTTGTGATTATATGTTTGGTATGTTAGGTATACATGTGTAATATGTTGTGTATATATGCTGGGTATGTTAGGTATACATGTGTAATATGTTGTGTATATATGCTGGGTATGTTAGGTATACATGTGTAATATGTTGTGTATATATGCTGGGTATGTTAGGTATACATGTGTAATATGTTGTGTATATATGCTGGGTATGTTAGGTAGACATGTTTAATATGTTGTGTATATATGCTGGGTATGTTAGGTATACATGTGTAATATGTTGTGTATATATGCTGGGTATGTTAGGTATACATGTGTAATAGGTTGTGTATATATGCTGGGTATGTTAGGTATACATGTGTATATGCTGGGTATGTTGGGTATACATGTGTAATATGTTGTGTATATGCTGGGTATGTTACGTATACATGTGTATATGCTGGGTATGTTAGGTATACATGTGTAATATGTTGTGTATATGCTGGGTATGTTACGTATACATGTGTATATGCGGGGTATGTTAGGTATACATGTATAATATGTTGTGTATATATGCTGGGTATGTTAGGTATACATGTGTATATATGCTGGGTATGTTAGGTATACATGTATAATATGTTGTGTATATATGCTGGGTATGTTAGGTATACATGTGTATATGCGGGGTATGTTAGGTATACATGTGTGTATATGCTGGGTATGTTAGGTATACATGTATAATATGTTGTGTATATATGCTGGGTATGTTACGTATACATGTGTATATGCTGGGTATGTTGGGTATACATGTGTAATATGTTGTGTGTATATGCTGCTTATGGAAAAGTTCTGCTCCATGGATGGTCCACCCATAGAGCCAGCTGTATTCTCCTATGTCATTACCTGGCAGTCACAGCCCATCCTCTGCAGCCTGCGCCCATTTACTTGTTCATTGGCTGAAGCTTTGCAAGTTCTAACCAGAGACTTGATTTTCAGCAATCAGTAAAAGTGTGAAAGCCACCTACCTGTATGTATGCCATCTCTGCTCACAGTGCCATCAGGGTTGCCTGGGCATGACTTTCCTCTTTGCCCTCTGTTCCCTCAATAGAAACCAAAATGACAGAAGAAAAGACCCAGAGGTGACCTGTTCGGTGGCTGGTCAGGGAGCTGGATGGCTCCTCTCCTTCATGGTGACACTTCCCCAGCAGTAGACAGGAGGCTGCTCCTACTTGTGGCTTGCATGTCACATCAGATGTCCCCAGCTTTATTTGGGGGACAGTTTCAGTGGCTGAGCCTGCTTCTGGGGAAGGCTCCCTCCTCCCTGTCACTTACACACTGTGTTGCATAGATTAAAGTGTCCTTTGCCTGCTCTCCCTGTTTTGTTTTGAATAGTGCCTAATCTTCCCAGCCTACACTCACTGTCGCCACCTAGTGGCCACCAGTGACATTTTTTTTTGTCTTTTACTTTTGTAAAAACCCTTAGGCAATGTAAAAATGAACATAGATGTAATTGTTCTGTTGCGTTTCCACCCTCAGAGGCAGAGTGGATCTGTTTGGTAATACAATTTGCCTTACAGTAGCTTCTACTTGTCATATTTTTATTTTTATTATGTTATTTTGTATTTAGAATTTATATTTATTATTATAAACATTGTTTGTACGTAAATATATAATTACTACATGTCAATTTATTATATTATAATGAGAATATTGAATAAATCATCATGATACAGTTATATATTGTTACAGTACGGACAAAACCATTGATTGTGGAGGTCTGATCCCTCTGGGATCCTCGCGCGTCATGGAGCCACGGCAATCACTGAAAGGGGTTATCCCATGAGTAATGTGAAAATGACAATGATAGATAGTCTATTTCTAACAAAGCTAGAATCAGCCCTGTACCTCACATGGATCCAGAGATCTCACCATTCATTGCTCCAATTGCTCTGCTAGATTTATTTCAAGCTGGCAGCTTAGGGGACATGCACTCTCTCAGGGGGGCATGTCCTTTCTACTGCTGCTGGGGGCAGTTGAAGAATGGAACTGAGCATGTGCTTCCATCTCAGTGAGCCGGACAGAGAAATTAGAAAAAGTGCAAACAGCAGGTGGCGCTGTACAGATAGATTTCAGTGAATAACTCAGCAGCTATGCTACGTTTTTAATTACATGCGTTTACAGAAGTATTCAGATCCAGGTGCTGAATTGTAAAATGTAGAATATTATTCCTGGGACAATCCCTTTAACTAGTCACAGGGGCCATACGTACTGTGGTGCCTGGTACTGTGGCTTAGCCCTATTCATGAGAGCAATGGGCCATAGCACACCATGCCACTTTATCCTACTGACCCCCTCCAGACTCCCTGAATGAAACAATATAATATGGGCGCTGTCGCTTTAAATTTATTTAAACGGGCAGGAGGCTCTGCAGCAGGGACATAGATTGCCCAGCTTATTCTTTAGAATACTCCCAGTCAGTGCAGGTAAAGGAATGACTCTGGATAGTGGAAAATTATGTTGTGGGAGGAAATAGTGTCTAGGGAATCTGAGCGAGACTCATCCTCCTAGGTCAGGGGTAGGCAACCTCCGGCACTCCAGCTGTTGTAAAACTACAACTCCCAGCATACATAATTGCTCTGCTCTTCTCAGAACTCCCATAGAAATGAATGGAGCATGCTGGGAGTTGTAGTTTCACAACACCTGGAGTGCCGATTGCTGCTGATCCCTGTCCTAGGTGATAACACAGACATTTATTATTGGTATTTTAATGTATATTACAAAGCTTCTTAGTGTAAAAAAATTGACAGAACAGTTGGATAAAATCAACCGAAAACATAATGTTAATTTTAAAGCTTCTTAAAGTAAACTGAAGATTTCTTCTGACTTAGGCGTTTAAGATGACACAGAGCGAAGACTGAATTTATAGCGCCACCTTTTGGACAAAGTGCAAATAGTTTTGATGATCATTTTTTTTCTCAGTAATGTTTTGATCTCTTAAAGCAGGCATCCTCAAACTGCGGCCCTCCAGCTGTTGCAAAACTACAACTCCCAGCATGCCTGAACAGCCTACAGGTATCATCCTACAGCAGGGCATTGTGGGAGTTGTAGTTGTACAACAGCTGGAGGGCCGCAGTTTGAGGATGCCTGTCTTAAAGGGATTTGCCAGGATTTTCATATTGATGACCCATCCTCGGGACCCCCGGCAATCACACAATTTTCCTGTACTCTATGGATAGAGGATATATGTTTGTAATGGGACAACTCCTTTCACTGCCTCTTAAATAAATACAGATAATGAACGCTGACATATTTCTAATAAATTGTGCAGGCCATATCGGAAAAAATTAACATCAGAAGTTCAGCCCTATTTTTCCCTGCATATCTCCCAGCTCACACATTCATTACCTATGCTGCATAGTGCAGTGAGCCACTGAGGAGTGGGTGCAAAGGGTGGGACTGGTAGTGGTCCTGATGAGATGTTGCGTCACGGTGTACTCCCTAAGACCGTCACTTCCCAGGGATCGGAGCAGTTAAAATGTAGATTTCAGAATCAGACCAGAAGTTAATGTATATCAGTCTCTCTTTTCTGTGCAAATATAACTTGTGGCACATCCGGCAGTATAAGAAACAAAGTGCAGATACGGACACTAGATAAGGCAGTATGGTGGCAGCTTGCATAGCAGTAGGTTGGCACTAGCAAGCACTTGTGGATATTGGTGTCCACTGTAATACAGGCTTTATGGTAGTCTGGTCTAGCAATGGTTTAGGTAGGTGGTGGTGTCTGAGCTGTTGTCCCTCACTTTGCAGCAGTGTCTGTAGGGCTGTATTTCACTGATCGCTCTGCTGTCTTGTCTCTCAAGTGGTTTCCTGAGGCAGAATTAAGTTGTTATCATAGGAGAAGAGTATCTGGTTCCTGAGTTTGCCTCACAGGGGAATAAGATACGGTTACTAGGAGTGGGAGCTCTGACATGTGCTTCCTCACTCCCCCACTGTCTGAACAGGAACCCTTTTTTACAATTTTTCTCTAACTAAACTGGAAGCCCGCCTCCGTGCAGGAAGTAGGACCAGCCCATTCCTATCAAGAGGGGAGGAACTGCTGTATTAAATAACAAATATATGAAAAAGACAAAACATAACGGCAATTGCAGAAACCCCCAGGTCTGGGGTACTGCAATAGCACAGCAGGAAGGATGGGTAAGTACTAATGGTGCGCTGTTTGGCCATCTCTGGAATCCCCATATATTGGCAGAGTTGGAAGTCTCATGATCCCTTTGTGCACCTCAAATGGGGCGAAAAGGAATCCCCATTGTCATGATAGGTCGGAGTTCTAGAAGTGGGGCCACCAGCTGTAAGATATCTGTGGCATGTGTGACAATATCATGCTCACTGACGATAACATCAGACCACTTGTGGGGTGGATTGTTCTGAATTTGCGCCAGGTGTACTGTTTCTTTGTCCATGGTTTTGGGGAGGCAGACAGGGACATGAGCTATTGTTTAATGTGTCTTTCCTGTAGCTGTCTGACTTCCACAGGAACTTGAATCAACTGTGCCTTTTGGTCTGACTAACAAGCCAGCAGATGTATGGGAGTGGACCTGCTGATGACATCATCTGTGGATTGGTGGAGAGGCAGAGGGAGTGATCCTCTCAGGAATACTCCAGACAATATTTATTGTGTCTTTGGGTTAATAGGAGAACCCTTAAATGGGCAGCATATTGCGGTTCTAGGTCTGCATTGATATCTATTATTATATTATATTATTATCTGTCTAATCAATATGGTTCTTCTTCCCTAGACTATAATGCATGTTTGTTTCCTGTGCTGATCACTTTACAAGCACCTTCTGGTAATTGTGAGGTTGGTACAACATCTGCTGCCATCACAAGGCTTGCTCATGTAATGGTGAACTAGAGGCCTCCTCTAACCACGTCCACGTGCATAATTATCATCATACCATTACAGGCCTGTCCTCCTCCATTCAGCACAATTGTTGGTTATTTGGCGCAACATGGGAAAGCTGATTATTTCTGTCAAGATAATAATGGACAATTGCCATATGTAATTACTATTCTTTTACTGACTGCAATGGTCATTCCAACAGACTGCAAATATAGCACAAGCTCTTCTATACACTTTGCTTTGTTTTAAGAAAACTTCATACTATAGCTGCTAGGTAGACAAATATACAATGTATATCACAAACATGTATAATGCACAGGGACGGTGGGGGAGCATAACAGTCAGTGGCTGCCATGTAGGTGCTCATCCCCAACACTCACTAGGGATAATATCCTAGAAAACGAATTTACCTCTTAGTATTTTTTGGAGTGTTGGAGGAAACACCACAAAACATGAGAGAACATACAAACTTCGCACAGATCTAGCCTTTGGTCAGATTTGAACCCAGAAGCCCAGCACTGCAAAGCAACTGTGTTAAGCACTGAACCACCCACACAGATTGGATGGAAGCATGGGTGGTTTGTCAATTAGATGGATATCAGGCAGAAATAGATAAATAATTAGGTAGGTAAGGCTACTTTTTTTTATTTCAATAAGTTTTTATTGAAGATTTTGTCATAAAAGTGCATCTTTTGTGGACTTTGGGTATTTACCTACAATGGTGCTGTCACCCTATGTATTTTTGCTTCTTTTGTGGACGCAGCCACAACTGTATAGGAAACAGTAAGATATCATACAAGAAACAGGAGTGGTCGCAGCCACTTGGTATGAGCATGAACAAGCTTTACATTCAAAGTGTGTCCTACGGCACCCGCTCGGGTGCTGCCTACGTAGAACAGCATAAACAGTGAACCACTCAAATTCACATGTGAAAAATCATAACATAGGAACTTGTTAAAACAAAAAAAAGGAAAATAAGTATAATACCAGTGATGGTCAAAAGATTGTCACCTATCTGTGGGGACGTCACAAAGCACAGGAAACTTCGAGAACCAACGATTCCAGGAGGCTAGAAATTGTTGTACCTTATTTGTTCTCTGTGCCCAGAGATGTTCATAGATAGCATGCGTAGTAACCCTGTCACTGATTTCTGTCAAAGAAGGAACATTGGGCGATTTCCAATGCTTCGCGACTAACAGTTTAGCCGTGAGCAAAATATGACATGTCAATAATCGGGAGCCGTACGGAATTGTATCTAAGTCTATTGATAGGAGTGCCAGCGCCGGAGTTAGGGTAATCGTGGAACCTGTCACTCTTCTCAACAATCCCTCTACATCCACCCAGAGGCGTTGAACGAAAGTGCATTCCCAGAAAATATGTAAAAGGTCGCCGGATGATCGTCGGCATCTCCAGCACGAGTTCTCCACATTGGGGTAAAATCTATTGAGTTTAGCGGGAGTAAAATACCACCTGGTGAGAATTTTATGATAACACTCTAAGCGGTTAGAGCATTTAGTAGCTTGACAAGTATACCTCATGGCCGTTTTCCATTGGGTGATGGAAAACGAGATCCGTAGATCTTTCTCCCAATTAAGTAAATGTGCTCTTTTGATCGGGAGAAGATCCCGCGTAATGGTCTTATAAATCGTGCTGGTAGGGAACCGTGAACCACCCTGCGAAGGCGTGATATGATTATAGAGGGTTTCGGGCAACTGTGCATCAATCCTAGGGAACTTATTCAAGAAATGGGTTATTCTAGAAAATTGGTAATACCAAGATTTGGGTATCCCATAGGTTTCTTGCAGGGCAGAGAAGGACCTCAACACATTTTGGTCATAACAATCTGTCAATACCTTTAGTCCCGCTCTTTTCCATCCTCCCACCGAGAAATCAGGGATGTAATATTGCAAAACCTCTATAGGGACAGGCAGCTAGCCCTAAACGTAAAAGTAGTGATTTCCACACTTGAATGGAGGCTCTCAGTGTGAGGGCCGATGGGAGCGGAAACTTTGGGTCTATAGTATGAACCATAAGTAACGAGTAGAGTGATTTCCCCTTATTAAGATCTGTCTCTATAGCTGGCCAGCTGGGAAAACTATTATTTGTACCCCAATACTTCAATTGTTTGAGAACAAAGGACTCATAATACCCCTGTAAATTTGGAACTCCCAATCCACCATGGGTCCTATGGTTATATAATATAGAGGCCGCCAACCTGTGTGGTCCCTTCTTCCAAGCAAACGCAAGCATTTGAGATTTGAGTTTGGCCATGACCGTAGTGAATAAAGGAACCGGGAGTGTGCGGAAAAGGTAAATGATCCTAGGAAGAATCATCAGTTTGTAAGTACAATGCGCCCCAACCAGGTTAAAGTCAATTTATTATAGCAGTCTAGGTCACTTTGGAGCGACTTGTATAGGATGTCGTAGTTGCAAGGAACCAACCGTGACAGAGGGTAGCAAAGTTAAATGCCCAGGTAGGTGATCGAGGTAGTGGCCCATTGGAAAGGGAATTCACCCTCCAATACCGAGCGTAGTGTAGACGGGACTTTGATAGCCAAGATTTGGGATTTGGATTCGTTAATTTTATAATACGAGACCTCCCCGAACTCTCTTATTACTTGCAGCGTGGCTCTCAGGGATGTCAAGGGACCAGTTAGGGTTAGAATAACGTCATCTGGAAACAGCCCTAATTTATGTTGACGATTGCTAGCTGTCATGCCCCGTATCCCCTCTGATATCCTGATCCTCTCCGCAAATGGCTCCATCACCAGCAAGAAAAGGGGACAGAGGACATCCCTGGCAGGTGCCATTTGTGATCGAAAAGGGTGAGGACAGGGGGCCATTAGCTAATACTCTAGCTGAGGGTTTTGAATATAGTACTAGGATCGCATTTTTGATAGGTCCTTGAAATCCAAACCTATCCAGGACTGCTGCTGCAAACCCCCAATGTATACGGTCGAACGCCTTCTCCGCATCCAGTGTAAGAAGCAGAGAAGGCGCTCCCATCTCCCCATCCCTCTTTACGAGACCCAATACCAGACGGGTGCCGTCTGGCGCCTCTCTGCCTTTCGTGAAACCGACTCAGCTGAGGTAGAATTTTTCATAATCTACTAGTTAATAGTTTTGCATACAATTTCACGTCACAATTAAGGAGCGATATTGGTCGGGAGTTGGCTGGGGAGTCCATAGATTTACCCGGCTTCTGGATTGTAACAATTGTGGCCTCCAGCATTCCAGGCGGGAACTGTTCTCCAGCCAAAACCCTATTAAACATTTCTACTAGATGTGGTAACAATGAGGGTAAGAAAAAGTTGGTCCGTCTGGGCCTGAGGATTTATTTTGTTGCAGCGACCTAACCACTGCTTCCACGTCCCTATCAGATACCGTGGCGTTGAGTTCCGAGAGTTGGTCAGCGTTTAGGGTGGGAGAGTCAACCTTTTGAAGAAAAGAGGCTATCTTTTCAGACGTGGGTTGAGGAGTGGAGTGATCAATGTTCAGGTTATAAAGTTTGGAATAGTAGTTGCTAAAAGCGTCTGCTATCTCATTTGGATGATAAAGTTTAGATTGTCTATCCGGAGCTAACATGTAAGGAATAGTAGATTTTTGTATTAACGGTTTGACTTGTCTCGCCATTAGTCTACTAGGTTTATTGTATGATCGATAGTAGGCTAACCTCATTGAGGTAATCTGTCGGTCATAGTCCATCTGCAGGAGTGAGTGAATTTCATGTCTCGTGGACATTAGTGCTTTATGTAGTTCCAGGGAAGAATTGTCTCAGTTGTTCTTCTAGTTCGGACGCCTTCTCTAAAAGGTCTGTAAGTTTGGCCTCCCTAGATTTTTTTGAAGTGGGAGCTTTGCTTTAGCAAGTCTCCTCTGATAGTAGCTTTATGGGCCTGCCAAAGGGTGAATATATTAATGTCCCCCATGTTGTTAAAAGAAAAGTATTCGGATATGTAAGCCTCGGTTTGTCGCTTATATTTAGGGTGTCTCAGAAGGAAGATATTATTCCGCCAAGATTTTTGGGAGTTGACAGCGTGAGCTCGGGAGATGGAACAGGTTATTGGGGCATGGTCGGACCAGGATGTTACCCCTATGGAGGATTTTACAATCCTAGACAACAAGGGCCTATCAGTAAGAAATAAATCAATGCATGAAAATGACCTATTACTGGCAGAGTAAAAACTGTATTCTCTCGAGTTTGCGTTTAGACAACGGAAGGTATCATACAGTTGGTTGTCTCTAAACCATCGTCCCAAGGTTGGGTTCTTTGTTCTACCACTCCCTGTCGAGTCTAGATGTCTGTCTAGGATGATATTAAAGTCTTCATATTACCCTTTTGTATTTTTCGTGTTTTATTCAAGATTTTACTTAAAAAGCGGACGGGGGATTTATTAGGAGCATAGATGTTGACCAGGGTTAGGGCAACCGACCCTGCTGAGCCTATTATAATAATATATCTACCACCCTGATCTACTAAGACCTCCTCAGTCTGAAAGCCCAGGGAGTCTCGTACCGCAATGGCTACTCAAGCCTTTACAAGCCTCTAACCGCCATTTACACATAACCGATAATGAAGCTGAAAATAAAGCTAAATACATAAAGCTGAGTACAAAATGCTGAGTACATGAAGCTGAGTACATGAAGCTGAGTACATAATAATTCCCGATCTAGTCGTACCTGAGTTAACAAGAACCCCGATGATAGATGACCATCAACATAGGAAGAAACAATATAATGAACAAACAGTGGAAAGATCACAACCTGTGAAACAAGCATTAGGTGGTAGAACAGGATAAAACCGTCCATATATTGGTCACCTTAACCAAGACCAGTTAAATCGGGGAGACAGCAGTCCAGCCTTGCCCTGCCATTCTTTCTAATTTTCTCCAACCCAGCGAGGAGAGTATGAGGTAGTACTAAGAAGAAAAGGCAGTAAAAATTAATCCCCCACTATAGACCAATCCGGGGGTCACATGGGAAGGGCTTTCTTTCTAGCAGGAATATTCGGTGAAGATGGCGATTTTTCAATATTCCATGCTTCCAAATGGTATTCCCCTTCCTCGAAGACTTTTGATGTTTTCCTGTCTTTTTGAATCAAAAGCTTCAACGGGAAGCCCCACTTGTAAGGTATCTGGAGGTCTCTCAATACCCAGGTTATTAGGGAGCGCTGCTTCCTAACTTGCAGTGTGACTTGTGATAGGTCTGCAAACACTTGAAAATTCTGGAAAGGCGGTGGGAGACCCTGTTTTTTCCTGATATAAGACACCAGCTCCTCTTTAGTACAATAAAAGTGGAACCTTGCGATCACATCTTTAGGTGAGAATGGTGGAATATGTTTTGGTTTAGGCCAATGATGAGCTCTATCAATCAGAAGTAGTTGGGGATCCTTGTAAGGGAAGACCAGCATTAGCATGTCCCTCAGATATTGCTGTAGGTTAGCAGAGGCCACAGAATCAGGGATCCCCCTGAATTTCAGGTTTCTGTGTCTATTTCTGTCCTCCAAATCAGCTAGTTTGGCTCTCAGCCCTGCAACCTCCTCCTCCAGAGAGTAGTGAGCATCAATAAGCTCATTGTGGGAGCTAGTCAGTTCCCCCATTTTATTTTCAATGTGGCTCACCCTAGATCCCATGTCTTCTAGTGAATTAGTAATTAGGAAGCCACGTTTTGTATTTGTGATATGTGAGTGGTGTATAGCTCATGGCTTTAGGAGTGCCCTCTGACACCACTTGGTCTGAGCTCGGAAAATTATGCAGTGGGTCTGCTACATCTGAGGCATTTGTGATAAGCTGGTTTATGGGGTTGCACTGGGACCCCTCCACAAGATCTCCAGTCCCTTCCTCAGCGCTAACTGAGATGTCACTCACCGCCTGCATGGCTGTCATGGTGTCTCTGTGTGAAGGCCTGGGGGAGGTGCAGCTTTGAGGCTCCTTATCCCTCTCCAGGGGTGTCTGAAGCGGTGGCAGAGGAGATGGTCTTCCCTCCGAAGTGCGGGCCCCCAGGAGAGGAGGAGAAGGAGGCGATATCCCCGGTCTTCCTCTGGACGGCGGTGAGGACTTGTCGGCAGCAAAGTGCTTCGGCTGGTGAGAGGCCGCGTGCATCTGTGGGGAGCCGCCATTAGATTCCTCGGCCGCAAAGAACTCTGTAAGGCGGCGTAATCCTGGGCGGGATGTCCTTTTCCGAGTCATCATGGCTTTGGGGAGGTAGGAAGATGTCTGGGGTCACAAATACTCCTCAGTCTGGGTGCTTATAGTCGCGGTGGATAGGATGGTGAGCCGGAGCTCTTTCAGCAGGCAGCCATCTCAGACGGCAGCAGGCCATGCCCCGGTAAAGCTACTTTTACACGTGTCAAAGAAATCTGGCAGGCTGTTCTAGCAGAGAACCGCGTGTCTGAAATCTCTCGATCCGACATAGCCACAGAGTGCCGCATTCCAACTAAACCCCATTGCCTATAATGTCATGTGGCGGGGATCCGACAGCTCCCTGACATATCAGCTGGAATTCCGCAGGACATACATTTCTGCACAAGCAGTACCCTAGAACTGGAGGTATCTGCAATTACAGTGTCTTATCATGTATGGTATATTGTTCATTCCAGCCAGAGGAGGAATGGTTGGCAGTAACTGTGCTAACCAGCCTGTTCCTTCCCTCTTTATTGGAGTGGGCTGGTCCTACTTCCTGTCAGGAGGGAGGGTTGCAGTCCAGAGAGTGAACGGAGGGGAAGCTCCTACTCCTAGAGACCCTATCCTTTTCTTCTGTGAGACCAACACTTGAGAGAGATCTTCAGTATCCAGAACACTGATTCCAGAACACATCAGTGTGAGAAGACAGCAGAGTGATCAGTGAAATTAAAGCTTTACAGTCACTGCTGCAGGTGAGGGACTATGGTTCAGACACTCTTCACTTAAACCAACACTAGGCCAGACTAACATTAAGCCTTAGTCACAAAGTGGACAACTTAACCCTCAAGTAGCTTCTAGTGCTATTGAACTGCCTCTTCATCTGGTGCCGGAAACTGCACTTTGTACTTAATACTACTGGATGTGCCACAAGTTATATTTTGCACTAAGTAAAGAGAGCTTTTATAGGTTTACTTCTGACCTGATTTTTCAAACCACCTTTCCAATGCACTAATCCCCAGGGAGCAACGGCCTGAGGGAGTACACCATGACACAACACCTCATCAGGGCCACTACAACTCCCATCCTCTGCTCCGGCTACTCAGGGGCTCGCTGCACACGCAAAGGTTTTTTGTTCAGCCAAATCTCAGCATGTACAGTATGTCAGGGAGCCAGATTCCCTGCCGGATCCATTATAGTCAATGGGGTCTGACGGGCACAATCAACTATCCAGCTATGCCAGATCCAGAGAACTCCGGCAGGCTGCTCTCTGCCGGATTTCTTTGATGCATGTTTGAAACTACCCTAACTGAGACAGATACAGTGCGGGAGTTTTGATTGGTTAGCCTTCCTTTAACTGTTTATGTTTTGTGTTTTTTTGCTGGGTATAGTGTGAGCTCTGTGCATCTGTATCCAGAATCTGTGTATTCAGGAGCGGATTGGGAACCTAAAGTGACCCTGGATAAAAATACCTAAAAGTGGCCCTGTATTGTGGAAGGGTCTAAATTGACAGGAGGTGCGGCAACAAAAGCTATTGCTCCAAAAGCTTTGCTCTGAGTTGGCCATCAATAGAGGCCATTTTCTCTCCTCCTCTTCCAGTTGTCTCTGATGGTGCTAGAGGTTAGATGCGGGACATAGTTGAATTCAGGAGGGCTACCACTGATAGCTTATTATGTACCCAGCTAGCGGCAGAGATGAGGGCTTGGGCAGCCCCTGGGCATCGGCCCACCGGGAAATTTCCCTGTAAGGTCTCTGTCCATATCCGTTTATTCCTAGTATCCTGTTGTAGTCTATTTGTGTTCTGTCATTATAGTTTGGGATAGATAGATAGATAGATAGATAGATAGATAGATAGATAGTGTATAGGAGACTAACGTCTGCACTGCTCATAATGAGATTTATTCTGTTTTCAGCCATTAATAATGTAAAGCATAAACACGACTATTTCATTGTCTTTATAAAACTTGAATACTGTTCCAAACTAAGCTGCTGCCGGAGGCACGGTGTGAATTGCTTATCTTCTCATCACCATCCTACAACCTAAACCAGAGATCAGTAACCTCGGCCCGATGGTGGTTGTAGTGGGCCGGGGGAGTATATGGCAAACGGTAAGCGTGAGTGAAAAATCATATTTATTTGTTTGCTGCAGAGAAAAAACGTTTACTCTTCAGTATATCTAGAGAAATGCAAATAAGGTTTTCAGTTTGGAACGGTTGGTTGTCTGTGGGGACATCAATGAGTTAATTGTGCTCAGTGAGATACCAAGATGATGAAACGTGTTTCCTGAAGTCTACAGAAGCAACCATACTGATATTGCACAAGCAGAGGCTGGTGACAAGCCACTCTTACCATGAGAAGCGTCTCCATGCTATCTCATCACACAGGGCAAATAACAGGCTCAAGTTACATGAGACCAAACAGGAGGTTTGGAGCTCAGAAGGAGATGCCAAGGATTTCATGCAGACTTGTTGTCAGGCTGGAATAATAATACTGGGGGACGGCGCTGCCTAATGAAGTGATTGCCTCTCGCAGCGACACACTGTTATTATACAAGCCTAGGCAATGTCTGCGGGGAACTTCTGCTGTCTTATTACAGCCGGGTACAGAGGAGGAAATAGTATTCAAGGAATATGCAAAAGACTGGAGAGATATAGGCGTCTAAGGCTACTTTCACACTCGCGTTTTGGCTTTCCGTTTGTGAGATCCATTTAGGGCTCTCAGAAGCGGTCCAAAACGGATCAGTTTTGCCCTAATGCATTCTGAATGGAAAAGGATCCGCTCAGAATGCATCAGTTAGGCTCCGTTCAGTCACCATTCTGCTCTGGAGGCCTGACGAAGCGGAGCCAAACGGCACAATAGAAAACAGATCCGTCCCACATTGACTATCAATGGTGTTCATGACGGATCCGTCATGGCTATAGAAGACATGATACAACCGAATCTGTTCATGACGGATGCTTGCGGTTGCATTATTGTAACGGAAGCTTTTTTGCAGATCCATGACGGATCCGCAAAAAACAGTAGTGTGAAAGTAGCCTAACTAGTAACTATGAGGCCCCATAGTCACATTTTTTTGCATATGCCTTGTAGGCATATGTAGAAGACAATTATAGAAGACATGTCCACAATCTAAGGCATTTGAACAACTTTGTAAATAGGACTCCTTAGATCATGCCCTAAAATGAATACAAACACCAGACCCCCTAAAAAATACAGATCCCCTAAACCAGGGGTAGGCAACCTTTGGCTCCCAGCTGTTTTGAAACTACAACTCCCAACATGCATAGTTGCTCTGTTCTTCTAAGAACTTACATAGAAATGAATGGAGCATGCTGGGAATTGTAGTTTCACAACATCTGGGAGCCGAAGGTTGCTGATGCCTGCCCTAAACCAATATTGGTCCAGACCCCTTAAATAAACACACACGCCAAACCAGACGGCCCAACAAAAATACATACCCCAGACCACCTAAATGAATATACATCAAAGACCAGCCCCTAAAAACTAGTAGCAACCCCTTACCAGAATCCCTAAATAAAGAACTTGAACCAGACATAAATACAGACTCCAGACAAATAGGCCGGCGCCTTTACCTATCATCTGCAAGCACGACCACCACTGCTGTATTCTAGGGTGGTCGTAACCCCTACTAACAAGCAGTGTATAATTTGATGGAAAAAGGAATCAAGCCAGCAAAGGAGGCAATATGGACAATCACAATACATTAGTAAGTGCCTTGTATGAACTTTATCATTATGATAAATACAATTTTCTGATGCAAGACAATCCCTTTAAGATGTAACAATGTATCAAGTCCTTAGTTTCAAACATTTTCAACGCTAAACAATGTCTTTAAATACATGGGGTTTCTATTTTCCATGGGAGCCTTAGTAAGATCTCATCACAGTACGGGGAAACTGAAGCAGGAAGTTCTGCGTCCTGCACTTGAAGAGGACCATGGAGAGGTCAGAGTCTACTCAGAATGGGTCTGGAGTCTCTAGGGATTCAAGTTTATTTTACAGTCTATTTCTGGTTCAGTATCTCGCAGCAGTAGCCAGATGTACCCTGATAGTAAATGGGAATATATAACTGACATGACCTATTCCTTGTTTGCAGCATGCTCTCACTGTGGAGTTTTTGGTACGTTTTCCCCAAGTAACTCAAAGGCTATGAACACCTTTGGGGGCATTTTTTTTTTTTTTCCCATCAGATAATATTTTAGGGATATCCATATACAGACAAATCTGATGTTTAGACAATAAGCATTGCTTTAACCACAATTGATAGCCATGTTACAATAGTAGATACTTAAGAAGCAAAAAAAATACCCTTTCAGATGTATCTCAACACACAATAATACGCCCCCCACCCCGCGATGAGACGAGCACCGTAAATCTAGCATAAATGCCCTGTGTCATAGGACCTACAACCTAGATATAACCTTATCCCCTGCCTTTCCCACAATGATTTTGTCACGGGACTCCTCCATCCCAGGTCACCCACCATAATTGACACTCCCCATCCCGGTCACTTGTACATGTAACCTCAGAAACCACGCTTATCTTCATAGTCACTCCTCCCAACACCTCCAGGGCAGTCATATGCCAAACTATGCCTCATTATTCCTATACGATACACACTTATCCCAGATCTTATTGAACCTAGCCAGACATTGCCTTTTAGTATAAACTCCTATAAACTCCTTTTTCCAGGCGAAGGATCTCGTCCATTCGGTTCAAGAATTCCACTTTAGAAGATGGTTGTGGTCTAAGCCAGTATTTAGCAATTAATTTGCGGGCCTAGAAGAGCAGACACTGCACCACCACGCGAGAATTCCTGTTTGTAATGTCCAATATTCCCAACACACACGTCCTTGGACCAGGCGGGATAAGCGTCTATAATACAGGTTAGCACACCTGTCTAAAAATTCTGAGGCTCAGATGAGGGCGTGGCTTCACGGGGGCTCGTGCCCTGGATGTATTCAGACCCTAGAAACGCCCCTGCTCCCCACATCTAGGGCAGGAAGCAGCGCAAGTGCAGAAGCTCTGTTTTCACTGCCGGAGCAGCGACTGCGCATGTGCCCCTACATTTGTTCCAGAAGCGGAAACGGAGTTTTTGCACTTGTGCTAGAGCAGCATGAGAAGGTACACTGCAGTCACCGATTAGAGCTCTCCTAAATAAATTCAGATGCCAGCCCAGATAGTCTGGACAAATTCAAACCCCTGAGCAAACCACAAGAACTAATACAGACCCCAGACCAGGCCCCTAAAACTAATACAAACCCCTTACCACACTTCCTAAATAAATACAGATTACAAACCAGATGAGACCCCTACATAAAGGCAGACCCCAGACTAGACAGCCTGAATGAATACAAACTCCATACTGGACCACCTAAATGAATACAGACCCCAGAGCAGCCCCCTAAAAATAGTAGAAATGCTTTAGCAGAATCCCTAAATACAGAAGCTGAACCAGATCAGATATAAGTACAGACCCCAGACCAGACTAAATATATACAGATCAGACTGCCTGAATAAATACAGACCCCAGACCAGACCCCTATAAAATACCATGCCATGCGCAACATACATAACCAGTCCTACTAATACATACATCTCCAAAAGCTAGGGGGGTCTAGGCCTGCACCTAACACAGTGCCTAAGCCTAAATCACATGATGTAAGGAGGCTCCCGACACCCAAGAACATCTGTGGCTGACATTCCTGGGCCCCAATGCAAAATCTGTAACCAGACCCCACCTATCATGTGCCATTTATAATATTGGTGCCTTCTCATGTTCCAGTCTGGGCTTTGGGACTCCTCAGGCACCAGGGTCTGGATGCAACGTTTACCTCAGCATTCCCAGCATTAAACCCTCTGATTACAGGCATTGAATGGAGCAGTTTCATTGAAAAATGATCATAAAGTTTCTGACATTCTACTACACATTTGGGCATTTCAGGCCTGGTCTTGGCTTACTTACTGCAGGATCATTTCCTTTGTCTCTCTAAACCGCTGTACACAAAAAAAGAGGAAATGAATCATCAGTATATTTTTGGTTCCATATGAGAAAAACTGAGCAAAATTCATACAAGATAGAAAATGTAACCGCCGTCATGTTCATATAGGCCCATGCACTAAATGATAGAAATTAGGCTGTCAGCAGATCCCACCATGGGCTGGTTCTCCCATCTGATAATGTCCGTGGATGCCTGTACCTCTGGATTTAAAGGGTTTTTCTAGGAATAAAATATTAATAACCTTTCCTCAGGATAGGTCATCAGTATCTGATCACTGAAGGTCCAACTACCAGCTGTCTGAAAGGGTCACAGCGCTCGTGCGAGTTTATCCGTGCGCCATCTTCCTAGGTCAGTGATGTCACATTCCTCAGTCACATGGCCTATGTTCAGCTCAGTCTCATTCAAGTCAATGGGCCTGAGCTGCAATCCCAAGTACAGCCAATATCCAATGGATGGCGCTGTGACAGGTGTGCTGTGAGGAGGCCTTAGTGGTGGCCTCTTCAAACAGCTGATGAGTGGTGGTGCTGGGTTTCAGACACCCAGCGAGGATAGGTCATCAATATTCTACTGTTGGGTTGTTTTTTGGGAGGGGAGATGGACCTGCATTATGGGAAATTCAGATCTACTATTGTGCCCCCCCAATCAGGGCAGGAATATTAATTAATTTAACCGCTACTCAAGCATGGGACTTTTTTTCCTGGCGCATTATTGGAATTTCTGGATTATCGTGTAGTAGAGTGATAGAATTATACTGTTCGTACACAGAGCATCTGTCAGCAGATTTGTACCTATGAGAGTGGCTGATCTGTTGCATGTGCGCTTGGCTTCAGCACTGAGGGCACATATGAACATTGGACCAACACAGATGCCTTCAGCTGCCAAGCGCACATGGAACAGGTCAGCCAGTGTCATAGGGACAAACCTGCTGACAGATGCCCTTTAAAGGGTAGGAAAACCTGGTAGAGGCTGCAAAAGACTTGAGACTGAGGTGGAGGTTCACCTTCTAGCAGGATACAGCCAGAGCTACAATGGAATAGTTTAGAGCAAAGCATATTCATGTGTCAGAATGGCCCAGTCACAGTACAGACCTAAATCCCATTGAGAATCTTTGGCAAGACTTAAAATTGCTGTTCACAAACGCTCTCCATCCAATCTGACTGAGCTTGAGCTATTTTGCAAAGAAGAATCTGCAAAAATTTCAGCCTCTAGATGTGCAAATACCCCGAAAGACTTGAGGCTGTAATTGCAACGAAATGTGGTCCTACAAAATATTGACTCGGGGTCATGACACACTTTCCAGATTGTTTTTTTTTTTTTAAATGTTTGAAAACCATGTATCATTTTCTTTTCACTTCACATATACTTGCTACTTTATGTTGGTCTATCACATAAAATCCCAATAAAATCTATTTAAAGGGGTTTTCTGAGATTTAAATACTGATGATCAATCCTCTGGATAGGTCATCAGTATCTGATGAGGGGAGGTCTGACACCCGGGACCCCTGCCGATCTGCTGTTTGAAGAGGCTGCTGCTCCCACGGCCTTCTCACAGCTTACCCTAGGTCAGTGACGTCACATTCATCTGTCACGTGGCCTAGGCTCAGTGAATGGGACTGAGAGTGATACCAATTACAACCGCAATACAATAAACGGCGCTGTGCTTCGGGAGCAGGGGGAAGTGTGAGGCACTCACAGGAGCCCCGGTGCCGTCTCAAACAGCTGAACGGTGGGGAGTCCCAGGTGTCGGACCCCCAGCGATAAGATACTGATGACCTATCCAGAGGACAGGTCATCAGTATTTAAATCTTGTGGGTGTAACGGGAAAAAATGTGAAAAATTTGAAGGGGAATGAATATGGTACTTTCTGAAGGCACAATATATATTTATATGAAGTATTTTTCTGTATCGGAGCAGAATTTCAGCTCTAACTGTAAAAAGGCATCATACAAATCCTTACAACATCAACATTTATTTCAAGGTGTGATATACTCATAGACATTATATAAATCATCATATATGATATGGAATGGAACGTGATTCAGCTACATATATAGAAAAAATCTGTTTAAATACAATTATATATTTTTATTTTACACAAAATATATTAGACATCCAAAATATGATATGCTTTATAATAATGAGGTATCTTAACACAGAAATACCATAGGAATGACATCGGATGACAGCAGGGGCAGACAAAACAGGATGCTGATGAGTAGGTAAGGCTTTCCAGGCTTCTGATATATCCTGATATATCCTGAGAATAGGTAATTAATATCCAATCAGTGAGGGTCTGACACACCGCACCCCCACGATCAGCCACCGGGACTGGAACTAGCACTGTGAATGGAAAAGGAAGCAGACAGCTCCGTTCAAAGTGTAGTGGCCATGCTGGGTTACTGCAGCTCAGCTCCTTTGAAGTGAATAGGAGCTGAGCTGCAGTACCCAACATGGACACTACACATTGAACGGAGCTGTCTGCTTCCTGTTCCATCTAGGAGCTAGTTCCAGTGCTGAAGGCTGTAGGGAACAGCTGATTGGTGGGGGTGCAGGGCGTCAGACCTTCTTACAGATTGGATATAACTGAACTATACCGACCATAGGTCACCAATATCGGGAGCTTGGAGGAACGCTTTTAAAAGGCAAGCAAAATCTGATTTAATGCCATTAAAAAATATATACGGTATATAAAAAGTCACATAATAATTTGGTCCTTGAAGTATTGGAGAGATTATACGTGTGATTTTTTCAGATTGCATTCAATTATTATAAAGCTGATGAAATAGTCTGTGATTCTGAAGGCCAAGAATCTACATGGGGTCCACAGCACCATCTGTTAGCTGCTCGGCCACCATGAGCCTCTTTGCGTACCATACATGATCCATACTATGTTCAATTGTGGCTGTGGACGCTCAACTAGATAACAAATTTGCTTTATTTGACCTCATTCAAGTACTAGGCCGTACCTTGGACCATGACACATGTTGTATGTTAGGATGAAATGCTGGCCTTGTAAAAATGTTGGCCAAATTGAAGCTGAACACTACCCACAACCAAGGGGTATTCTAACTGAAGGCACTTATTGGATATCCACAGGACATGAAATAGATGTCTGCTGGGACGGAGTCTGACCATGAAGAGAACTAGATGGAGTCCTCAGTGTCCACCCCAAGTAAGAGAAGGGTAGACACTATCCATCACACATTGACTGCATACCTTCACATGCCATTAATGTCCATGGTCGGAACAAGTTAAAGTGTAATGGGGCCTCGATGTCCTCAACCAACCAAAAATGAACCAGAACGAACAGTTAGAGGCAACAGCCATTCAAGGTGTAGCCCAGGTCTAAGCTTTATGACTAAACTGAATTCTACCAAAAATGACCAAGAAAGAGAATAGTTTAAAACCAGTAGAGGGAGCTATTTTGAGGAGACACCGTGGTGGTTCATAGAAACCAATCAGATTTCAGCTGTAGATGATTATTTTAGCAAAATAAATAAATCAAACACTTGATTGGTTGTTACCGAAACACCACGTTTTCTCCAAGCATATATTTCTATTACGTATGTGTGGGATGATGTTGTCCGGTCCCGGCACTTCAGAAGGACATTTAATCCTTACCAACAATTGTGTTGATAAATTCACTGCATGTAAAGTCACGCCCAAACAAGGCCTAAATGCCTACTTCTGGGTGGGGTTTACATAATCCACACCCATTTTTGGGGGCCAGGACAAGTCAAATTTGCTAGGATTGTCTGTGAAAATTTGAGACTGTTGGCAACTATGTAATTAGGACCTAAACGGGACAGTCTCAAGACAGGTTTCAGTGAATTATGACAATGCGACAAAATGTTTTTTTACCCTGAATTTCAGTAAAAAATTCCATTTGAAACACAACTACATAAACCATGTCTAACCCGTTTTGTGCTAAAAGTGGTCAGAATTGTTCAGATCTGGACTGAAGTGACCAACGTTGAAGTTGATAAACTGGGGACATTTAAGCCCTGTCCTTGGAACGCCCCAGACACACTGAGACTACCCACTTGTGGGAAGGACTTACAAATGCCCCACCTTTTTCCAGCTTAAGACGGCCCGAATTGGTCGCGAGAATTGTCTCTGAAAATTGGGTACAGTCCCTGCAAATTCGGGACTAGTTGGCAACTGGGACCTTAAATACAATTCTTATGGAGTCATTTACCAAACTGGTGTAAAGTAGAACTGTCTTAGTTTCCCATAGCAACCAATCAAATTCCACCTTTTATTCTCCAAGGGAGCTGTCTAAAATGAAAGGAAGAATCTGATTGGTTGCTATGGGCAACTAAGCCAGTTCTACTTTATACCAGTTTGATAAATGACCCCATTAATCTTCTTTTTTTTTTTAAATACGAAAAAATAAAATATTCAGGCAAATTGACCAATAGAGTTGTAAGCGTTTAGTGCAAACTGTACTCATGGCGTCCCAAACAGGCTTCTCTACCTTACAACACACTATGGCGGTTATACTTATAGTGCAAGTCAATAACAGTTTTGCCACAGCCATTGTAAAGTGCTGCGCCAAAGTGGATTTCATCAGTATGGCAGCCATCGCTGGTGTCGCTCTGTACTTATGTGCCCCATTGGTGGTCAATGGTACAGTATGCGGTTTCCAAAGACCTGAACTCTTCTTAAAGTGCAAGCCTCACCTTGTAAATTGTATTGCAATCATATACAAATCTGGTATTTTTTTGTATATGAATATTACATATTATGATTTGTATATTGGTGCAATCGGTGCTGGTGATTTTGTACGTGGCAATTTTTTTTTTACTACAGATCAATAGTTTTCTTTTAAACTATGACCCCACACGTCATTTTCTCAGCGATCGGATCCCCACCATACATCCTGTGAAGAGGGGATATGTTTAAAATGTTAAACCTTAAAGGTCATCAATATCTAGAAACTGGAAAACCCCTTTAAGTGTACAGTATGGCCAAGAGAAGAAAAGCAGGTCATTTAACGGGGTTTTCCAGGAATAGAATATTGATGACTCATCCTCGGGATAGGTCATCAATATCAGAACGGTAGGAGTCTGACTCCCGACACCCCCATGACAAGCTTTTTGAGCAGACCACTGATCGCTTTTCTTTTCCTAGGCCAGTGACATGGTCTACGTGCTGCTCAGTCCCATGCAGGTGAATGGGCCTGAGCTGCAATACCATGCGCAGCCACTATACAATGTACGGCGCTGTGCTTGGTAAGCGGTGAGGGCTTCACTGCCCTGCGCACCTTTCAGACAGCTGATCAGCAGGGGCTACCAGGATTCAGACCGCCACCGATAAGATAATGATGACCAATAGGTAAACAATACTGTTCTCTTGGAAAACCCCTTCAAGGAGCGCTGTTCGCATCTTTTGCAGCCCCATTGAACTGAATAAGGCTCAGGGACGGGCCCAAACAGCGGTCGGGTATGAAGCCCTACCCTGGGTTCAGACCTGAGCATTCTAAAAACGCGCGTTTTTGTCGCGCGTATTTCAGCGCGTTTTTGCAAATAGGAAACGTGCGTTCATACGCGCGTTCTTGTGATTGACTACTGTGGTGTCAATCACAATACGCGCGCCAAACGCCCCCAAAAAATCTCAAGTACTTGTTTATGCGTAGGGCGTTTTACAGCGCGTTCGAACGCGCTGTAAAACGCGAAAATGTGAACCAGTCCCATAGGGAAGCATTGGTTTGCATGTGTTGAGCGTTTTACAGCGCGTTCGAACGTGCTGTAAAACGCGCAAGTGTGAACTTAGGGTTAGAGTTGGCAGGTCAACCTATGGGCAATCCAGGGGCAGGTCAGAATCAATGCCATGGCTATTGGACAAGCAATTATGATGGCAGAACTTTTCAAATGGAGAAAAAATAATAATAATAATATTTAAAACTGACATCGGCACACACAGAAGCGATTATTCTCTGGAAACAATGAGAGTCATTTACAAAAACCAGCGTGGGAGAAGCAGTATAGCGGTATAGCCTATGGCTGCCAATACGTATTCTGTGCAGTGGGGTACTGGCAGCAGACCTCCTCGGAGCACAGTCACGCACGGCGGTCCATAATAAGCCACAGTAACCCATCGTACCGCATCCAGCTGCTTCTTGCACGGCTTAGTGAATGCGGAAAATAATAATTGAGTTAACAATCAAATGAACAATAAATAGAGCACTATGAAGAAAAGACAACCCTGCCTGCCTCGTTCTGTGTCCAAAATGGAAAATTGACATTTGTTTGCCCCATCCACCCAGACCGTTACCCTAGGAGGACCCGCTGTAAAGTTCTGTGGTGCAGAAAGTGCACTGTTAATCTTGAATTCAGTTGGAATATCCCTTTAAGCCTCACAGCGGCTTTCCCGTTCAAGTGATAGTGGTTACCTACGTGTCTTTAAAGCTGCGTTCACATGACGTTTTTGTCCCAGGTTTACCGTATACATAATACGTTATACGGGTGACTCCAGTGGCATCCATCACCATAGGGGTTCAGTTTTTTTGCTGGACTCGGCAGTATGGAAAAGTGTAGTTTAAGCCCGATGCACACGACTGTATCTATTTTGCAGTCCACAAATTGAGTTCAATGGGCCGGATTTTGCGGACCAGAATAGGACATGCTCTACCCTTTGCGGCACGGAGATGGATGATTTCCACATGTCCGTCCTGCAAAAAGTCAAAACATGTCCTATACTTGGCCGCAAAATGCAGACCACAGACCCACTGAAGTCAATTTGCAGATTGCAAAATACATACGGCTGTGTGCTCCTCTGCATCCGTTTTATAATTGGCCAAGAGAAGGGGACTGTGAAACATTACATTTTTTTTAAAATGACCTTTTTATGGTAAACGTCCTGCTGGTTGTCTGCCGCCACTCAGCTCCCTGCTGTTCCAATCCCAGCTGGCTCATCACCAATCATGTTTCATTTTTCATGACCGCAGAGGCCAATGATTGGCTGCAGCAGGGGACTGGAGAGGAGGTGCGGGACTGGTGGGACAATTTAAAGGTGAGCACAGGTTGTTTTTCTCATTCATTTTACACAGCCCTCGGCTCTAGGCTATCTTTTTAAAAAATCTCAGAAAACCTCTTCAAGGGCTCATGCATACGGCCGTTGCCATTTTTGCGGTCTGTAAATTGCGGATCCGCAAACCACAGACACTGGCCGTGTGTGTTCCACATTTTGCGGATCAGAACGTGCTGTCCTCTATAGAACTGTCCTATCCTTGTCCGTAAAACAGACATGAATAGGACATGTTCTATTTTTTTTTTTACGGGGCCACGGAACAGACATACGGATGCGGACAGCACATGGGTAGGCTGCCTGCAGCTTTTGAAGCCCCACTGAGGTGAATGGGTCCACATCTGATCTGAAAAAAATGCGGATCGGATTGCGGACTAAAAATAAGTTCGCGTGCATGAGCCCTAAGGCTTTTTTGTGATGTTTTTGCCAAGATCTGCATTTTTAAACCTATGGGAATTATGAAACGCACTGCAAACCTGTGGTTTTTAGTAGTGGTGTTTTCCATCAATTGCGGTCCATGCATTTTTTTTTCTTTTTAAATTGTAGCATAACCTGGCAATGGTTACATAGTTAATACGGTTGAAAAAAGACATAAGTCCATCAAGTCCCTCTATGGCGTTTTTTTATATACTGGTATATATTTTTCTGACATTGTTGTACCAAAGATATCAATGGGTCAGTGTTTTAATGGCATTTTTAAAATGGCTTTTGGGGAGAAAAGCACCATTACAAAAAACAAAGCATGTTTTTACTGCATTTCATAATTCGCATACTTACAGCTAACAACCAGAGGAGTGTTTTTTTCCATTACAAAAATGCCAAAAATTAAAAAACTGGCAAAAACACTACAAAACCCCCCCACTATGTGTGTGATAGGCTTCATTCACATGTCCATTTCGATATCCGGCAGGCTGTTCCAGCATACAGGAGCCTTCTGGATCTCACAGGATCCTCTACTTCACCGCTTGATCCCCATTGACTGCAATGAGGCCCAGCCGGATCTCTGAAACGGAGAAGTGAACGCAACCATAAGAAAGGTCAGCAGAGACAGTACCTTATTTGACACCTTCCTCCAACTACAAAGAGCATCTTTTGCTTTGGAGGATTCGGGCCGTCCATGCACTAAGAACATCCCATTCATTTACATAGCGCCATGTAATGCTTCTTCTACCCAGGGGTGCACGACCAATGAGGCCAGGTGAGGCGTTTGCCTCAGGCAGCACCAGGTGGGGCAAGAGAGGGGCAGCCAAAGGGCCATGGGCTGCAGGGAAGCAGTTAGGTTAAGAAATTGGCCTTGGGGAGGGAGGGATGCCGTTTCAGTTTTCGCCTCAGTCAGCAGAAAGGCTAGGTGCACCCCAGCTTTTACCCTGTGGTGGTGCTACAAAGGAATTGTATACTTCCCCACAGATTATGACTGATCGTTGGAGGTCCCTGTGATGAGCTTATTTTCTAACAAAATGGACATCTTTAAAGGGTTTTCTCACAGTAGACTATTGATGACCTATCCTCAGGATAGGTCATCAATATCTGATCGGTGGGGGTCCGACATCCGGAACCCCTGCCGATCAGCTATTTGAAGAGGCTGCTGTGCTCTGGTGAGCGAAGTGGCCTCCTCCCAGCATGAAAAGCACAGCGCCGTACATTGTATAGTGGACGTGCTTGGTATTGCAGCCCAGTCCCATTCAGCTGAATGGGACTGAGCTCCGTATAGGCCATGTGACCAATAAACGTGAAATCACTGGCTTAGGGCTAATGCACATGACCGTATGTATTTTGCAATTTGCAAAAAAAAAAAACGGATGACATCCGTGTGCATTCCTTATTTTGCCAAACGGAACATCTGGACCCTAACAGAACAGTCCTATCCTTCCATTTTTTTTTTTGCAGACACTGAAATGAATGGTTCCGCATACGGTTTGCAAAAAAAACGGAATGGACATGGAAAGAAAATACGTTCGCGTGTATGAGCCCTTAGGAAGATGCTGGCCTCTTCAAGACGCTGAAAGGCAGGGGTGCTGGGAGTCGTACTTCCACGGATATCATATTGATGACCTACCCTGAGGATAGAACAACAATATTTTACTTCTGGAAAACCCCTTTAAGAAAATGTAAGATGGTCATGAAAATCATGCGGCTCTTCCCTCTGTATTGCTTTAGACCAGGGATCAGCAACCTTAGGCACTCCATCTGTTGAGTAACTACAACTCCCAGCATGCACACTTGCTTCGCTGTACTCGGAAGTGAATGGGAGTTGTAGTGTCACAACAGCTGGAGTGCCGGAGGTTGCCAACCTCTGCTTTACATCAATTTAAGCCTACTAAACCTAACAAAAGACATACAAAAGTTGTGTAAGAAGAGTCGCCATTGGAAAATGCGACCTAACCGTCCTGTCTATTATCGTAGACGTCACTTTCTTACTATTGTATGGAGACAAAGGGACCGCACACATAATGGATAATGCAAAAGCCATCCAGCATTTAGTCACCGCAATTACATGACGCAACGCCTCGTACACAGAAGTCCTTTTTTAGGACTCATGCACACGACCATATGTATTTTGCAGTCCGCAAAAAACGGATCCGCAAAAAATACGGATGACATCCGTGTGCATTCCGTACTTTGCGGAATAGAACAGCTGGCTCTCAATAGAACAGTCCTATCCTTGTCAGTAATGCGGACAATAATAGGACATGTTCTGTTTTTTTGCGGAAAGGAAATACGGACATACGGAAACTGAATGCACACGGATTAACTTCAGTTTTTTTTGCGGACCCATTGAAATGAATGGTTCCGTATACGGTCCGCAAAAAAAAAACTGAACGGACACGCAAAGAAAATACGTTCCTGTGCATGAGGCCTTAGGCTGAGTAGAAGATAAGGACCAGAGTCAGAGAGTCGCCACTATGTGCTCCAAAAATTCTACACCGATTCTGCATTATCCACTTTGCGTTCCGTCATTCACCTCTAGGACATAGAATATGATGGTGACCTGTGACACTGAGCACCATGGGGACCTGCCCCCATCCAGGACAACACCCCTGATGCGAGAGCGCTGCTGTTGAATGGAGTAAATTGGGTCACTTGCAGTCATACAGTCCCTACAGAACCAATGTAAGGACTGCAAAAACATATATTCCAGTACTTACACACATTATGATCGGGTAAGTCGTAAAAGACATATCCTGGACTCTCAAAGCCAAAAAATAAAAATAAAAAAACTACCCTGAAAGATCTCTCCGGCGTGGTTAAGTGCTGCAGTAATACTGAAAGGCGGACTCAAAATAAAATAAAATATTTAAAAAACAACGTACAAAGTATAACAAGTGTGCAAATACTGACATTAGTTTCTTTGGCATGAAGCATAATGATGTAATAGCACAAGTATGCACAAGGATTTCGCTAAATTGAGGCGCCTCTACGGCATTACGAATACATTTTCTGCATTGCATAGAATTTGCCAAGTGAACCCTGCTAATATTCCCAGCGCCACATGGGTGCAATAAAGCCCTATGTCATTGTATAACCACTCAGAGAGTCGTGTGTTTGCACCTTAATGCTTCCCTGATAAAGTTCCTCGGAGGGGAACTCATGCGAAGTATCCGAGGCATTTGAACCCACAAGTTGAGTAGCTGGAAACAGGCCCGGTCCAACAACTCGGGCCCGTAACCCTCCAGCAGATTTACAGGCCGCGCTTCCTTGAACATTTTTGGCAACGTGATGAAATTAGGAAGGGTGCTGTTACCTAGGAAGAAATGCATAAGTGCCTCCTTTTGCAAACATTCCTTCCAGAACATGAAAATGTCGGCTATCCTCTCCATGAGGAATGAGTCATCCCACTTTTCAAAAGGAATCCGAAGCAAAAGGTAGAAAAGTGTCGTTTTCAAGTTGTAGGAGCAGAAGATGGATCTCCACTGACAGGTGAAGGAAGGCTGGAAGGTCTTGCTGCCCAGGTCCCTCAGGCTCTTCATAATCTGTAGGCACTTCAGGTGACACGAGTTGGAAGGGGCCTGATCCTTGAACCAGGTCAGGTACTTCTGCTCATATTTTGAAAAGTTTATCCCCCAATAGGGATCCAGATTTAAGTTGTCCTGGTGGGACGAACTGCCCCAAGGCTGGGCGGTGAGGTACACAGAGTCCCCCAGATGAAAGGCAGGGATAAGTCGTACGGACATGGAGATGTGGCAGCAGACATAATCAGACCTCGGGAGAATTTTCAGAATGAGTTTATCGTCCCACACAGTAAGCGTGATGTGACATCTCTCCTCGAACTGATACCTGATGACATTGAGACACCTTTGGATCTTCCAATGGAACCACTTGAGGATGAGGCTGGCGGACAGCTGGCGTCGGCGGTCTACCTCCAGGCAAAAGCAATCGTTAAACTGCTTATACGTTTTAACCCACTCGGACTTTTTGGGCGCCGCCACCCCACATCGTACAGACCCGCCAAGCATGGGCATGAAGTCTTTTTTACCAACCTCTGCAAAAACAGGCTCCAGCTTCAGACTCTGTGGCATTTTTAGAGGCACCAAGATGTCAAAGCAGTCCGGGCTGTTGATTTTATGTTGCTCATAGGCACTTCCGATCTGGAGGTAGTCCCCTCTGAAGATGACGCCGCCATCATGCTGCTTGGCTTTGCCCACTTTGATGAGCTCGCCCACTATCTGGCTGACATGTGCTTTGCTGTGGCCAAGAACATGTGGAGAAAGCTTGATGTGCTGTTCATAGAAGGTCTCCAGCAGATTCCTCCTGAGCTGCTGCTGCTGGCGATGATGGAAATTCAGGTGGTGATCCTTAGGCTGGGGGTAGTTGCAGCATCTGAAGACCCCATAGCACACCAGCATCACCAAGCCCAACTTGAAGAGAAGTTGCAAACTGCTGAGGGATTGCTCCTGACAACCCCCATCCTCCTCATGACTGCTCCTTCTGAGGGCAAGGAACATGCAGCAGATGCCTGTCAGCAAGATGATCACCAGCAGCCAGAACACCTTGAGATTTAGGGAATAGGCTGTCATCCTGCTGAGGAGAAGGAGGAGGTGCTTGTCACCCCATCATCTGCTGGGGCAAGGGTGGCAGCAGGTCTCCCACAACTTCCAGATTCCTGCAGTCTTCTCCCGGCTTCTGGAGCTCTGACCGTTATTCAGAAACTTCCTCTTCCGAGAAGGGAATGGTGGGAGGATGCCTGCTCATACTTTCTATGAGCTCAGAGGAAATGCCAGTGTGCACGGGTACCAGAGGGGCACTGCGGCACACCTCCCTCCGCGGTGACCTCCCAGCAGTGCCACGCTGCACTCCCGACAACCGGAGCGGGCATTAACCCCTGACGAGCCGGACCTCCTCACTTCCTGCTCCGCTCTCCTGAGGACTAAGTGCTGAGTCTTCTTAAAGGAACAGGATGTTTGTTGCTGTAGTAGTTGCAGCCAACATTGCAGATACTTCTATCTTCAGTCCTTAGATTTTTTTTTTTCTTGCAAAAGATATTTGTACTGTAAATATCCTCCCCTATTTCCAGCCCTGGAGACCTTCAGCTGCGTTTACTGGCGAAAAACTTCTGCAGTCATTTCAGTTGTGCCTTTGCAGTGTGAAGCTGCTGGGGCAAATGCTTAACTGGCAGCTCCCTAATGCAGTGGCTTCTTTGTGCTTGGAATTACTGAGGCAGGAGACTCTTATTAAAGGGGATCTCCGGGCTTTTAATATTGATGACCTAAACACGCGTTCTTGTGATTGACTACTGTGGTGTCAATCACAAAACGCGCGTCAAACGCCCCAAAAGAAGCTCAAGTACTTCTTTATGCGTTGGGCGTTTTACAGCGCGTTCAAACGCGCTGTAAAACGCTCAAGTGTGAACCACTCCCATAGGGATGCATTGGTTTTAATCTGTTGAGCGTTTTACAGCGCGTTTGAACGCGCTGTAAAACGCTCAGGTGTGAACTTAGGGTAAGGCAGCTCTCACCAGCATAGAACACCCTCTCTGCACGGATGCCGCACCTGGATGCAAAAAACACATATGTTCGTGTGTATGTAGCCTAAACATGTCGTCTACCGTCTCTTTTCCTGCGCGCTGCCGCTGTGTCTATGTTAAAACAGGATACGGCACGAGTGCACAACGCGCGCCTTCCCTTCATACGGCCGATCGGCGGGAGTGCTGGCTGTCCTGAGGATAGGTCATCAATATTAAAATCCCGGAGAACCCTTTTAACCCCTTACTGACGCAGCAACTCTTCGTTTTTGTTTTTCTGAAGCCGCAACATTTAATTTTTTTTCTGCCTGGGCTTGTTTTTTTGCCGGACAAGTTGTAAACTAGGGTGGAATGGGGGAAAAAAGCGCAATTCAGACATAGTTTTACAGGTTTCAAAGGCTGATTTCTTGGGGGGAGATCTGTATTTTTAATTTTTTACCATTTTGGGCTGTGTATGACTTTGATTACTTTTTATTAAATTTTTTTGGGGGGAGGTGAAGCAAAAACGAAAAAAACAAAAAACAAACAGCAAATCAGATATTTTTACACAGGACAATGATCAGGAGCAAGTGTTCACCAGATGAGCTGCCCATGTAAAAGGTCCTTGTCCTGCCCCTGTCAGATTTGCAGATAGCTCTGACATTTGCCACTGCAGGTGTACAGCAGGATACACCCCAATTATGGTTTCCCAGAATCTACATTACACATAGGGCTCTAACATGATGCGAACAGTTAAAAATCTCACACAAATAAAGGGATGTCTGTTTATTTATTTATTTATATTTTGATGTTTTACATTTATTAAATATGTTTTCTTTTGTAGTAACCATAGTAACTTTCATTTGTCTATATATTTATTTATCTCTTTATTTATGTGACATATATTTAACACATACACCATTAGGCTTCCTGCACACGACCATATGTATTTTGTGGTCCTCAAAATGCGGATCCGCAAAATACGGATAGTGTTGTGCGCATCCCGCACTTTTTCTCAGCCCCCATTGTAGAAATGCTTATTTTTGTCCACAAAATGGACAAGAATAGGACATTTTCTATAAGGCCTCATGCACACGACCGTTGTTGTGGTCCGCGTCTAAGCCGCATATTTTGCGGCTTGGGCGCATACCCATTCACTTCAATGGGGCTGCAAAAGATGCGGACAGCACTCCGTGTACTGTCCGCATCCGTTGCTCTGTTCTGTGGCCCCGCTAAAAAAATAGAGCATGTCCTATTCTTGTCCGTTTTGCGGACAAGAATTGGCATTTCTACAATTGGCCGCGGACCGCAAAACACATACGGTCATGTCCATGAGGCCTAACTTGCAGCACAGATGCGGACGGCAGATGACATCCCATGGCTACAAGGCTCAATTCAGATGGTCGCGTAGTAGAGTATGTATTTGCAACCCCTGGTTCTATTAGATCACCAAAAGGGGTTTCCAAAAGGACTGGAAACCCCTTTAGTGTAATTGTCGATGAAGTGCCAGGGAACATGGATGTGTGTACGGCTCTGTTCACATCAGTATGGGCTACATCAGGAGTAATCCGCAAGTAGACCTTGATGACCGCAAAACAGCTTCTTGTAAGCTAACTCACACTACTAGGGCTCATGAATACGAATGTGTGCGCCCCGTGCTGCGGAATGCAAATAGCGGTCCTCAATGCCGTGTGGCCGCCATTTGCGGATGCGGACCCAGAACATTCAAGTGAATGGGTCTGCTTCTGTGATACGGAGTACAGGCGAGCCGCAATACAGGCCGGGGCCGCACAGGTACATGCGCATGAGCCCTGGGATGGTTTGTCTGTCTTTTAAGGGGAACAGCTGAGAAAATAAAGAAATAACATGACAATGGCGTTAGTATATTTGGAGCATTTGCCCCTGATTTTGGATGTGTGTAGATGTGGAATCCCACCCTCCCCAGTTCAATTATTAGTGGCAGAGGCATTACTTTGGGTCCCATTGCAAATTCTGTACACTCTCCCCTTCCGCCATGTGTCATTTACAATACTGGCCCCTTCTAATGTGGCAGAAAGGCCTTTGGGTCCCATAAAGCACCATAGCCCATGTGTGACAGGTACTTCTGCACCCTCAATAGCTACAGCCCAAATTGGTGGCTTTCTTGGGCTTTGAAGGCTCTGTTCACACCTGCATTTGAGCCTCCATCGCAGATTCTGTCATATTTGCTGAGAAACTCCCAGCGTGCAGCGCTATGTTTGGTCTGGTAAAAGACCGTGCATCATAATGGAACCCGATGGCCTCTAAGGCCCCTTTTACATGTCAGGGAATGACAGATGTGTGCTGTCCATGGTCTCCACGGACCACTCACGTATCCATGGACTTTAATGTGTGTACTCACACATCACTGGTTTTTCACAGTCCGTGCTGACACCTCAGATGCTTGCCCTATATTTGTCCGTGATTATGGATTCCTTGCGCACATTATAGTCTATGGGTAGGTGAAAACCATGGACACAACAGACATGCCATATTTGGTTCGTAGTTTTCACGGACCATTGGTAGGAGAAGCTCTGCAACTAATTTTCGGCCTACCAGTGTCTGTGGAACACGGATGACACACAGATGGAAAAAACGGACGTACAGACCACACATGGATCCTTCATGGATGAGCCACTGACCAGTGGCCTAACTAGAACCAACTATAAACCCACAGCAAAGTTTTGAACAGCCTCCTGCTCCCATCCTAACCTCACTTTTGGTCAGACCAGGTCCGGCAGGCACTCCGTGTGTTTCCTACACGAATATACTGTAAGTTATGTCACGGTACATACTATATTGTATAATACTGGTGAGGGGACCCCGACGATGAAATCTTTCAGTCCTCCTCCTGGACGGGGCCCATTCTGAGTTCCACTATAGCTACACCTCTGCCACTGACCACGGACATGTGAAAAAGGCCTAAGTCAGGGGGTGTATTGGGCTGAGTTGGTGATGAATCCTTCACAGCTTGAATTCTGTTTTTCTGCTCCTATGATGGAGCCTGCACAAAAGAAGAATTTCCTGACGTCCATGTGAACTGAGCCTAACGTTGGCCATACACATTGGATTCATGTTGGCATTACCGCCAATTTCAGTGGAAACTAACAACCATCTAAGGCTACTTTCACACTAGTGTTTCTATTTTCTGTTATTGAGATCCGTCATAGGGTCTCAAAACCGGGAAAAAAAACGCTTCCGTTTTGTCCCTATTCATTGTCAATGGGGACAAAACGTAACTGAACAGAACGGAGTGCTCCGAAATGCATTCCGTTCCGTTTGGTTGCGTTCTCATACCGGAGAGCATGCTGTGGTTTTCTTTCCGTTTCTTTCCGTCATGACCCACAATGCAAGTGAATGGGGACGGATCCGTCTAAGGCTACTTTCACACTGGCGTTTTTGGTTTCCGTTTGTGAGATCTGTTCAGGGCTCTCACAAGCGGTCCAAAACGGATCAGTTTTGCCCTTAATGCATTCTGAATGGAAAAGGATCCGTTCAGAATGCATCAGTTTGCCTCCGTTCAGTCTCCATTCCGCATTGGAGGCGGACACCGAAACGCTGCCTGCAGTTTTGACGAAACTGAGCCAAACTGACACTGGCACAATAGAAAACGGATCCGTCCCCCTTAGACTTTAAATCGGATCCGTTATTGCTATGTTAAAGATAATACAACCGGATCCGTTCATAACGGATGCAGATGGTTGTATTATCATGACGGAAGCGTTTTTGCTAAACCCTGCCGGATCCAGAAAAAACGCTAGTGTGAAAGTAGCCTAATGTGTATGGGGGCCGAGGCAGAGAAGGATATAAACTGCCCGATCCTTTTGCTCTCAGGAAGTGTCTGGTAGCGATTTTCTCTCCTCTCCCCATTCTCTACATGTGCATGCTCAGCCAAGTCGTGCATGCATATGTATAGCGGTCAGCCATTTAGAGAGAGTGCAGACAATTACTTACAGTATTTGGAGGCCTCTCCCCATTACCCCCAATGTGTGAGCTGGGATGAATGACTGTTCACTGTTGTCACAGATTAAGGCTACATTCACACGACCGTATGTGTTTTGCGGTCTTCAAATTGCGGATCCCCCAAAAAATGGATGACGTTCCGTATGGAATACGTTTTTTTTGCGGATCTGTTTTTTTTTCCTGCAGATCCATTGTAATAATGCCTATCCTTGTCCGCAAAACGGCCAAGAATAGGACATGCTCTATTTTTTTGCAGGTCTACGGAACGGACATACGGATGCGGCTAGTACACGGTGTGCTGTCAGCATTTTTTGTGGACCCATTGAAATGAATAGGTCTGCATTCTATCCGCAAAAAAAAACGGAACGGACACGAAAACAAAATACGTTTGTGTGCATGTAGCCTAATATTGTCAGCCTGCAGCTGATAAGGACATAGCTGTGATAAGGCTAGTCACAACAGATAGCCCTGCAGCATTCTGCCAGCTCACGGACTTCTCGTCAGCTGGCGTCCAGATAAGGCTAGTCACTAAGAGCCAAACGTCATTTGTTTCTTGTAAATACAAAGTCAGCTTCTCCTTGCGTGCATAGCCATTGTTTAATGGGCATCTAGCATGTAAGTGACTTTTCTCCATCTGTTTGACTCGATGAACCAGTCCAACTGGTCTGTTCTGCTCCTTGCACCCAAAACAGTTATCAACTAAACTTACAATTGCCTCATTTGCACTAAACTATTGGCAAAAGGCCATCACCAAGTAACGATATTGCAGTTCATTAAAGGGGTTTTCCTGACAATTAAAGGGGTTATGCAAAATCTATAATGCCTCCCCATATGCGCTGGCCCCTCACAGAGGTTGTTCTTACTTCGCTCCCCGGCACTGGCATTGCTTCTGAAGCGGAAACGGGGGCAGCCAATAGCAGGCCGTGACGGGCGGGAACGAGCCTTCCTAGCGTCACCCTGCCCCAACATGGAATGTTTTCATCTGCGTGACGGGGAGATGCAGTGGTGACATCAGAAGTGACGCGGGTGCTGGGGAACGAGGTAAGTATAACCTCTGTGAGAGGCCCGGGCATTGTGTGTGGGGGGGCATTAGGCCTCATGCACACGGCCATTCACTTCAATGGGCCACAAAAGATGCGGACAGCACTCCGTGTGCTGTCCGCATCCGTTGCTCCGTTCTGTGCCCGCAAAAAAAAATAGAGCATGTCCTATTCTTCCGCATGCAGCTTCCGTGTTTTGCGGACCACAAAACACATACGGTCGTGTGCATGAGGCCTAACTTGCAGCACAGATGCGGACAGCAGATGACATCCCATGGCTACAAGGCTCAATTCAGATGGTCGCCTAGTAGAGTATGTATTTGCAACCCCTGGTTCGGGGAACGGAACGCGGAGCAGCTTCCGTGTTTTGCGGATCCGCAGTTTGCGGACCGCAAAACACCAACGGTCTTGTGCATGTAGCCTTATAGATCTTGGATAACCCCTTTAATGTAAAAAATGAAAATCAGAAATCATATAATCATATAATACATGATCTTTTGGTCTTTTTCTAACAAAGCTATGACCAGCCCTGTACCTCCCATGGATCCAGAGATCTCCACATTCATTGCTCCAGATTTTTTTTCAAGCTAGCAGCCTAGGGGGCCTGCACTTTCTCAGGGGGTATGTCCTTTCTGCTGCAGCTGGTGCCAGTTGAAGAATGGAACTGAGCGTGTGCTTCCATCTCAGTGAGCCGGACAGAAAAAGAAGAAAAAGAACAAACAGCAGGTGGCGCAGTACAGATAGATTTCAGCAAATAGCTCAGTGGCTATGCTACATTTTACGGCTCATGCACACGAACGTATTTTCTTTCTGTGTCCGTTCCGTTTTTCTTGCAGAACCATTCATTTCAATGGGTCCGCAAAAAAAATGAAGTTACTCTGTGTGCATTCCATTTCCGTATGAACATGACAAGGATCACGGACAAGGATAGGCCTGTTCTATTAGGGGCCAGCTGTTCTGTTCCGCAAAATACGGAATGCACACGGACGTCATCCGTATTTTTTGCGGATCTGTTTTTTGTGGACCGCAAAATACATATGGTCGTGTGCATGAGCCCTTAATGACATGAACTTACAAAAGTATTCAGATCTAGGTGCTGGTTTGAAAAATTTAGAATATTTTTTCCCATGACAACCCCTTTAAAGAGACAGCGCCATTATTTCCTTCAGGTTGTGTCTCGTATTGCAGCTCAGCAGTTTAGATGTGGTGGATTACGTCCATTGTGTATTTCACAATGGACGTAAATCAGGATATTGGTATAGAAGCAGTTTCTGGAAGATATTTGACACCTTGTTATTTCCTAGTCGCAGGCAACATTCACGTAGAAGACATTAGAGCAGCTGAGGAGGCACTGATACACACGGGCACTATAAGACGCGAACATACCTTGAGTGTTTGGCTGGATTCACATCATAGTTTCATTTTCCGTTCTTCTGATCCATCAGAAGAACAGAAACCAAAAAAAAACAAACGAATCCTGTATCTTAAGCATCCGTTATGCTCAGTTATGCACGTGCGTTATAACCTGTCAGAGAGCTGTTATTTTAGATGGGGGGAAAAGTCCTGCAAAAAGTATTTTTTTCCATCTAAAATAACGGAAATGGCTAAAACTGATGCAAAATGTGCATAACTGAGCATAATGGATGCCTAAATTACAGGATTTTTTTTTTTTATGTTGTTTTCCGTTCTTCTGACGTATCAGCAGCTGTAGAGTTTGGCAGTTGCTTATTTCCCTTTCCCTATTGAAAACACATGCATACCTGGCCGAGCCAAGTGTGCATGTGTATGGGGGTTTAGGGAATAGCCATCATCCGACAGAAATGATATGTGTACGGGCAGTTAAATGGGATGCTTAGGCTACCTACACACATTGTGGATTATGAACGGTTTTTCTGCTTGGATTTTCGTGCAGAAAAACCGCAACGTACCAGCAAAGATTAGATTAGACAAATCATTCACTTTTTCTTCGGCGCAGAAATTGACCTGCTGTGTGGATAATGAAATACTGCAGGATGTCAACTGTTTATACAGATTTCACCCATTTTTAATGGAAGGGTGAGATCTTCAGAAAAACCATCAAATCGGAAACGCACAAAATTCCGCACTAAGAACTGCACAGAATTTCTGTTTAGAAATCTGCACTTATGTGCAGGTATCCTAAGTGTCAGATATGAAGTGACAGAGGATCAGTGAGGTGAGTAAGGCTTCTTTTTTAACCCTCCCTGACCCATAGATGAAAAAAAACTTAAAGAAGCACTCTCACAAAAAAGTTGTATTCTCTGACGTGTTAGAGAGCTGCATGATGTAAACTGTAGTGAAGGCAATCTTCTCACAACTGACTGTATTTGTGAGTTATCACCTCCCTTCTGATCCTCAGCTGTGTCATGTGACCAGCAATCTGACTCTCCAAATAACACGGCATCTCATGTGTGGACAGGAAGCCAGTTTCTCTTTATATTTCTATGGGAGCCTCAAAGACTCAGTCTCATAGGAATGAATAGAGAAGTAACTGACTTCCTGTCCTGTGTTGGTTGCATGACACAGCTGAGGATCAGAAGGGAGGTTACAACTCACAAATACTGTACAGTCACTGGTAAGAAGATTACCTTCACATCATGTACTTTTCTAAGGCTACTTTGGATCTGCAAAAACGCTTCTGTTACAATAATACAACCGCATGCACCCGTCATGAACGGATCCAGTTGTATTAAAGTCATTTTCTATTGTGTCAGAGAAAACGGATCCGTCCCCATTGACTTACATTGTGTGCCAGGACAGATCCGTTTGGCTCCGCATCCCAGGACGGACAGCAAAACGCTGCAGGCAGCCTCCAGAGCGGAATGGTGACTGAGCTGAGGCAAACTGATGCATTCTGAGCGGATCCTTTTCCATTCAGAATGCATTAGGGCAAAAGTGATCTGTTTTGGACTGCTTCTGAGAGCAGAAACGGAAAACCAAAACGCTAGTGTGAAAGTGGCCTAACAGGTCAGAGAATAAAAATTTTAGTAGGAGTGCTTCTTTAAATCTAGCTGGACAACCCCTCTCTAGACACACTGTATAATCACTGCAGATATTATTCACTGATCGGACATAAGCTGGATTGTGCAGACAGATCTTCTAAGGACAGCGCAGTAAAATCTCTTTCTTTTGAAGATGAAATATGAGGACATGTGAGAACACAATGAATTTCATGCTGAGACTGATATCATGTAATATCTTGTAGCCGCAGCGATGCTGGCACTTCCCGTGGACAGGACATTGTCCGTATTTAATAGACCCTTATTATCAGGAGAATTTGTGCTCCTCGGGGACATGTTTTATTATCCCCAGTAGTTCCAAAAATGAAAAGTCTATATTACTATTAGGGAAGTGTCTCTTCCAATAACATGAACAGGCTCAGCAACCACCATGTCTCTACATATGAAAAATCTATTTTAAGCTAAATGCGCACGACCGTATGTGTTTTGCGGTCTGCAAATTGCGGATTCGCAAAAGAAAAAAGGATGACATTCCTTTTTTTTTTTGCGGATCCATTGTAATAAATAATCCATTGTAATAAACGGACGTACGGATGTGGATAGTACACGGTGTGCTGTCAGCCTTTTTTGCGGACCTATTAAAATGAATGGGTCCACATCCTAGCCTAAGGCCCCATTCACACGTCCGCAATTTTGTCCGCATCCATTCCGCAATTCTGCGGAATAGATGCGGACCCATTCATTGTTAATGGGGCTGGATGAGAAACGGAGAGCACACTATGTGCTCTCCGCTTCCGCATTTGCGGAGCTGCGGCCCCGAACTTCCGGGTTTTGGCCCCGAAACATCCGGCCGCGGCTCCGCAGAAGATAGAGCATGACCTATTCTTGTCCGCAGCTTGCGGACAAGAATAGGCATCTCTATGGGGAGTGCCGGCATGGTGTGCTGCGGATCCACAACACACCACAGACGTGTGAATGGGGCCTAAGTCTGTGCATGAGGAATTGGAAATCGAGCCAGAAAATTTCTTTCAACTGTGTGTAATTGTGTCAATCATGTAGTAAACTACAGGCACAGAAGGTGTTAAAAATAAGACCCCTTACTCACCTGTTAAAGGGGTTATCCCGTAATTAATGCAAAAAATGAAAATACAATATCATATAGTACATGACAGTCTCTTTCTTACAAAGCTAGAAGCTCACATAGGTCCAGAGAGCTCAAATTGCTCTGCTGGATTTATTTCAAGCTGGCAGCTCAGGGGGTGTCCTTTGTGCTGCATCTCAGGGGGCGTGCACTTTCTCAGGGAGCGTTTCCTTTCTACTGTAGTTGATGGCAGTTGAAGTATGAAACTGAGCACGTGAGCAGGACATCATCTCAGTGAGGACAGAAAAATTTGAAAAAGCAAGCAGCAGGTGGCGCTATACACATAGATTTTAGTGAATAAATCAGCGGCTATATTCAATTTTTAAGTAAAAACAAAAATGGGGGGTTTCAGTCAGCACTCCCTGTATGCAGGTGCACGTAGGTTATGGCAATTATACATACAAGCACAAAAATATAACAGCACTCTGCAACTAGAGCTCTGCCCAAGATGGGAGCTGCAAGAGGACATTAGTGATATCGCATGCAAACAGTGGAGACATTAGTTTACATTTTGATCAAAAGGTAGTAAGCCCACTCACCCCGACACGGTTGTCTCCTAGAGTGGGTACTAACGCTAAATCTGACCTACTATAGGCCATGACAGCCACATAAAATCCTCCTAACGCTAAGTCCTACCTGTTATGGGTGTAGTGTACGGGAGTTGTAATGCCCGTCACTACAGAAGGGTCACTTGGATGCTGTCGTTCCTCTCATTTATGGGGAGGCTGGTATAAGTCCTATTCTTAAAATGCAATGTAATTTAATGGTATTTAATTCCCTGTTACTGTGAAATGTGCCATGTGCAGGCCGGCTAGGGATTTAATTCCAGCTCTAGTCACTAGAGGGAGCTAGGGAGCCCTAGTCTATATAAGGCCCAGTCAGGGAAGGAAAGGGAGTTCAGTCTACTCCAGGCCATGGGCCTGTGGAGGTGTGCAGACCCTGGAGTCTGTGAAGGCCACATGTCACGGGCCTAGGCAGATCAGCAGGAGCCAAGCTGAGGCAATCCCTAGAGCAAGAGGTACTGTAATGTCAGAGGAGGTACACTGCAAACTGGAGATTCAAGGATATAAGCCAGAAGTAGGGCATTGGGGCCTTGAAGAATAATTGCCAGTCAGGACAAGCCAGGAAGAAAGTAAGGTTCACCTGCAATTCAAAGTCCTGTTATTTAACCCTCTGTTTACCTTGCTGGATATAAGCCTGCTGTAACTGAGATTGTACCAAAGCCTATTGTCTGCCAAAAAGAACTGTTTAAGAGAGTGCCATCTGTATTACCACTGTTTCAGTAAAATTGGAATTCTGTTTCAAGATGCAAGTCTGCACCTCTATTATTCCAACTATAAATACGGTGTGCCACCGTTTACTGGCACTGGCGTCACGAAACATCAGGGACTCAGCCATAGGCACGTTAATCTACAACACCAAGGGCACCTCACATTGCACCTGGCTGTGTCCCTTCAGAACCCAGAGAGTGCCCCAGAGGAACAGCGTGCCGGCCTCTCCATCACTGGCATTCCCCAGGTTAGTCCCACACATTGCTCTGACTTGCGGATGCTACATTTTGGCGTCACAAACAGGATACGCACGTTTTACGGACTGTGAGCAAAACGTGAACTTTGTGCCTTAACCAGTTTGCCAAGTGACAAAATGCCTGTTTATTTGAAGTGGACTTTGTGGACTGAAAAACATACAAAAAGTCCCTAAAACTTCCAGAAAGCGCTGTGCAGTGTTGCGCTATCAAGAGGAAGAAAATCGCCACTTCCAAGTGTGTTTTTGTGGACTTTTTATCATCCTGCTTGCTGTCACTGAATAACTGCATCATGGCGCCCAAGATGGCCGCCGGCGCCATTGGACTTCTTCTTGCGCCATCACTGTCTGCTGTGGCGCGAAAATTTGGCGCCAAAACCCTCCAAGAGGGAGGAGAAGACGACCTAGAGGTAACGCCTTCCTTTGAGGATTATAATATGGACACCGCCTACCCTATACTGGAATACCTAGGGGGCGTGCAAGAAACGACGGGGTGGAGCCTGCAGGACTTCCTACCTGAGTCAGAGGGATCCGGAGCCGTAGTTAGAGCAATGGAGGCGACCTCAGGAGCGACTAAGGAGCGCCCTGCGCCCCCAGCGTATACCCCCAGTGACGTGGCTCAGACCTGTCCATGGCCACAAGCCGAGCCCTGCCGTTTCCACCCGCCGCGAGAAGGCTTCCTCCCGCGGAACCCCGCGTGGTCGGCCCTGATGGCCGAGATCCGAGTGGCGGCAACTTTAAAAACTACCACTCAGAAAAAGTACTTCGAGGAAGTCACCAAGCGGATCTATGAGGATTCCAGGGACAGCAAGCCCCAGCTCGAACGCCGCACCGGAGTCGTACTGGAGTTTGACAAGGTCAGAGGATTTGGATTCATCCAAGAAACCGGCACCAACCGGGACTATTATGTGAATCGCCGGTCCGTCAAGCGCAGCTATCTCCCAGGGCGACTGCATAATCTAGCGGTCGGGGAGAGAGTGGAGTTCACTCCCGCGGAGGGCCTGCGAGGCCCATATGCCACTGCGGTGACCCGTCCAGGACCGGTACCGGAGGACTGGGAAGAAACAGAAGAGCCGATGGAGGCAGAGGACCCGCCGGGACCCATCCGAAATACGTATCAGGAGAAGAGTTCCTTTCTCGGCCCGAACATCTTCTGGCAGCCGACGATCCTGGACAAGCCTCCCAGTCCTTACCCCTCTCCAGAGCTGCCGCGACGGGAGAAGACAGCCGCTGATTGGGCGCGGATGGCCCAGTTTAGTGAGGCTATGGATGACCTGCGGAAGAACCGCCAAGAGAGAACCTCGTCTGAGCCTGCTGCAAGTGTGCCGGAATCCAGCAGTGAGATCTCCGCCCTGGAGGAGCGGATCGCTTCCTTGCAAGTTTACCTGGATGGCCTGCGGCAGGTGGCAGATTCTAAGAAGACAGCGCAGCAGTCCAGCGGTGGTGAGTTACCTGTGACCCCTGTACCACCCGAACCTGTAGTCCAAGGTCCTACCGCTAACGCTGCGCCACCCAAGGTCCGTGTAAAAGCGGATAAATTGACATATGCCAGGAGCCGAGTCCGCCTTGACGGGAGCACTATGTCCCGGCCAGAGGAAGTGTCTACCCCAGCGCCGGCCCATGTTCCGAGACCAGCAGCTCCTATATGTCCGCAACCCAGCGGGCCAGTGAGGTGGGTAGGCCCAATACCGGTGATGTTTCCAGCCCATTCTGTTTGGTGGGCACCCCCTCCAAGTGGCCCTGGTGCATGGCCCAGACTACCGGCAGCACAGGGCTGCACTACCTCTGATGAACAGGGATCCTTTGACACGTACCTGTGAGCAGGCCTGCTAGGCCATTTTTGCTCATCCTCACAGGGACATCATCTGTGTTGCAGGAACTGTCCCTTTAAGTTTGCCAGGCTGGTGGAGCTTGCTGCCAGTTCCCCACGGCCGGTGGCGTTGTTGTGAAGCTAAGTAGCCACTGTGAACCACTGCTCCCAGCCTGCCTCTTTCTGTTCCGGGACATCCTGCCTGCTGCTACATTTTGGCGTCAAGTACTTTAATAACTCCAAGTTGTGCTTTTATTTGCACTTTATCCCCTTTTAACCCCCATTTCAGGTTGAAAAGGGCTTTTATGTCAGCACTTTAAAAAATACGCAGGACTTGCCAGGAAGGTGTTACCCTGGTATTGTCAGAGTCCTGTATTGTCATTTTATGTATGTGATGCTGACCGTATTTATTGCTCAAATATTTTATTCAAGTCTATGTGCCCAGAGATGGACTCCCTATGTGTGAGCCTCTGAGATGTTGCTTTTATTGTGGACTCATTCATTGTCATGGACTATCCTGGTATTCCCTAACATCCGCTGTGCCAGGTCAGCGCCCCTGTTCCACTCATTATCCTGAAGGAAGAGAGCGACGCCCCTTGTCACCGCACTTCTCCGTTACCAGCTGGACCTGATAACAATTGTCAATGCAGATGGAATTGATTACTGATGAGTATGTATGCCTGCATGTTTTCCTTTTCTCTTTCAGGTGAAAATTCCAGACGGGCGGTACCCTGTTGGAGTACGAGGTCGTACTCAGCTTAAAGCAGCGGGGTATGTAGTGTACGGGAGTTGTAATGCCCGTCACTACAGAAGGGTCACTTGGATGCTGTCGTTCCTCTCATTTATGGGGAGGCTGGTAAAAGTCCTATTCTTAAAATGCAATGTAATTTAATGGTATTTAATTCCCTGTTACTGTGAAATGTGCCATGTGCAGGCCGGCTAGGGATTTAATTCCAGCTCTAGTCACTAGAGGGAGCTAGGGAGCCCTAGTCTATATAAGGCCCAGTCAGGGAAGGAAAGGGAGTTCAGTCTACTCCAGGCCATGAGCCTGTGAAGTCTACACCAGGCCATGGGCCTGTGGAGGTGTGCAGACCCTGGAGTCTGTGAAGGCCACATGTCACGGGCCTAAGCAGATCAGCAGGAGCCAAGCTGAGGCAATCCCTAGAGCAAGAGGTACTGCAATGTCAGAGGAGGTACACTGCAAACTGGAGATTCAAGGATATAAGCCAGAAGTAGGGCATTGGGGCCTTGAAGAATAATTGCCAGTCAGGACAAGCCAGGAAGAAAGTAAGGTTCACCTGCAATTCAAAGTCCTGTTATTTAACCCTCTGTTTACCTTGCTGGATATAAGCCTGCTGTAACTGAGATTGTACCAAAGCCTATTGTCTGCCAAAAAGAACTGTTTAAGAGAGTGCCATCTGTATTACCACTGTTTCAGTAAAGTTGGAATTCTGTTTCAAGATACAAGTCTGCACCTCTATTATTCCTACTATAAATACGGTGTGCCACCGTTTACTGGCACTGGCGTCACGAAACATCAGGGACTCAGCCATAGGCACGTTAATCTACAACACCAAGGGCACCTCACATTACACCTGGCTGTGTCCCTTCAGAACCCAGAGAGTGCCCCAGAGGAACAGCGTGCCGGCCTCTCCATCACTGGCATTCCCCAGGTTAGTCCCACACATTGCTCTGACTTGCGGATGCTACATGGGCCACGACAGCCACATAAAATCCAGGGAGTGTGAGCCCAGCTCTACCCAGAGCTCTAGTTGCAGAGTGCTGTTATATTTTTGTGTTTGTATATATTCAATTTTTAATCACAAAAAAAGTATTCAGATCCAGGTGCTGGTTTTGAAAAATGTGGAATATTTTTCGTGGGAGATCCCTTTAAGATTCCCTATATTCCAGCTTGAGAGCTATTCTATATTAAAATATTTTTTCCCTCCATTTATACTGGACGAGCCCTTTAATACTCTTCTATTTACATAAACTGTTGTCACAGTATAATTAGTATAGAATTAGATACAATGAAGAAGTGAGAAGCTGTACTTAAAGGGGTTGTGAGGTATTTAAGTATTGATGACCCATCCTCAAGATAAATCATCAATATCTAATGGGTCAGGGGTCTACATCCCTGTCTGAAAAGACCTTTTCCTGTGCCGGTGACATCATATCAATATAGAATTTATGACATCCAGTCCCATGTAAGTGAATAGAACTGAGCTGTAATAGCAAGCACAGCCGCTATCCAATGTACGGCCTTGTCCTTAATATAACACTGTGATGGCTGACCTCCGGCCCTCCAGCTGTGGTAAAACTACAACTCCCAAGATGTACACTTGCTTGGCTGTTCTCTGAACTCCACAGAAATGAATGGAGCATGCTGGGAGTTGTAGTTTCACCACAGCTGGAGTGCCGGAGGTTAGCCATCACTGGTATAGCATGAAGAGGTACCAGTGCTTGGAGGTGCGCTGCAGCCCCTTAAAACAGCTGAGGATAAGCAATCAAATTTAAATCCCGGGAAACCCCTTTAAAGGGGTCTCATCTTGGACATTGGGGTCACATCACTAGGATATGAGCCCAATGTCTGATAGGTGCTGGTCCAAGCTCTGGGACCCACACTTATCATTAGAATGGAGCCCGCAAAGTGACAGAGGGCGCACTGTGCATGTGCGACCATCCTCCATTCCTTTCTATAAATATCTGAGCCATAGAAGCCCCATAGAAGTGAATGGAGCAGTGGCTGCGCTTGCGCTGTGCACTTCCCAATCATGTCAATGGGACTTCTGAAAATACCCGATCGGCTATTTTCGGCACTCCCATAGAAAGGAATGGAGGGCGGCTGTGCATGCGCGGCCACCGCTATATTTACTTTGCAGAATCCGTTCTAAGGATAGGTGCAAATCCCAGAGTTGGGGCCCACACCTATCAGACACTGGGGTAATATCATAGCGATATGCCCCCAATGTACAAGATGACACAACCCTTATAAAAAAAACTGTTGTGGAAATTCATATATTGGAAATTACTATAACAAAACTTAACTTAAAACTGGTGTCCAGTTGTGAGATAAAAAAAAAAAGTAACTTGCTGGGTAGTGATTCCATAGTCTTAAAGGGGTTGTCTGCTTTCTGCATAAGTTTCAGAATTGCCATAAACTAAAATTTAATGGCATAAAAATGATAGGGCATACCCTAGCCTGCACAAGCAGTTGCTCCTTTTGGGTAGAGATGAGAACAAGCCACAGTGTCCATAGCTACCCAAGATGTGTCTGCGCTTGCACAGTGGAGGATGCCTCCATTATCATGGGAAGCTGTGGACACCCTGGTTTACATGAAAGCCAGAAGTGACTACTCATGCAAACTCTTGTTTTGTTTCTTAGCTTATTTCATAGAGGGCCTTGGAAATGTATTAGTTCTGTACAGTTTTTGGAATCTATAAATATAATATAAGGTTTATATGAGAATGGAAAAATAGCTTCATTTTATCCACAGGATGGAAGGGAGATCACATCAAAAACTGGACAGTTAGGGAAAAAAGCAAGACTCCAGATAGGAAAGCTGCTCACCTGAATGTGATGAATCTCATGGTCCCCACCGGATCCACAATGATTGGCTGAGCAGGCATTTCCTGTGTGTTAAGGCGGAACCAGGAAGTGAAGACTGTGGGGAATCGGTAAATGTCAGACAGGAAGTGACAGAGGATCAGTCAGGTGAGTAAGGCTACTTTCACATCTGCGTTTTCCTTTCCGGTATTGAGATCCGTCAGAGGACCTCAAAACTGAAGAAAAACGCTTCAGATTTGTCCCCAAAAGAAACAGTAGAAGAACGGGTCTTCAACATGGTCACAATGATTGGTGTCCTCAATGCTGAGAACCACAGGCATATATTTATCCATTTCTAAGTATCACCCGCGCTGCCGTCCCTGCCGAAGGAGCCCGCTGAGGCTTAGAAACGCGTTGGATGGTTTTTGTTTCCTGAAGGCATCCACACGTCACACGCCGAAGTTCCCGGACTTCTTGCTGTTTGGTTCCCTCGCAAGGGCATGGTGCTGCCGGCTGGGGCATCGCTGTTGCTAGTAGCTTGAACCTGAAGAAATCTAACATCGGCTTCCACCCTGACACATCAGGAGGATCCCTTACCTACAGACTTATTCATCTCAAGGTAAAAGAGATCGCTTTGGACTTTGTCTCCTAAGACTGTTACCTGTTACTCATACAACATACATCTATCCATAGCCTAATCGCACCACTATCAGCGCAGGTTTCTACTCTGGTCATGTCAGGCCAGTTCCCCTCTACAGACGTTCGAGGGGCATCTGATTGGCTCCAAAATAACTCTGCAGCAAGACAACGACCCCAAACATCCAGCCAATGTCATTAAGAACTATCTTCGGTGTAAAGAAGAACAAGGAGTCCTGGAAGTGATGATATGACCCCTGAGGAGTCCTGATCTCAACATCGAGTCTGTCTGGGATTACATGAAGAGACAGAAGTATTTGAGCAAGACTACATCCACAGAACATCTTCAAGATGTTTGGAACAACCTCTCTGCCGAGTTCCTCCAAAAACTGAAAGTGTACCTAGAAGAACTCATGCTGTTCTGAAGGTAAAGGGCGGTCACATCAAATATTGTTTGGATTTACATTTCTCTTTTCTTCATTTACTTTGAATGTCGTTAATTAATAAAAAATAAACCATTAACTTAGCATTTTTCTTTTGCAGCTTGCCTAAAACTTTCGCACAGTGCGGTGAATATAAATTGCATGCCATATGCTGCCAGTACGTGCAGCAGACTTTATATGGAATATACCACCTCATCTTACAGATTTGGCATGTTTCATAAAATAAAACGGGTAAGAATGCCGTCCGCAAGTGAGTGATAAATGGCTCCTCTGTTTCCGAAGACTGTGCTTACACTAAACCCATTCATCATGTCCAACAAGCACAGCAGATGTTTTCCTACATGGCCCTGAAGCTTTAACTTATTGTTTACTAGCTCACGCTGGGAGATCGCAGAGGAAAATGATTCTTTAATGCACGCGTCTATTAATAACTGGTTTCATACATGAAGCTTTGTCCTTTTTTATAGTGTATTATATATAACAGCACTGGATAGTAATGGAAATGTATCCAGGATTATACAGGGTCGCTCTCAAGGTATGATTGGCAACTGGTTGGCTAACCTGTTCCCTCTTGGTAGGAGTGGGCTGGTCCCGGTTCCTGCCAGGAGGGGGAGTTCCCGTGCAGACACAGAGGGGAGAGGAAGCACACTGCTGAGCTCCTGCAAAAGATTCTTCAGAGAGATCAACTGTATACAGCCTCAAGTAAATCCTTGAGAAGACAGACAGTGACCGGATAATACCTGCATCAGAGACACTGCTGGAAGGTGATGGACTGCATTACCGAAAGCAGACGGATCCATTATGCTTGCCCATAGACTTCTATTATGACGGATCAAAACAGAATGCCTCTTAAAGGCTTCCGTTTTGCATTCCATCCAGGAATTCCTTTATATTCTGTTATAAACGGAACCTATAATAGAATAGCCTAACGCAAGTGTGAACCCGCCATTACTGAAGCTGGCGTCCCAGCTGGTTCCATAAATGCTCGATTGGCGATAAATCTGCTGACGGGACAGGCCAAGAAAGTGTTGTAATTTGGAGGAGACATTCCTGAAAAACCCATGTTAGGGTGCATTCACACGTCCGCAAGTGTTTTGCGGTACGCAAATCTGCATTTCTTTAATAGAAATGCCTTTCCTTGTCCATGTCTGCGGACAAGAATAGGACATGTTCTATTTTTTTGTGGAACGAAAGTGAAGATGCGGACAGCACACTTTGATGCTGTCCGCATCTTTTGCGGCCCCAATGAAAAGTAATGGGTCCGGATCCATTCCGCAACGTTGCGGAACAGATCCGGACCCATTTTGCGGACGTGTGAATGGACCCTTATGTGTGGGCAAGCATTATCCTGCTGAAAAATGCCAGTTTGAAGCCCTGTCATGAGAGGAACACATGTGGCCGCAGGATGTCCTGCACATATCGCTGAGCTGTTAGTGCCCCTCATATCACTACTAGGGGTGACCGTCGTATGCGATGGCTCACACTAGCAGGTGGGGCAGTGTGTCACCCCACAGCGAGGGCGGGATTGAATCGCTCACCATGAGGCCATTCTACTTGAAACGACTGCTGTTAGATCGCAAACTGGATTTATAGCTATGACGATATGGTTCCAGTCCATAGCAGTCCAGGTTTCTTGTTCACGACACCACTGCAAATGAAGGTCATGGTGGTGGATATCAATGTTAGGACACATAATGGGCACCGTGAACCCAAATTTCCATTTGCTAAGAACCTGGAAATAGCCAGTGAACAGTGATGGGTGTGTAATGACGGTGCCACCTGTGTCTGGATGGTGGACAACAAAACTGTGGGAGCTTCTTGTGCTTGACAGCAGATCAAACAATCCTCTCTACTGGTGGCCTATCTGGGCCATCTGGAGCCTGTTCACCATGTGTGTGCCCTCACATAAACACTGCTTCAACACCTCCTAACAGCTAGGTCAGAACAGCCTAGATGGTGGGCAACATGTCAAAACAAGCACCCTGCTTCTCAGTCCAGTGAGACATCCCCACTCAAAGTCTGTCAACTTGGTTTAAAGGGGTTGTCTCACCTCAGACATTGGGGGCATATTGCTACGATATGTCCCCAATGTCTGATAGGTGCGGGTCCCACCTCTGCCCCATAAAAGCAAACGGAGTGGTGGCTGCACTTGCGCGGTGCACTTCCCATTCATTACAATGAGACTGGCCAAAATAGCCGAGCACGGCACTCGGATATTTTCGGCGCTCCCACAGGAATGAATGGAGGGCGCCCTCTTTCACTTTGCAGGCTCAACTCTAAAGATAGGTGCGGGTCCCAGAGGCGGGACTCGCACTTGACAGACATTGGGGGCATATCCTAGCGATATGCCCCTAGCGTCTGAGGCGAGACAACCCCTGTAATGTCTTTGTGCATTGTAGAGGCATGTCCACCAAGAGGTAGACTATCCAAAAGTAGCCTCTGAGAGCCATTTTATAGTGCAGTGGATGAAGCACTTTTACACCCTCTTGTGGCAAAACCCAGTGTCTAATCAGACCACACCTGTAATCATTTACATATCTGCCCGAAACACAAATGCATGCCAAGTTTTGAGTAATCCAACATTTTTTTTTTGTCAATTAATGTATTTGCTTCTCTCATCTTCCTTGTGACTTACCCTTTATAGGTGACTCTCATTTTATCTGTTGTCTTAAGCCTGTATTACACCTGCCGATTTTTCAGCTTCACTTTTCTTTTCTTCTGAGCGCCGGCGCTCCCCCTGCAGGCCGCACATCGCACTGCTGGCTGTGGGAGGAGCGTTGAAAGCTCAGGAATCGGCCTCCAGCACAGCCAGCAGCGCAATGTGAGTGTGGAGGCGCGTCATCAGGGAAGAAAGTAAGTATGTGTTTTTTTTTTCGTTTTTTTTTCTTCATAAAGCTGCAGGCTGGAGGCAAACTAGAGTGAGTGGGCACCTAATCTGGAATAACTACTGTGAAGGGGCACATATGTGGGCATAATTACTGTGAGGGGGCACATATCTGGCCATAACTACTGTGAGGGGACACATATCTGGGCATAACTACTGTGGGGGGGGGGCACAAAAGTGGCATAACTACTGTGACAGGAACAAAGGTGGGTGTAACTGCTGTGAGGGGCCACAGGGAGGACATAACTTTTGTAAAGCATTAGTACTGTGTGGTAGCACTTAGGGGAAATGTCCTAGATTACCCTGCTCTACATTGGCATGGCTCAGTCTTACAGGCCAGCACAGCGCCTCCTGCTGGTGATTTTACAGGGGCAGTCACCATCGCTTCCTTACGTGATTATTCTTTTTTTCTCTCTCACTAAAGGGACCTTGTTCTGGATCCAGTGGACATCACACCAACGCCAGCAACACTCTGGATGAGGTAGGACCAGATTTTATTAGTTAGGACTGGGTGACTGTAGCCATGCATTGGGCTTAGTGTAAAAAATAAATAAAAATTGCCACCTCTTTGTATAAATGGCGGAAGGGGGGGGGGAATGGGCATTGCAAAGTTTGCACTGGGGCCCATAACACTCAGTTCACACTTTCGCGTAAAACGCCGCGTTCGAACGCACATAAAAACGCACAACCGTACAGAAACCATGCATTCCAATGGGGGTGGTTCACACTTGCGCGTTTTTATGCGCGTTCGTAGGCGCCTATAAACGTCCGACGCATAAGCAAGTATGTTCGCGTTAATTCGGGCTTTTTTCGAGCGTTTGGTGCCAATAGACTTCAATGGGAAACGCGATAGGCGTGTTGTTCGGGCGTTTGTGCAGTGTAAAACGCGCCTATGGATGCGCGTTTTACAAAGTTTGCAACATGCTGAATCTGCCACCATGGAATGTCACACCTCTAAAGCACTCAGATTGGCCAAACTATATCATTGTTCATTGGCCAACTATGCAGTCAATCACATAAACGCGCGTCAAACGCGCCTACACTATTTACCAAAACGCTTGAAAATACGCGCCTAAACGCCCATCTTGAACGCGCATAAAACGATAGGCTTCTAAACGCTCAGGTCTGAACCCAGTGTAACACTCTAGTTACGCCACTGCAAAGGATTCTCTATACTGCACCATACAGGAGAGCTGGCGGATCCTCTGTACTGCACCATACAGGAGAGCTTACGGATCCACGGAACTGCAGCACACAGGAGCGCCAAACAGAAGAGATGACAGATCCTCTGTGATGTGCCGCATAGAAGAGCTGATGGATCCTCTATACTGCACCATACAGGAGAGCCGATGGATCCTCTATACTGCACTATACAGGAGAGCTGACAGATCCTCTATACTGCACCATACAGGAGAGCTGACGGATCCTCTGTACTGCACCATACAGGAGAGCTGACGGATCCTCTATACTGCACCATACAGGAGAGCTGACAGATCCTCTATACTGCACCATACAGGAGGGCTGACAGATCCTCTATACTGCACCATACAGGAGAGCTGACAGATCCTCTATACTGCACCATACAGGAGAGCCGATGGATCCTCTATACTGCACTATACAGGAGAGCTGATGGATCCTCTACACTGCACCATACAGGAGAGCTGACGGATCCTCTATACTGCACCATACAGGAGAGCTGACGGATCCTCTATACTGCACCATACAGGAGAGCTGACGGATCCTCTATACTACATCACACAGGAGAGCTGATGGATCCTCTATACTGCACCATACAGGAGAGCTGACGGATCCTCTGTACTGCAGCGCACAGAAGAGATGACAGATCTTCTATAGTACGGTGCTACAACTGTGTATAGTAGCTCATGCTAAAGAAAACTTGTAAGCAGATCTCACTAGTTTCAGCATGATCCCCCAACAACCTTGGGATCTGGCAGATTATTTGTGAACGGCTGCAGTGGGGAAAATGAGAATCTGAGAGGGTGTATAACCCAGGGATCCACAACCTGTGGCCCTCCAGCAGTTGCAAAACTACAACTCCCAGCATGCCCTAATGGTTGCAGACTCTCCAGGCATGCTGAAAGTTGTAGTTTTGCAACAGCTGGCGGGCCGCAGTTTGTGCATCTCTGATCTGATCCTTTTTTTCTCACAGGGGTGGAGAGGTATCTTCCACCAATTTTCTCCCCCTGCTCTCTTAAAATATCCCACATGGAAGTGTCAGCATTGCACGCACAGTTTGATGAATACATTGCATTACTTCTATTGTCAGCAACCTTAGTGGGAAAACACATCAATTTCATGGGGGAGAATTATCAAAACTGGTGTAAAGTAGAACTGGCTTAGTTGCCCAAAGCAGCCAGTCAGATTCCAGCTTTCATTTTCCAAAGGAGCTCTAAAAAATGAAAGGTGGAATCTGATTGGTTGCTATGGGCAACTAAACCAGTTCTCCTTTAAACCAGTTTTGATAAATTTCATGTCTATAATAGAAGTTGTGCAAGCACGGTACTGGCCCCGAACGCTCCGCATACAGTGATCATATACTGCATCACTTGAGTATCTCCAGAACTTTAGCATTATACGACGTCTGCTGAGCTCTCACATTCCCCACATACCATACGAGCTTTCTCTAGACCTCTAGTCAATCTGATGATTTGTTGTGGGATGCAACGTACAGCAGATAAAGCAGATGCGGAAGGTGGTTACGGGCAGCGTTTTCACCAAGGTGCACCTCAGAAGACTACAAGTGATGGGTCATATGCACAGACATGGCGGCACATAGAAACCCTGCGGATCTGCATTACAGATGAGTAGAAAGCCCCTAGCCACCATATAGTGCACAGTATAACTCTCTAAAACAACGCAAATCTTAGCTAAAAGAAAAGTGCTTTTTCAAAAGGGGTTAGCCAACTTTTTTTAAGGCTTGGGACTGTGAGCTGCAACACTTTACTCGAAGGGCACTGAATCATTATAGAGATTCTTTAATAATGAAAAGCTAAGGCCTCTTTCACACAACAATACGGATTATGTCAGGATGCGTTCAGGGTGCGTTCAGTGAAACTCGCACCATTTTGCAAGCATGTTCAGTCAGTTTTCTCTGCTTTTGCGTTTAGTTCCTTCAGAGCGGCTGCAATGCGTGTTGATGCATTTTTCACGCGCGTGAAAAAAACCTGAAGGTTTACAAACAACATCTCCTAGTGTAGTGTCCCACAGATGTGTGTATGGTCCACTCCAAATTGTTATTTATATTATGATGTCATTTTGCACTATTCCTTTGTCTATGCTGCTGAATCCATATTACAGGCTGGTAACATGCACTACATACTTTCACCATTAGAGGTCTCCATCACATCAGTTATATACAGCAGTTACAGGAAGTGAGGAAAGTTAAGAGGTTAGGAGTCAGGGTACTTTCACACTAGCGTTTTTCTTTTCCGGCATTGAGTTCCGTCAAAGGGGCTCAATACCGGAAAAGAACTGATCAGTTATATCCTAATGCATTCTGAATGGAGAGAAATCCGTTCAGGATGTCTTCAGTTCAGACACTGAACGGCGTTTTGGACGGACATAATACCGCAAGCATGCTTCGGTATTATCTCCGTCCAAAATGCCGGATCAGTTGCTGGAATGCCGGATCTGGCATTCATTTACGTTGAAATGTATTAGTGCCGGATCCGGCTTTGAAATACCTGAAAGACGGATCCGTCCTTCCGGTCTGCGCATGCGCAGACCTTTAAAACTGTAAAAAAAAATACAAGACGGATCCGTCTATCCTCATGACAAGCGGAAAGACGGATCCGTTCTTGTAATGCATTTAGTTTACGTCCAGATCAACGGATCCGGCAGGCAGTTCCGACGACGGAATTGCTTGCCGGATCACTCTGCCGCAAGTGTGAAAATACCCTTAGGAGGAAGGAGAAGAGACAGACTTGTCTCTGCGCTCTTGGGCCTAGCCCAGGGGAACCCATTTACATTAACCTTTGAGTCCAAGATTAGGACTATAGGGTCCCACACTGTAGATTACCCTTCCGGGGTATCAAGTGGATTATTACCCCGAAAACCACAACCTGGTCAAGTAATGAAGCAGAGTGTTTGCCTGCCGTGAGGGAGATCGCCCTGGGGTTGTTGGACTACTGAACTACAGAATATTGACAAAGGAAGATAACTGCCATTTATCAGGCTTTAGTCACCCTTGCATTAGGTGGAGGGATTTTAAGCTACAAGCTGCCCACCATAGCTAAAGAAAGAAAGGCCATCTGTCAGAATACTTATTTACAGAGGATCTAAGGTTGAGTGAACAGATCAACATCAGAAACTCAGTACAAGTAAGCATCCTTCCTTTACTGAAGCGAGCTGAAGTTAACCTCTTACTCTACACCTTAAGGAGCCTGCTAATTTGGATTTGCAGCTTTGCCATTTTTGCAATCTGTATGCAAGACAAAGTGATGATTTTGGATGCCTTACTACAACTAAAAAGTAAAGTTCCTGTTTGGTTTAACTACTGCCTCATTCCTCATTCTTCTGCTCCATCTCTTAATTGCACCTTACGGTGCTGGCGTCACGAGCACAGGGACCCAGCCACCAAAGCACCCTAAACACCACCATCACCATCAAGGGCACCTCAATCAACATCTAAGTTGGGGTGTTCCCTGCAACAGAGTGTGGCCCGGAGGATTTAGTGCGGTCTTCCCATCCACTGCACACCGGCCCAAGGGATTACTTAACTGTGGGTACTACTACACCAACTCGGAACATTACCACCACTATCGCACATTTACATCACCCCCTAGGTAGGCCGGGCTCTGCACTAGCAACCATCAGTGAAAAACGCATCGCACCCGGACTGCATCTGGATTACATCCGGATGTAATGCGTATTTCACGGAACCCCATTCACTTCTAGGGGGCAGGGCTGCGTAAAAAACGCAGAATATAGAACATGCTGCGATTATCACACAACGCAGAAATTTTATCCACGCATAGAAGTGTCTGTGTCTTTATTTATTGTTTCTCTTTTATAGTATTCTTATTAAGTAATGGGGGTTGAGCTGCCATGGGTCAGGATTCTGTGCGGGTGCTATGCATTCACGTCACGCAGACATGGCTCCCTGTGGCTGACTGAGGGTGAGAGAAGCACCCCGGGCTGCCCCCATCTCACCTTCCCATCTGAAAGTTCTCCTGCGCCCCCTTTTTTTTTTTTTTTTTGCCGGTGATGGGGCATGGCTTAACGGAACAGGGACGTGGCTTAACGAAGCACGGGAAAAAAAACGGGGCGTGGTTTAACAGTTTATGGCCGTGGCCGGTGAGGTGAAGCCAGTGGCCACCCTATTTCTACGGCAGCTGGTTGCAGCTAAAGGATGTCTGACCATCTCAGTGAGCAGGACAGAGAACAGCAGGTGGTGCTGTACAGAGAGATGTCCTTGAATAACTCAGTATCTATAATACATTTTTAATTCCATACAATTACAAAAGTGTTCAGATCTAGGTGCTGGTTTGAAAGATGTAGAATATTTTCGTGGGACAACCCCTTTAAAAGGGACCTGAAATGTCCGTTTCAGTAAATTGGTCTTGAAATGACAATTCTGGAGCATCTTTTCTTATGACTGTATGCAATGCTTTTCCTTTAGTATTTCCACTAGAATTTTTTGAATAAATTGCCAGATGGGTGTTACCAGTAGGGGGTGTGGCCTTGCACAGTCTGACACTGTCTAATTAACGCTGGCTGCGTTACAATGTTTAAGGATACTCCCCTTTAACAAGTTGAATTGTAACACTCAGTTGCCAATTTATAAAGAATGTATAGTAGGAATAATAGAGGAATTGAACAATGGATAATGATATGCCCTAGAATGGTTATTTCATGAGGAATGCAACATACATGTCAGGAGTGGCGACAGGCCTTGTTTTAAAACTCTCTTGACATAGTGAATACACTGCGTTATGCCCAATATATTACTACTTGCATTCCCCATGTAATCATTTTGGAACATCCATTCTTGCTACCCTAGGTGGTGCCATTCCTTTATTTTTTCTGATGGTAGTTATGAGTGATTTACTAGCAATTTGTAATGAAGGTCCAGATGGGTGTTACCAGTTGGGGTGTCCCTGCACAGTCTGACACTACCAGCACTGATTGGTAACACCCCCCCCTCGATTGGTAACACTCATCTGGACCTTCATTGCAAACTGCCAGTAATGAATTCACAATTTATAGCAGGAATAATAAAGGAATGGCACAACATAGAGTAATAAGAATAGATGTTCCAGAATTGTTATTACATGTGGAATGCAACAAGTCACCAAAACAGACATATCAGAAGAGGTTACAGGTGGTCTTTAAAACTGCTGCAGGACCCACCTGCCCATACCCCTATGCATGCATCCCTTAGAAACAAGCTTGCAAATACAAGTGGCAACTGCCATAGTAAGATAGAGAATACATAGCCATGGGTGCATCTAGAATTTCTGCTGCCTGAGGTGAAAACTAAAATGACGCCCCCCAATGCCAAATTCGCAACCTAACCCCTTCCCGCCAGCCTTACTGTTAAAGGCATACTTTGAAAACATTAGATATAGTGCTACAAAACATACGGGTTAATATAGCAATACTGTTGAATATGTAGAGATGAGCGCTTCCACAATGAAAGAACTCACTGCCCAAGGCCTTTCCGCTGCCCCCCACTTGTTGCTACCTGGTGCTGCCTGAGGCAATCGCCTCACCTCGCCTCATTGGTGGTGCACCCCTGTACATAGCCTTCATTTCATTGTTCAGCTTTGGTCTTGTTCAGTTTGTCATGTAAAGATGTAACTCGTTCCAGTATTATAAGAGACTAGCTGAAGGACCCGGCTTCGGACGGGTATATTTAATCTATTTCATTTAATGTTTCTTTGTGTCGTTAAAAGATATCGACAGTTTCCCCCATAACAGTGACCTCTACAGCACCCCGATACGGCACGGAAAAAACGTTCGTGTGCATGAGCCCTAACACTGACCCCCCCCCCCCCAGTGCCCCGCCTCCTTAAAATGGGACCTTCACAGCAGTCCATCCCCTTTTACAGTGAGTTTCACAGCACCCCACTCCCTTGACATTGACCTCCTCAGGGGCCTGCCCCTTTTACAGTAACTTATATGGCACCCCGCCCCGTAACAGTGACCTCCCTAGGGGACCGTCCCCTAATCTGTGACCTCCACTGTTCCCTGTCCCCCTAACAGAGACATCCACAGCACCCGTCCCTTTAACAGTAACTGCCACAGTACCCAGTTCCCTTAACAGTGACCTCACAGTACCGTGCTGACTTAACAGTGACCTTTACAGCAGCTGCCCCTTTAATAGTGGCCCCTGCCCCCTTAACAGTGACCTCCACAGTGCCCTGCCCCTTTAGGGCTAGGGCTACATGAGATTTGTCGCGCAACAATTTTTATAATGATAGGCTATGGTGTCGCACTGCGATATGCTGCAACTGCGACACAACAGTCGCAAAAAATCCATCCAAGATGGATGCATGTAGCAGTGTACAGAAGTTGTGCCCTATGTGTCGTGAGACTTATTGTCGTCGTGTAGCCCTAGCCTAAAGTTGACCTACAGCAGTGAAGAAAAATGACTAGGTTGTTATAGAAACCTGGAGTAAAACTGTGTGTATGTGGAGACTAAGGGCCTGCGAGCTTCTATTGGCTGATAAGGGTCAGTTGGGATATTAGTGAAAGACTTGCAGGCTTCTATTGGCTAATGCAGGTCATTTTTTGTGAATATCTCAGGAACGGTACTTTCTAGAGAGCTGAGACCCGGTCTAAAACCTGATGTACCTGTGTGCCAAATCTGGTGAAGATCGGTTCAGTCGTTTGTCTGTCTAGATGTTCTTTATGTACGACCAAACTCATTTTTATATATATGAAAGATATTTCAAATAATAAAAGGAAACAAGCACCAGAATAAATATGTATTATTAAAAACCAGGGGGAGCAATAACAGAGTCAGCATTATACTGAAAACAGTAGTAATATTCCCATTTCACCCGTCATCAGAAAAAAAATCCCCAAGATGACGATCGGTCCAACTACTGATGTGCGGCCACAAAATCGAACCCTTAATAAATACGGAGACTCTGGGCAGAGCAGTAATGGGCTGGGCTGCAAATGGCAAATCGATAACTCCTAGCTTCTAGTCATGGCAACATTTGGCCGTGTTGTCCCATTTGCCCACCTATAGGATGCTGGAAGTCATCCGTGTGCTCTTCGCACCCTTATGTCCATTACGCAAAAGATAGAACATGTCCTATGTTTGCCCCCAAAATGCGAACAGAGGACCCATTGAAGTCAATGGGACCACAGAAAGAAAAAGGAAAATGTGAACGGCGGTGCACCGATGTCGTCTGTATTTTGCGTATCCGCGGTTTGCAGACTGCAAAATGCTTACAGTTGTGTGCGGGAGGCCTAAAACTGAAAATTCTGATTTTGTTCAACCTTAAAGGGCTTATCCGAAACTATAAACTGCCAACCCCCCCCCCCCAATATGCCAGGCCCCTCACACAGAATATACTTACCCCACGCCGCCGCTTCTCCCCATGCGCGGATGAAAACATCCGGTGTCGTGGGGGAGGAGCAAATGGCAGGCGGAGACGAGCCTCCCTAGCATCTGCCATTGGCTCCCCCCCCCCCTTCCCCCAACACCAGATGTTTTCATCCACGCATGGGGAGAAGCAGCGGCGGTACAGGTACCAGGAGCGGGGCAAGTATATCGCCGGGCGTAAGGGGGGGGGGGCAGTTTATAGTTTCGGATAATCCCTTTAGTCTTACATACCTTGGGGGTCACCTAGTGGAGAGAACTCAGGATTTTTTTGGCCTGCTGTCTCCAGATCATGACAACCTAAGGCTCTGCGCAAAGTAGCCACATGAACCACATGGTCATATCCATGAAGAAACAGGATCCAGTAGAGAAGTGGTCTCCAACCGTTGGCTGCTGGCAAGACCACAACTCCCAGTATTGGCCTGACACCATATAGTACAGCTAGAGAGTGACAGGTTGAAGACCTCAGCATATCAAATAGTATAAAAAAAAATATATATCACAAAAACAAAAGTTTACTGTCCATGTTGTCTAGTAAAAAGGGGGAGAAAAATCTGAATGGGAATTTGTGTTTGGAAACTGGATGTTATAAATTATAGGAGAAAGGTTCAGTGTCCAAGCTAACCACCATTCCTCAACATCGCCATAAGCTGATTCATGTCTCCTTTGGGCTCTTGTCCTCTTCTCTGATTTTCAATGCTCAGTCTGAGGAACATCTGTAATAAGGTCACTTCTTGGCCAGTTACCGGATCGTGAAGGGCTGGACACGTTGGGTTACAGTGTGGCCACTGACAGTTATCTATCAAATGAAAAGGGCATCCGCGGATTACAGTTTTTGGACTTTTCCGGTCCTGGAGGCTTTTTGTCCAGCACTGTAAAGCTCGGGATAAGGTGACACCTTTGACCTGGAACTCCAACCAGTTGCTGATAAAGAAAACAGAACATAGTTTAATGAAATGCTGGTATTCATGGGGCACAATCAAAAGCCCAGTTGTAAAAATGCATGTTTTTTCAACATAAAGACACCAATGATATTGATTATATCTAGAAGAACAGAATTGTGTCAGAAAAAAAACCTGGTGTCCAAAATTTCCAATGGTTAGGCCCTTGCACACGACCGTATGCCCTCTGAGACCGTATGCCCTCTGAGCGTGCGGGCCATATGTCCCCGAGCGGCAGGGCCGGCGCGTCCTATACGCGGAATAGGCAGCCGCGTAGATCGCCCCTTAGGAAGGGGCGCTGCTAGGAGCGCCGGCCCTGCCTCATGCTGCAGCCGCCCGAGCGCTCTGAATTGAGCCTCAGGCGGCTGCAGCACTGCCCGGGCTGGTGCGTCCATGAGGGCGCACCGCCCGGGCGCAGCAAGAAGAGAGGAGCTGACAGGAGGGAAGCGCTCAGCGCTCCCTCCTGTCAGTTCCTCATTGTAGCGTGGCCGAGCTGTCTAAGGTCCGCGGGTACAGGAGCATCTGTCTCCTGTACCCGGCCGGACTGACATGAAGTGCGCACACAGTGTGCACTTCATGTCAGTCCCCCGGGTACAGGAAACTAAAGCTCCTGTACCCGTGGAGCATAAAGAGCTCGGCCACGCTACACTAGAAGTAAGGGGGGATGAAAGAGAATGACAAGGTTGAGAGGGGAGAATGACAAGGTTGAGAGGGGGAGAATAAAAAGAGTGGAAAGAGAATGACAAAGGAGAGGGGGAGAGAGAATGACAAGAGGGAGAAAGGGAATGACAAGGGGGAGTGTGAAGAATGGCAAGAGGGGGAGAGAATGACAAGGGGGGAAGGAAGAATGACAAGGGGGGAGGAAGAATGACAAGGGGGGAGGAAGAATGACAAGGGGGGGAGGGAGAGGAAGAATGACAAGGGGAGGGGGAGGGAGAGGAAGAATGACAAGGGGAGGGGAGAGGAAGAATGACAAGGGGGGAGAGGAAGAATGACAAGGGGGAGAGGAAGAATGACAAGGGGGGAGAGGAAGAATGACAAGGGGGGAGAGGAAGAATGACAAGGGGGGGGGGGAGAGGAAGAATGACAAGGGGGAGAGGAAGAATGACAAGGGGGGAGAGGAAGAATGACAAGGGGGGAGAGGAAGAATGACAAGGGGGGGGAGAACTGGCGTTAGTTAAAGGGGTTCTGCAGTTTATTTAAACTGATGATCTATCCTCTGGATAGATCATCAGCATCTGATCTGCAGGGGTCCGACACCCGGGACCCCCGCCGATCAGCTGTTTGAGAAGGCAGCGGCACTGGCAGTAGCGCCTGGGCCTTCTCGCTGTTTACCGCAGGCGCAGTGACTGCGAGAAGGCTGAGGCGCTATTGCCAGCGCAGCTGTCTTCTCAAACAGCTGATTGGCAGGGGTCCCAGGTGTCGGACCCCTGCGATCAGTTTAAATAAACTGCAGAACCCCTTTAATATGGCAGATCATGTGGGTGGGGCATTGTGATGTCACATGGGGGGGGGGGGGCGGCAAACTTTTCTTTTGCCTAGGGCGGCAAAAATCCTTGCACCGGCCCTGCCGAGCGGCATTGATCGTGCGCACGGGAGCACACAGCATCATAGATTACAATGATGCTGTGCACGTCGGGCTGCCTGCGGGGCTATTTTCATATGACTGCGAGACAATAGTCCCGCGAGGGGCCTGACTTGCACAGCAAGTGCGGGACAAAAGTCCTGTGGGCCATATGCTGCTTCGGGACATATGGCCGGCTCGTGTGCAAGGGCCCTTAGAAGGAGTTTCAAAGAATACAGAAGATTTGGATGGACTTTGTAGGTGAAAAGGCCTACGTTTTCTCTGAAACCATTTGGTTCTTCATAACTAAACTCAAAGGGGATCTCCAAGGCTATAGATATTAATGGCCTATCCTCACGAGTTTCCCCCAATTGTTTCGGGCAGCCACGGACCAGAGACTGTACCAGGCGGAAGCAGAAAGATCCATACACTGTGAATCTAGCAGTCAGGTTCTTAATTCTTATAGAACCTCTTTAAATTCTTCTTACCTTGCTATGATAAGAGTATGGGAAAAACAACCTGGAGCAAACACCGCCCTGAAAACACAAGGGATAAAGTGATTATAAATGATTTACAATACAACACACTGGGACAGATTTATTAAAAGGGGTTTTCTGAGACTCTGAAATTGAGGACTTATCTTTAGGATAGGTCATCAATATCAGGTCGGCAGGGGTACAACCAAGCAGCTGTTTCAGGAGACCACGGGCCTCCAGTGAAGGCCACGGTTTCTTCACAGCTTACTAAGCACAGCGCCGTCCATTGGATAGCAGCCGTGCTTGGTATCGCAGCTCAGCAACATTCACTTGAGCACCTAGGCCATGTGACTGATGAACGCAACGTCACTGGCCTAGGAAGAGGCTGTGGTGCTCACAGGAACCTCTTCAAACAGCTGATCAGCAGGGGTCCCAGGTGTAAAATCCACACCAAATTTCTGATATCGAAGACCAATCCTGGATAGGTCATCAATATGAGAATCTCGGTAAACCCCTTTTGTTATTGTCTAAAAAAAACAAACAAAAAAAACAGCATACACCTAGATGGGCAGAAGATGCAACAAATTTATCACAGGATTAAACACTAGTGGGGCAGATTTACTAATACTGTCTAGATGATAAATCTGGCACATCTCTAGACTGTCTAGATCAGGGATCGGCAAACTGCGGCTCTTCAGCTGTTGTAAAACTACAACTCCCACCATGCCCTGCTGTAGCCAGACTGGGCATGCTGGGAGTTGTAGTTTTGCAACAGCTGGAGAGCCGCAGTTTGCCCATCCCTAGTCTAGACCATCTTTACTCCACCTATAAGTTGGCTTAGGCCCCATTCACACGTCCGTGGTGTGTTGCGGATCCGCAACACACCTGGCCGGCACCCCCCCATAGAAATGCCTATTCTTGTCCGCAAGCTGCGGACAAGAATAGGACATGTTCTTTCTTTTGCGGAGCCGCGGACCGGAAGTTCGGGGCCGAAACCTGGAAGTTCAGGGTCGCACTCCGCAAATGCAGAAGCGGAGAGCACATAGTGTGCTCTCCGATTCTCGTCCGGCCCCATTGAGAATGAATGGGTCCGCATCAGTTCCTCAGAATTGCGGAACGGATGCAGACTCATTTGCGGATGTGTGAACGGGCCTTAGGTTTCCTCCAAAAATGCACCAAGATTTTGGCATGTTTTTTGGCTCATGGAGTCACATACGCCACACTCCTTTCCGACCAAAGCCATGGCCCACCCCTTTGTCAGTCAAGCATTAAAAAAAAAAAAAAAAAAGAAAGTCTAAACGCTTAATAAAATGCAGCTCAAAGCAAGTGTACATCAGTTTTTGGTGCAAATCTGTGTAAATCTACCCCACTGGATTTAGTGCATCTTGATAGACGTTTTAGACACACTTCTCTAACTTACACTACTCCGTAGTCGGTATACAGACCAATATTTTGTGCCAAAATGTTGGCACAAGTGATTAATAGATTTGCAGCCTTTTAGGACTTCATTTAGCCAGGACCCCTGCTCTAGTCATAGAAAAAAAAAATGTCTAAGGGCTGTATTACACTGCTAGATATAGGAGACAATTGTCGGGAAGGAAGCGTTCCCTCCCGACAAGCGCCTGCTCGTCAGTGAAGGAGACATTTCCATACAGCAATCTCCTCCACAGTATGGAGAGGAGCAATTGCTAATGCCATTGCTCGTCTCCATACAGAATCATTGTTTGCTGGCAGCTGATGCTGTTAAGATGGCACGATCTGCTGCTGGCAAATAATGATTGTTGTGACCGCAAGAAAGATGCGATTACCCCATGAACAAGCGAAATGCTCGGTAATCAGTGGCACATCATCGCTAGCGAGCGTCCCACGAACCCTTGTTAGCAATTATCTGCCCAAACCTTCGCCAGTGTAAAGGTACTTTCACACTTGCGGCAGGATGGATCTGGCAGGCTATTTAGCCTGCCGGATCCGTCCTGCCGCTCCGTCCCCATTGACTATAATTGGGCGGGGGGCGGAGCTACGGCGCAGCATGGCCGGAGATCGCCGGACTAAAAGTCGTGCATGTCCGACTTTTCAGTCCGGCGATCTTTGCCGTGCTGCGCCGTAGTTCCGCTTCCGCCCCATTATAGTCAATGGGGACGGAGCAGCAGCACGGAAGTGCACGGCCACTTGCCGCAGGACGGATCAAACCTCATGTGCAGCTTTAGAATAACATTACAAAGCCCTAGGTGCCTGCAGCCAGCACGACGTGGACCTTACAGCATACGCATTTAAAGGGGCTGTCCGGTTTCAGGAGGGAACCTGACAACACTTGGGATCTGCATGCAATAGAGAATAAATCATCACTTAGCAGATCCTTTGATGTTGCGCCAGTTCTCCCAGCCGGGCTCTGTTTACCGAGCTGCAGCAGGGACATCACTTCAGCCGATGACTGGTGCACTGCTGAGGCCAGTGACTGGCTACAGTGGTCACGTGTTGTCCAGTTTCCTCTTGAAACCAGGCAACCTCTTTAACGCCAACGTCATTCTGAGATAAATACATATGCCTTAAGCTCCCTCTAGTGGCAACTGCAAGCAGACAGAATTTTTTTTCAATTGAATGCGTTTCTACTACTTCTCACCGCCCATGCCAGGTCTAAAAAAGCGGGCGTGGGCAGGGATGGTCCATTAGGGAAAGGTCTACATGTAAGACAGCACAGAATCTGTCTAACATTTAGAACTAGCACAGCGTATCTTTATAACCTGGACAGAACCACCACCAGCTTAGGGCTTTATAAAGACAGGTGTCTATAATGCCAGTCTTAATAAAAGTGCCCCAATGTCTTGAATGATATGTTTATATTGTTCTTTCCTCTTGATATGTAATAGACTTGTCTCAGTACAGACCGCTGACCTGTACCACCATGGCTGAATGCCAGTGAATTCTCTGTATTTTTATTTAGAAGCAGGTTTATCTCTTACGGGACTTCACGCAGGGATTTCTTAAGCTCTCTTCCAATGCTTTGTATGTTGTTCCACTGATGTGCCGTCATGAATTGGAAGTCCGGCTGGATATTTTCTATTCTTAGCTGTTCCACATCATAGAGCCATTGAACCACAAAGATAGGGGCTGAAAAACAAGTAACGCAGGCTGAAACATACAGACAAGCACAAAGAAGGCAAAAGAAAACAAAAACTTTATGGGAATAATAAGTTGGTAAGATAACATTGTAACATACGCTACTTAACACAATTATGCAAATCAAGGAAGGGTCACTAAGATCTGCAGACGAGCACATTTTCAAGCACCTAGCTCCAATCTGTGGCACGTGGGAGGGGAATAAAAGACAGATTGAAAGCAAAGTTTTTTTAGCCACATTAAACGTCAAAAATCGGATCAAGTCGTGTGGATGATTGTGGAATGCCTCCTGTTCATTGACTGACAGTTCTCACAACTTGTATCAAGCTGATAGTGACAGTATCGTTGTACTGAGAGACCATGGTTTATCATTAAGTGCCTAAACCAAGATATCAGCACTGTTCACCGTGTGTCCCGGTAGAGAACAATAATGAACTGGAATGACAGCAAGAGGTGCACAGAGGCGAACCTCTGCATGGACGGATCATCTGATTAGAAGAATGACGTGTAGTGATCCATTCTGTACTGCAAGTGAAACTGGACGTCACATCCTAAGCCTTAGGTGGCAAACAGTGTCCACACAAACCATTAGAAGGCATTTGCACGACATTGGGCTGAAGTCTTGCTGCAGGTGTTTCACTGATCTCACGCCACCGCTTCCAAAGGTTATCATTGTGCGCCACAAGACGGCAATGGAGGTTTAACCTCTTCAGCGAGGAGTGCCGCTTTTGTCTCGGATGCGCTTATAGCCAGAGATTGGTTTAAAAAGCAACACTATGAAGAGGCCTTCACAAAGTAACGTCACATTTGTCCTACTCCTGGGAGGTGTGGGGTGACATAATGTATGGTAGCCAGATTCTTCTAATGATTTCAGCTACATTATCTGCTCAGTTGTACATTGATTTGGTCGTGGAACCAGTGGTATGGCCATTTCTCCAGAGTGTCCCAGGAGCTGTTTTTAAACAGGAAAACGCTAGATCACATGTTGCTAGTGTCACTGTGAGCAGCCTAAACGTGCCACCATGGCCTGCAGCATCTCCGGACTTGTCTCCCATCGAGCACAACTGGGATGTTATTGGTTTGAATATATACTGGAGGATGAATCTGGATCGCACATCCTCAAACAAAATGTTATTGGTTTGAAATTTTGAGCTTCCAGCAGCGGATCTTGATGATTTGCGTGCCCAAGTGCATTCAGTGTGGCAGAACATTCCTCAGATAACTATTAAAAACTGCATTGTTAGCATGCAAAGGCGTGCAAGTGCACGTATTTCTGTGTGTGGTGCGATACTGAATAAATTGGGATTTTTTTTAATCATTTGCATATGACGGCAATAACTCAGGCAGTGGAAACAAGCACCAGAACTACAAACTTCTGTCCACTGTGTAGATTCCGGAGCTGGTTACTGCAGCACTGCTCCCATTCACTTGAACTGAAGCAGCACTACAATAACCGGCTCCGGAATCTACACAGTGGACAGTGTCGGTGCTCGTTTCCAGCACCAAAGTTACTGCCAAACAGCTGATCAGCAGGGGTCCCCCACCAACCCGATATTGATGACCTCTACTAAGGATAGGCCATCAATATAAAAGTCCTAGAGGACTCCAAGTGTATTACTGTAGTTTCAATAGGTTAATTCTGTCAGGCGAGACTGGTCAATGGGTGTAATATTTAAAAAAATAAATAAAAGCAATATGTGCTTTTCAGGGTTCTGCGGCGAACATAAAATCCATCACGTGTGAACCCTACATTAGGTTGTTTGGCTTTCAAATTAAAATCCCCAAAGAACAAGATATTTTACTTGTAGACAAGCCTCTAAAAGCTTTCTGCAGCATGCAATCAATGCAATGCTTTCACTCCTAATGAAGAACATCTATTATTACATTTAATTAGAATCCATTGAAAACTATATTTGATGATACTTATATTTTAACAAAAGAAAACAGACTTAATGGAGCTGTGCTGAAGATGCATTACTACTGTACTTAGAAACCATTAAAGAAGATTTCCACCCAAAACATACCTACGGCCACGTGTACCAGTGAATTAGGAGTCACTGTGGCTGCTAAAAGTTTGGCAATTACATTTCTTTTACTTAAAAACAAATTATATATTCAATTACTGCAACCATTTTTTTTTGTAAAATAACAGGAAGTGCAGCCATATTGGTCACCACAGTTAAATTAGCTCCTGAAAAACAGACATCTACTCATTTGGGATTTTTTTCGGGAATTCAATATTGATGACCTTTCCTTAGGATAGCCGATCAGCTGTTTAAAGATCCCGCAGCGTTTCGGTGATCGGTGTGGCCTCCTTGCAGTATGCCAAGCACAGCGCCATACAATGGATAGTGGCTGTGCTTGGTATCACAGTCCATGCCCATTCACTTGAATGGGACTGAACTGCGCCTAGGCCAGGTAACTGATAAATGTGACGTCACTGGCCTAAAAAGAGGCTACAGCACTCACCTGAGCGCGACCTCTTTAAATAGTTATTCGGCAGGGGTCCCAGGAGTGAAACACCCCACCGATCAGATATTGATGACGTATTCTGTGGAAAGGTCATCAAAATTGATCTCCTGGAAAACCCATTGAACAGACTTGCAAAATGAGTAGATATCAGTTTTTGAGGAGCAAATTCAAACCCGACAACCAATATGGCCGCACTTCCTGTTAATATACAAAAACAGGCAAAGCAACTAAACAGAATTTTTTATTTTTTATTTAGTAAAAGAAACGTAATTACCATTTTTTTTAGCCGAGGATAGGTCACCAATATTGAACTCCCGCAAAACCCCTTTAAGAGCTAACACAAAGTGACAGAGGAGCTAATTCAAAGGGCACAACCAAAATGGCTGTGACTACAAGTGTAATAGAGTAGAGCGGATCAAACAGACTTCTAAAGGGCCCTTTACACAGGACCAGATATTCACAAATGAGCATTCATAGGAATACTCGTTAGCGATTATCTGGCAGTGTAAACGTGCCACCGATTACCAGAGAACAGGAAAAGCGCTTAAATCATTGTTTGCCGGCAGCAGATTGTGATGTGTAAACAGCCCCTGCTGCCGGCAAATAATGATTACATATGGGGACGAGCGATGGCATTAGCGTTCACTCATCCCCATGATTTACATGCAGCGGTCTCCTCCACTGACGAGCAGGCAATTGCCGTGAAAGAAATCGCCTGCAACATTGGCCAGTGTCAAGAGACCTTTATTTGGAGGTAGGTGCATTCAGTGAGCCCATATCCATATGCTTGATTATCTATCAATCACAGATAGGATACAGTTAGTGTTGGGTAATGGTTTCTGGGGGCCTAACAGATCCTCTGCTACATAGGATAGCAACACCATGGGCCATTTTACAGATTGGGGCCCATAAGTTTGAACTTATACTGATACTTGTTTTTCTCAATGACTCAATACATTCATATGGCATCATGAGAAAATGACTTGGTCTTATATATTATCTATCGTCTAGGTCAACCATCCATTTACTGGCAAGGCTGTTGTATGGATATTTAGGAAATACGAATAGCCATTCTCGGCTAATAATGGCACTGTCCTGTACATTCATAATGATAATATCCCCTGACACTTACTTTTCATTGACGTGTAAGACTTGGGGCCATAGAAGCACTGCCACTCGTCCTCCCTTTTAAAATGCTGCCTGCACTTCTCCGGGAGAGCACCATTCCAAAGTCTGCAAAGAAATACAGGAAGGTAGTGATAAGTCTACAGCAAGTTCATTATAAATGTATATAATAGGGATCTAGAGGTAGACGGACAGAAAAGGGCCCCTGTGCAATATCGGTTTATGGGCCCCCTGGTCTCCAACAGCTAATCTGCAGAGAGCTAGAGCTACTCCCCATAGTGCACCTCCTTCATGACTAGACCGCTCAGAAACATTAGAGATTACATAAATTACTGAGAGATTAGATATATTAGATTAGGCCAGGGGTCAGCAAACTCCGGCACCCCAGCTGTTGTGAAACTACAGCCCCCAGCATGCTCCATTCACTTCTATGGGAGTTCTGAGAACAGCCAAGCAAGTGTGCATGCTGGGAGTCGTAGTTTTGCCACACCTGGAGTGCCGAAGGTTGCCGATCTCTGGATTAGACAGACAGAGGCACTAATTTGGGAAGCTGATCTGAGTGAGGTTTTATAGTAACATTTCCATTGCAGGGGTGGATCTTCCAGTCAGTGTGGTCACAGAGGTAAGACGGAGACAGACAAATATTGGAGTTGATTCAAAAGAAATGGACGGCACTGTGCATTTATCGAGGTCCGGGTGCACGGTCAGCAGGTCGGGCCCCATCAAATGCAATGAATGGACCGGCACTCCGCAATCTTTATGTAGAAAATTTATTTATCCGTCACCCATATGCGACACGCGTTTCGGCACAAGCATGTGCCTTTGTCAAACAATGAGTGATAGTTGCTCCATTGCTCCAGGAGCAACTATCACTCATTGTTTGACAAAGGCACATGCTTGTGCCGAAACGCGCGTCACATATGGGTGACGAATAAAGAGATTTTCTACATAAAGATTGCGGAGTGCCGGTCCATTCATTGCAAATATTGGAGTTGTTGATTTACTCGTCACTTACTTCAAGCCTTTTTTAATGGCATCAGTGAGTGCACAAGAGGCTCCATCCATACAATCAGATTTTCCATGTTTACTCTCAAGGAACCATCCAGAATCCACTAGACCTCGGACTTGGACGGTATTAGACGTCATCTCTTCTACCAAAGAAGCCACTCTGTCTATGTTGATCAGGACTCCAGTACCCCCAGCGCTAGAACACATGAAGGAAGAAAAGTCTGAGAACCTTCTCTTACGACTGGAATGACTTGTGCGGACTGCACAGAGTTAAATGGTCAGTAACTTAGCATAAAATCACTAGTACAAAGGACCACAAGAAACTTTGTAATGTGTTTTATCAGCGAAAAATGTATCCTGTTATCAGCTAGCTATGGATCATCTCTGCAGGATCATTTTACGCATGTTATCTACAGGGAGGGGAGCAGCGAATAGGAGCTGAGGAGACAGTCAGACAAAGACTGCTGCAACTACACAGGAAGGTTATAGCTAAGCTCAAGTGCCTCATTCACAACCGTACAGGTCAGTGCTTCACTGTAATGTCCTTCATGGTCCTGGGGCTGCTTCTTAGTGACTGTGAGACAGTTTGGAAGGAAAGTCTCCCCTACTTTCTGTGGGTGCAGTGGATGGCAGCTAGTCTCCACCCGCCACGTCTGAAATAACTGCAAACTAGACATTTACCAGGCACAGAAAAATCTACCAACAAGTAGCAGCTACAAGTGATATAATGACCAGAAATAGTGCTATTCCTCATGTACACACACATTGTACCATTGGTTAACGCAAAGTTTGTTGAAAGCTCAGCGACGCTTTAGATATTGATGACCTATCCTCAGGACATGGTCATCAATACCAGATCATGGAGGTCCAACGATCAGCTGTTTGAAGGGCCGGTGGCACTTTTACCTGGTATACAATGAAGAGGCCACAGCACATGTCCAGTACTGTACATTGTGTCATGGCTGTACTTGTCTCCCCATGTAACAGGGGAACACTGCCCTCCTCCAGTGACTGCTACCTCTGCCCTCCTCCAGTGACTGCTACCTCTGCCCTCCTCCAGTGACTGCTACCTCTGCACCCCCTCTAGCCAGGCTCTTTATTATCAGAGCGTCTGTGTCCCATGAAGAATATTCTGAAGTTTTCAAACCAGCACCGGGATCTGAATACTTTCCTAACTGTGTGTATTACAAAAATTAGTATGGTCACTGGGTTTAGTGCCATCTGCGTTTTTTTTTTCTTTTTTTCTCATTTCTCTGTCCAACTTGCTGAGGTGGATGCACATGCTCAGTTGCATCCTTCAACTGCCTTCTGAGCTGTGATAGGAAGAGAGCTGCAGCAGAAAGGACATGCCTCCTGAGCTTCCAGCTTGATATAAATCTAGCAGAGCAATGCATGGGGAGATCTCTGGATCCATGTGAGGTACAGGGCTGGTTCTAGCTTTATTAGAAAAGGATCGTCATGTCCTATATGATGTCCAATTTTTATTTTATTACGTTAATCGTGGGGAAATTTAAGAAAGCTTTACTAATAACAAGCAATTCTCTCAAGTACCGGTATAATATAATTGCCAAATGTTCTTTGAAGTTCGAGGTAGTGCAGCTACCTGGAATAATCTGCACGTGCTTCTATCCGCCTCCTCTCTTCTGCACTTGTAGTTCAAGGAGATGGACGCATTGAAGGCACACAATATGTGGACTCCAAGGCTCACATGAGAAAGCCGGCCTTTGTGGATTCTTGTATAATGGATCGCTAGAGATGTGGGCGGCGAACATAAAGTACAACGTACTGCCACATGAAGGTTTGTTTATATAGTTAATTAAAGAAAGTGTCCATCGGGAGCCACAAAGATCCGCACTGCCCACCCCAGAAGTTGGTGGCACTTTAGCCTGGTTTAGGTGAACAGTCGTGTAATTTCAAATAAATAGAGAAGAGGGGGAGGAGTTAATGGCCACTTATCTACCTTCCCCTTCGATTAAAAACTGAACAAACCGGATCCGGTATAAAAATCATTGTAAGTTAATGGGTACTGGATCTGGCTTTTTCGCTAGCAAGAAAAAAAAAAGGGATCCAGAACCATTGACTAAGACTACTTTCAGAATAGTGTTTTTGCTGGATCAGTGAAAACGCTTTCGTTCTGATAATACAACCGTCTGCATCCGTTATCTCTAAAACAGCCATAACAGATCAGTCTCAAACCATTGTAAGTCAATGGGGGACGGATCGGTTTTCTTTTGTGTTAGAGAAAACGGATCAGTCTCCATTGACTTACATGACGTTTTAGGATGGATCCGTCTTGCTCCGTAACACTTCGCGGACAGAAAAACGCTGCTTACACCATAATTCTGCCTGCGATGGGGATGCAACCAAATAGAACGGAATGCATTCTGGTTTATTCCGTTCAGTTCAGTTTTGTCCCCATTGACAATGAATGGCGACAAAACTGAAACGTTTTCTTCCGCTATTGAGATCCTATGACTGATCTTAATACCGGAATGGGAAAGCGCAAGTGTAAAAGTAGCCTTAGGCTACTTTCACACTGGCGTTTTTGGGTCCGCTTGCGAGATCCGTTTCAGGGCTCTCACAAGCGGTCCAAAATGAATGAGTTCTGCCCCAATGCATTCTGAATGGATAAGGATCCGTTCACAATGCTTCAGTTTGGCTTAGTTAAATCTCCATTCCGCTCTGGAGGCGGACACCAAAACGCTGCTTGCAGCGTTTTGGTGTCTGTCTGATGGAACTGAGCCAAACGGATCCGTCCTGACATACAATGTAAGTCAATGCGGACGGATCAGTTTTTAATAACACAATAGAAAACGGATCCGTCCCCCATTGACTTTCAATGGTGTTCAAGACGGATCCGTTTTGCCTATGTTCATGATAATACAAACGGATCCGTTCTGAACGGATGCATGCGGTTGTATTATCAGTGAGGATCCGTCTGTGCAGATACATGACAGATCCGCACAAGACGCCAGTGTGAAAGTAGCCTTACATTGATTATCATGCTGGATCCAGTTTGTTCCGTTTCGCAGACCAGACACAAAAACGCAGCTTGCAGCGCTTTTGTGTTCAGTCAAAGAATACAACAAAACGGAACGAAATGCATCCTGATCTGTTGTCCTGAATGGGTACAAAGCTGACCCGTTTTAGCCCGGAGCGTGAAACAGGCCTAGCCCTGTCCTTTTCTTCTATAAGAGGTTTTCCAGGAGTTTGATATTGATAACCTGTCTCCAGGAGAGGTCATCAGTATCTGATCTGTAGGTGTCCGACTCCCGGCACCCCCATGATCACCTATTTGGAGAAGCCATGGAGCTTTAGCGAGTACTGTAGCCAAGGGTGCAGTACCAAACACAGCCACTATCCAATCAATGGCGCTATGCTTGGCAAGCTGTGTGGAGGCTGCAGCACTCACCGAAATGCAGCTCTTCAAATAACGGATTGGTAGGGCTGCTGGGAGTCGGAACCCCACCGATCTGATATTGATCACCTAATCTGATGACCTATCTAACTCCTGGAAAACTCCTTTAAAGGGGTTGTCCAAGTTATGTTTATTGATGACCTATCCTCAGGATATGTCATTAATATCAGATCGGCGGGGGTCCGACACCCGGCACCCCCGCCGGTCAGCTGTTTGAAGAGAAGGCGCGCGCCGTGCATTCTGTATTTCCGTTCCGCTGAAAGATAGAACTTGTCCTATTATTACCCGCAAATAACGATCCGCGGCTCTATTCAAGTCAACGGGTCCGCAAAAAATACGGTACACATCCGTATGTCTTCCGTTTTTTGTGGATCCATGCCCACTTTGCCCATGTGTTTACTGTTAAAACATTACTGTACATTACATTAATGATTAAAAATGTTATGTTTCTAACCAGCAAAAAAAAAACAAAAAACGAATCGCATACGGAAACCATATGGAGATTTTTTGCGGAACTACGGAACGAAAACAAAAAAGGAACAATGGATCAGTGAAAAACAGACCGCAAAACACAGAAAAATCCATACGGTCGTGTGCAAGAGGCCTTACATTGTGAGTCAGGATGGATCCTTCTTTCTCCGCATCCCATGCCGGACAGAAAAATGTTGCTTGCAGCAGTTTTTTGCCCGTCATGGGAGCGCAGCCAAACGGAACGGAATGCATTCTGATGCTCTCCGTTCCGATCAGTTAAGTTTTGTCCCCATTGACAACGAATTAAATTCATATGACGGATCTTAATACCGGAACGGAGAAACGCAGATGTGAAAGTAGCCTAATATTAATGGGCTTTCATCGGGATAGGCTCTCAATTTTGGAGTCCTTAACAACTCTATTAATGCCTGTGGCCCATTTACTCGTTCCTCTGCAATTCTGTCTTATACCCGAGGGTGCGAATGAGGCAATAATCACATATTAGGGAGTTGTCTGTAATACAATCTTGCTTTATATTATGTGTTTGCATTGGAGGTGGATATTGAAAGCAGGTAGTATATTGCCACCTAGTGGTAATTTCTGGCATTTTCCACAGGATTAATGCTGCTTACAGAGCGATTGACAATGCAGACGGAGGTCAATACAAATCCAAGTTATAATTTTTGTCTGGGCCACTACTTTCTGCTTCATTATTGCGCCAATGTATGCGTTGTTCACCTCGTCTGTGTACGCACTTAATGAATTGATGCTGCCAGATGGGATAGATTAATCTGAGCTCAGGCCAAAAGCGCACCAATCTTATTTACACGTATGTCAGACGACCATACCCAGTAAGGCAATGGTCATCTACCGCCCTCGGCCATGGGATTTACTGGTAATGTGTCCATAAAATGCCTTAGGGGCCATGGGTAGGAGACCACATTGTTTGAGGTGAAGAAACACAAAATATATAATAAATACTATATAATAAAGACTGTTGGGGCCATTTATCAAACTGGTGTAAAGTAGAACTGGTTTAGTTGCCCATAGTAACCAATCAGATTCCACCTTTCACTTTTGACATCTCCTTTGGAAAATGGAAGGAGGAATCTGATTGGTTGCTATGGGCAACTAAGCCAGTTCTACTTTACACCAGTTTGATAACTGACCCTATATACAAAATATAGACCAGGCCGGACTGGGAACCTAAAGTGGCCCCATTTTGCAGGTGGATCCAAAATCCAAATTGACAGAAGGCGGGCCAACACATATAGGTAGGGTCAGCAATACCATATCGCAAAATACCGTAAAGTAAAACTGGATTAGTTGCCCATAGCAACCAATCAGATTGCTCCTTTCATTTGCCAAAAGAGCTCTGAAAAATGAAAGGTGAAATCTGATTGGTTGCTATGGGCAACTAAGTCAGTTCTACTTTACACCAGTTTGATAAAAATGACCCCCATAGTGTTTATCAGGGGCAGATTAGCCATAGACCTTACTGGGAAATTCCCTGATGGGTCAGAGGGACGTCCAGGACCTCCTCTCTGCTGCTGACCGGGTATATAATGAGCTCTCAGCGGTAATAATGAGCTCCCCACCACCACCACATAACGACGACTATATAATAAAGACTATACCTGGATCCGGCTAGAATGACGCTCTTTGCCTGTTTAATGCCTTTTGGAACCAACTCACGAATCACCTCCTGTATAATGGCCGAGCCCATAAATGCATAATCTGTAGAAAACAGTTTTAAAGAAGACAATACAAATTTAAGTGACGCCTTGTCAGATGAACATAATGTATGATGTACAGCAGACTGCTCTATTCTATACAGAGGTGTCCACTTAAAAACGTTCCCCCTCCAACATTGGCACCTATGGGTGATGGATGCAACTCAGCATCTTGAATGTATGCCTACAAGGCTTCCATCGAGAAATTCTTCCGATGGAAGCCTCGGAACAAAGGGCAGGAAAGCATACGATGAGCACTGGCCTATCCCATGAGCTGAAGATGGCTCATTAACCCCTTTGTAACCAGGCAATATTTAATTTTTAGTTTTTTTACTTCCTGCCTTCCCGGAGCTTTTTGTACACGTAGACGTATAAGGGCTTGTTTTTTGTGAGAAGATGTAGTGGAAGGCTGGAAAAAAATGCTAAATGGGGTGAAATTGTGGGAGGGACCCACAACTCTGCCACAGTTTTATCAATTATCACCAAACAGCTCCCTTGATTTCAGCACCATGGAACCGTTTGGCCCCCAGGAGCTCAGCCAAGGAAAAGGTTCCTCAGATGCAACGGTCACAATGTAAAATGGCATCTGAGGAGTTAGTCTGTGGTTGGCGTTACCGCCGATCATGGACTTTGCCTCTGGTTGTCTACTGTGTAAAACAGCAGAAATCTGGCAGCTCAGGAGCTGGGCGGGTGCCATCTGTAAAGTTCCAACTTCCGCCAAACATGTACGGAGACGGTCGGGTAGGGATTAAAAAATAAAAATGTATGAGCCCTTCCCCTGCTACTGCTCGGCTGAGTGTTTCTGCCCCTGTGTTAGCAAGTGGTGGGGGCATCAGCCCCCAAATCCCCACCAATTAAAACGCCTGACGTTTCTCTTTGAGACACATCAGAAATTTTGTGAAAGTGCAGGTATACTTTAAAGGGGTATTCCAGGATCATGTTACTGATGGCCTGTAGTCAGGACAGTGCTGGGTGTTGGACTCCGCCAATCAGGTTTTAATGGCCTGGAATACCCCTTTAAAGAGGACCTTTCACCAGAAATTTCATGTCTATATTAATATCTGACATTACTTGCCTGCCCCCAGTGGTGCTTATTCCGGTATTCTTATTTTCTTTTGTGCCCCCGTTTGTCCGCGGTGGCTCTGGATGGTTGAAATCGCTCCAGTTCTCGTGAGAACTGAAGTGTCTTCTCCCTGGCTAATAGCGGAGCGCGCTGATTAGTTGCGCTCTGTGCCAGGGGGAAGGCAGACACGCCGGAGAGACCTTTTGCAGGCCCGCCCAGTTGAGCCGAATGGCTTATTACCATACATGGCGGTAAATATTGCGGGGGCACCGCGGACAAACGGGGGCACAAAAGAAAATAAGAATACCGGAATAAGCACCACTGGGGGCAGGCAAGTAATGTCAGATATTAATATAGACATGAAATTTCTGGTGAAAGGTCCTCCTTAAGCTTTATTTACATAAAACACTAAGAGTTGTCCCTTGAAAAATATTCTACATTTTTTAAAACCAGCACCTGGATAAGAATATTTTTTTAATTGCATGTAATTAAAAATGAACTGTAGTAAATTATTCAACAAAAATTCTCAGTCGCCATTGAACAGTCCCTAAAACTCTTGATTTTGAATAGGGGTATAAAGTAAAGCCTGTGCTGCACGTCAGACGTAGACTTCTCAGCTGCCTCTCCGAGTCGCTCACAGTGGGTCAGAGCAGATAATTCACAGCCTATATTCCCCAATGCTCTGCAGGATTATTTTCTAAACTGTGCCTATTGTAAAAGGATATAATCCCATGAGAGAATTGATCATCATGCCACTGGCCAATATTCTAACGCTACTTTCACACTTGCGTTTCACTTTTCTGGTATTGAGATCCGTCATAGGATCTCAATACCGGAGAAAAACGCTTCCGTTTTGTCCCCATTCATTGTCAATGGGTACAAATCGGAACTGAACAGAACAGAGTTCTCCAAAAAGCATTCCGCTGCGGTTTTCTTTCCGTCAAGCAATACAGAGCAAGACGTCATGACCCACAATGCAAGTCAATAGCGACGGATCCGTTTTCTTAGACACAATAAAAAAACTGATCCGTTCCCCATTGACTTTCAATGGTGTTCCGATCCAATTTGACTATGTTAAAGATATACAACCAGATCCGTTCATAAAGGATGCAGATGGTTGTATTATCAGTAACGGAAACGTTTTTGCTGATCCCTGCCGAATCAGGCAAAAATGCTGTGAAAGTAGTGTGAAAGTAGCCTAAGTTGTACCAACCCAAGGCACTGGCATTTTGCATGAATATAGCTCTTATATACATTTTTGACTCAGTAACAAATCCAAAAAGAAAAGGTACCGTTCTTGGACTTGGATATGTTTCCACTCCAGACATCGCTTGAGCAATATGGCACAAAGCTGTAGAAAAGAGAAATAAGACATGTGGTTCCACAAAGATATAACATACCCTACAGTATACTTGGCCGCAAATGTGGACCACGGAACCATTGAAGTTGGGTCTGCAAGCCAAAAACAAAATGATGCAACGTGGGCATCATCTGTATTTTGCTGATCCGCATTTTGTGGACCACAAAATACATACTTGGTGTGAATGCCCCCTTATTGCAATAGAATGATTTCCTTATGAGCTATCACAAAGGAGAAGTTGAGAAGTTGTCTATAGGAACTTATCAGATCTTTAATTATCAAAAGGGTCTCTGAAAAATGAAAGCTGTAATTTGATAGGTTGCTCTGGGCAACAGTCCCACTTTCTTTTTGCGCCCATTTTAATAACTCTCCACCAACATTATTATATTTCTGTAGGATTGGGCATCATCTTGTATAATGTGGTCTCACTGGACATAAAACTTACACTGCGTTTAGATTCCACCAGTGAGGATTCTCCTCCGGGCGGGCAGATAAAATTCCCGTACCTGTCAACAACAACGAGTCAGGAGTATTGCATTCATCTGCCGTCACACCAACTTTGGTCACATTATCATAATTTTCCAGTTTTCAATATAAAATAATTATAAAACATACTTGACTACTCTCCCGAAACATCTGGGAGGCTCCGACACAATGGCAGCGGCTAAATAATTAGTATGAGAGCTCCACCATGGGGCATGACCAGTAAAAAAATAGGAGTGTGCCTCATGGGAAAGGTTGTGTCTAAACAAAAAATTTCTGGCTGCTCGCTACACATGCCACACACTGCTTATCTCCTGGCCTGGCAAGTAGGATATAAAATGTGAAGGCAATCTTACATCTATACTAAGGATGACTTCAAGTTACAGGCCTAAGGAAATGACCATATTACAGATGTGTAGCAGAGACATAGTTTGAATGAGTTGTGTGGCTCCATACTGTGCCTCTATCTTTTTCAAATTTAATATAGGGGGACTAAAATCACAAGTTTATACAAAATCTGTGACGACAAAAATATGCTTATTTACAGACGTCTTGTGGTGTGAACTTCGCCACATGCGCCAGACTATAATACGGCATCCTTAGAACACTATCGGCACATGCTCTACCCCCATAGGCCTCCAAATTTTGTATAGGGGTTTGGCAAGCTCTTTTAGATGCTGTATGGGATTGCATTGGACGGGGAGAATATTTCTAAATATGGCCTAATACAGAGGCATCATATGGTGGTGGTACATGGCATGCCTATGGCGCCATAGTAGAAAGCCATAGAGACTTTGTGTGGCACGTGACACGATTGTGGCTGTGCTTTATATGGGTCAAGGTTACCTCTTCTGGTCTTTGGCCAGTCTGAGGAGCTCATCAGACGCTTGGCATTCTTGTATCTAACATCACAAGTCTCCTTGCTGTAACAACACCATCCCCCTGTTTAAAGACAGAGAACATCCTCAGGACAGAAAATGTTGGCTACATAATGGAGAAGCCACCAATCATTTTGTTGGCGCAATTAGTAAGAATAAAAAGGTGGTTTCCAAAGTGGAAAAAAAAAATTCTGTACCTTCAAGAAATATGATCCATCGTTTGCTGGCTTTGGCTTCTCGTATATAATATCTGTGAATGCAAAAGGCAGAAGACAAGTCATCCTGAACAACTTTTTGGTCAAATGTTCTCTCAATGAGCTTACCCTGCTGTGGTTCCATCATTGCACGTCACTAAGGTGTTCTTCAGCAGATAAAGCCTCATGTCCTCAGAGGTTTTCTGCTCAGGCAACAAAGCCAGTGTTGAGTTTCTTGTTGGTTTCAAGGATTGTTCCAGCAAAGAGATATTCACTGAAGGCATTCCAGGGATAGAAATGGATTGCTCCTGGTTACCCAGCTGGAGAACTCTACCTTGAAGTGAAGTCTTTGAACTAGCTTTATTCCCACGTTTGGGTTGAGGCATCACTTGATTCATAGTAAGCAACACCAGGAAGAACTCTAGCACCACCATAACGTGCACCTTTGTTTTCTCACCACCCAGTTAACTTCAACGTACAGACCTGCAAAGAGAAGCTTAGCGTCAGATGGTCACCAGAAGGTGCTAGAGGAACAGTATCTGTGCGCCCTGGCCTTATGTTTGTCTGTGGAAAGATCAAACTTTTGTAAGCCAGTTTTTGTAAAAAGATGGACTAAGGTCTGGATTCTGCTTAGGAAAGAGTTGGGTAGGATCCTCAGTCTGTAGTCCATCTCAGATATTTGGACTAGCATGGTAATTAGGTAGCTGCACCTGGCACCATGTATAAAAAAAAAGTTGTAATGGGAGAGCTCAATGTTTGACTGGGGCAGGTCTCTGGTGATGAGTCTGAGAAATCAGTGGCGCACATTTACTATCACATGTGTACCTGTTTTTAGGTGTAAAAATGCAGTTTTTTGTTGTTGTTGCATTTACTACTAAAAATGCACTTGTTTTGATTTTTTTAGACTAGTTTGGAAGTTTCCTAATTTTTGGGCCTGTTTTCTGACCTATTTATGTAGATGTGCCTTATTTTTCACCTGATTTATTTCCAAGAATTTCTCCCCTCCCCCCCGGCTGATGTGCTAATCTACATCTGTTTTGAGTGGGGAGTTGCGCCACACTTTGCATAAAAAGTCGCCCTTTCATGTAGACGCGTGCCAACTTTCAGCTCACTTGTGCGACATGTGCGTCCTAATTAGACCAGTCTTAATGAATATGAACCTGAAATAGAACCACCAGAAGTCAGACTAAGGCCTCATGCACACGACCGTTTTTTTATGCTGTCCGCAAAAAGGGGTTCCGTTGTTCAGTGATCCGTGTCCGTTTTTGCCTTCCGTTGTGTTTCCGTGTGTCTTCCGTTTTTTTAGCGGACATGACCCAAAAGATTTTACCAAAAGACAGGCTGACAATTTTTCCCAAGTGCCTGCCAAGGGATCCGCAAAAAAAATGGACACGGAACGCGGATGACACACGGATGGCCATCCGCATTTTTCACGGACCCATTGACTTGAATGGGTCCGTGAACCGTTTTTCACGGACAAGAATAGGACAGGTTATATTTTTTTGACGGACTGGAATCACGGACCACGGACGCGGAGGACAAACGGTGCATTTGCCGAGGTTTTCACGGAGCCATTGAAAACTAATGGGTCCGCAGAAAATCACGAAAAACGGAGCAACGGACACGGAATCAAACAACGGTCGTGTGCATGAGGCCTAAGGCCTCATGCACACGAACGTATTTTCTTTCCGTGTCCGTTCCGTTTTTTTTGCAGACCATATGCGGAACCATTCATTTCAATGGGTCCGCAAAAAAAACGGATGGTACTCCGTGTGCATTCCGTTTCCGTGTGTCCGTTTTTCCGTTCCGCAAAAAAATAGAGCATGTCCTATTTTTTCTAGTTTGCGGACAAGGATAGGCATTATTACAATGGATCCGCAATTTGCGGACCGCAAAACACATACGGTCGTGTGCATGAGGCCTAATGGCAATAACTAATCGTAGATCTAAAGTCGATTTGTTAACAAAACTTCGCTTGTAATATTTCTGTACAGCATTAAAATGTATGTGCTCTGTGTTGGAAACTGCCTCGGCCAAAGTTGCGCAATACCTTGGTAGTACCTCATGTATTTAAAAAACATTTTAAACCGCAATTGCGGTCCCCAATGCATGGGCAACATCCGTGCGGCTGCTGCAGACGGATCCAGACCCATTCACCTTGAATGGGTCTGTGATTCGTCCTTTCTGCAAAAAAGTAGTGCATGCACTACCTTCTTGCGGTGCAGAGGCATGGCGAGAAACGCCACGGCAGCACTCTGTAGTGCTTCCGTGGGGTTCCGCTCCATCCTTCCGCATCTCCTGGATCGCAGACCCGTTTAAGTAAATGGGTCCGTAATCCGTGATGCACACGTCCAGTGCCCGTGTATTGCGGACCGCGATACAACCACGGCCGGCACACGGTTGTGAGCATGAGCCCTTAGGGTAGGTTCACAATAAGTAAAAATTTTTTTTTTTAAGGTTATTTTTGCAGGTTTTTCAGCCAAAACCAGAAGTGGATTAGAAGGGTTCAGAAATATAATGGAAGGAGCTCAGCTTCTCCTTCCTGAAGGATTGCAGCTCAGCTACATGCACACGACCGCACAGTGTTTTGCGTTCTGCAAATTGCGGATGCCACCGTGTGCATTCCGCAATTAACGGAATGGGCCGCCCATAATAAAAATGACATGTTCTATATTTTTGCGGGGTCACAGAACAGAGCAATGGATGCGGACAGCACACGGACTGCTGTCCGCATCTTTTGCGGCCCCATTGAAGTGAATAGGTCCGCATCTGAGCTGCAGACCCAAACAACGGTCGTGTGCATGAGGCCTTATAGTGTCAGTGGGACAGAGCTGCAGTACCACACACAACCTGTGTGATGGGGGTGGTGCTGTTTTTGAAAGAAAGCTGCCATGTTCTTCTAAGGGCAAAGCATGGATACTTGCCATGTGTGTTCTGCATTTTGCAGACCAGAACGTCCTGCCCTCTATAGAACTGTCCTATCCTTGTCTGTAAAACGGACAAGTATAGAGCATGTTCTTTTTTTTTTTTTTGAAGGGTCGGGGAACAGACTTATGATGATCTGTCCGCATCTTTTGCGGCCCCTTTGAATCGAATGGGTCCTCATCCAACCCACAAAAAAGCGGATCGGATATGGTCCAAAAATGCGTTTGTGTGCATAAGCCCTAATCCTTTAACCCTGGGTTCAGACCTGAGCGTTCTAAAAACGCGCGTTTTACGCGCGTATTTCAGCGCGTTTTTGCAAATAGGAAACGCGCGTAAAACGCGCGTTCTTGTGATTGACTACTGTGGTGTCAATCACAAAACGCGCGTCAAACGCCCCAAAAGAAGCTCAAGTACTTGTTTATGCGTTGGGTGTTTTACAGCGCGTTCAAACGCGCTGTAAAACGCTCAAGTGTGAACCACTCCCATAGGGATGCATTGGTTTTAATCTGTTGAGCGTTTTACAGCGCGTTTGAACGCGCTGTAAAACGCTCAGGTGTGAACCCAGGGTAAATTCTCCCCTATGTTTATTCCACCTAATATTTGGCTTCCTTTGTGTGATGATTTTGGCACACTGCTGCCCATACAGCGCCAGACCACAAGATCTTGGCTCAGGGAATGGATTTTTTTACATTTCAGTACTCTGATGGTAATTCTATAGAAGTCCTTTACTTTTCAAATACTGACATTTTGTACATTTTCAAATTCCACATTAAATGACTGTAAAAACTAGCGCCAGTTCTAAATGTAAGACAACTTCCTTGCTGTTTTACATTTAGACCATTTCTACGCCTAAACCATCGTAGAAAATAGTAAATGAGACAGGCCTGCCGGCCCCGCCCATGCCATGCCCACTTTCTTAGGCCCAATGCACACAAACGTATTTTCTTTCTATGTCTGTTTCAATCATTTCAATGGGTCCGCAAAAAAACGGATGTTACTACGGGTGCATTCCGTTTCCGTATGTCCGTATTTCCATTCCCCCCAAAAAATAGAACATGTCCTATTATTGTCTGCATTACAGACACGGATAGTACTGTTCTATTAGGGGCCAGCTGTTCTGTTCTGCAAAATACGGAATGCCCACGGACGTCATCCGTATTTTTTGCAGACCGTGAGATTTCACAGGCCTTATGCACACAGTCACAATTCTTTGTTCGGTTCTTTAGTGCGGATTTCACCCTTTTCAGTGTACGGGTGAGATCTGCGTCAAAACCACATATAACACGTGCGGTTTTTGGTGTGCTAATAGAGTTCCTTTTTAGAGGACTTTTTCTCCTTTCTAAAATAACAGATCTGACAACCAATGCTCAAAATAAAGGATCTGTTTTTTTTTCCTGTTCTTCTGACTGATCAGAATAATGGAAAACACATTGGTAATGTGAAACCAGCCTAAGACCAGTCGAGCAACTTCAATACGAGAGAGCGGTGAGTGCGTACGCTTTGATTTCCTGTTCTGACCTCTGCTTCTCTGACAGGATCACACGGCATCATAACTATTTATAATGCTGTGCGTATCGACTGAATTAGGTCACGTTCAGATCTCCAGTGTTTCCAGCTGTTCTGGCAGAGAACAGCCTGATGGGCTTCACCGGAGCCAGCATTGCCAGGTCACCGTTGGATCCCTATTGGTTATAACGGTACCTGGCTGTGATCCAGCAGCGTTTTTTAGCTGGACAAAAAACGTTGCATGCAGCAATTTGACAGGTGGCATTTGTGCAGATTCAGGCAGTCAGAAAATCTTGGCGGAGGTGTGAACGGGGCTTTAAGTCTCATGCACACGAAGGTGTGTTGGCCAGGCCCGTGCTGCGGGCCGCACATTGAGGCCCACAAGGCAGGGGCACTGACTGTAGGACCGCCGTATGCAGACGCAGGACCCATTCACATCTCCACTACACAACCTGTGTGCTGGCTTCAATCTCTACTATACTACATGCGATCCCGGCGCTGATTTCTGGTGTCCGACCCCTGCGTGGTGATCACCATACAAAATTATAGCTATACAGTCCTGCTACATGTTGTCCTGCAATGAAAAAATTAAGCTATAGCATTTAGAATATCACGAGTCATGATTCACGACACATATATCATCGCCTCATCAACTCATAGAATATAGAGGACGTGCCCATTACCGTGAATGTTGTACAAAAAAAAATCCAGAATTGCTGTTTTGTTTTGTTTTTTGATCCTCCTATCAACCCCCCAAAAATGGAATAAAAAGTCCTAAAAAAAAGTTGTATGTTTTTCAATTCTGTACTGATGAGAACTACAGCTCGTCCTAGAAAAATAAAAAATTACTTTCAGTATATGATGGCACAAAAAGGATTTTTTCAAGTATATTAAAGGGGTTATTCATCCCCTATAATGACCTTTTTTTTTTTTGCCTGTGCCCCTCATATAGGTTATAATTACCCCGGTCCCCGGCACCCACATCCCTTCTAATTCCCTGCACGGCTGCCGCTGCATCTCCCCGTCATGAGGATCAAAACATCCGGTGATGGCAGGGAGGCTCGTCCCCGTCGCAGCCTGCTATTGGCTGCTCCCCCTGTTGCCGTTTTGATCCGCACGATGGGGAGTTGCACCGGCGGCCGTGCAGGGTTTAGAAGTGACGCAGGTGCCGGGTAACCAGTTCTTATAGCGTAACGTAATGCCATGTAGAACCACAAATAACACTGCAACATACTTGACTCTGCTACATCTTTACAATTGGCAGGAGTATGGAATTGATGCTATTTACCCCAGGTAAAGGCTACCGATGTGGCGTCCATTACATGACCTGAATGAATTGTATGGAGGAGGATATAGGACCCCAGATCCACGCTTCAAGAAATAGCAAAAGGACTCACGGATTAGGAAGCAGAAGAACTGAGGTAGATGGATCAGGAATGGATGACGGTAGACACACTGACCGTGCAGAAACCAGAATATGTTTTTTCCTGCCTTCAAAAATGATGATCTTCATACACAAGTGTGAACAAAACTTATATCATACACTATATATATCTAGTATCCATTTATCAGCTATCTAATCTATCTATTGTAATATCTATCTAATTTGTATCTTTATCCATCTTGTATATTTTATATATATCTACCCATCTCATATCTATCTATCTATCTATCTATCTATCTATCTATCTATCTATCTATCTATCATTGACCTTTATCCATCTCATATCTATTATATCTATCTACCTATCTCATATCTATCTATCTATCTACTTTTTATTTCTCTATCTATCTAATATTTATTTAATATCTATCTATCTATCTGTCTATCTATCTATCTACCCATCCATCTCATATCTATGTATTTCATATCTATCTATCTATCTATCTATCTATCTATCTATCTATCTATCTATCTCTATCTATCTATCTATCTAATATCTACCTTTATCCATCTCATATCTATCTATCTATCTATCTATCTATCTATCTATCTAATATCTATCCACTTTTAATTTCTCTATCTATCTATCTATCTATCTATCTATCTATCTATCTATCTATCTATCTAATATCTACCTTTATCCATCTCATATCTATCTATCTATCTATCTATCTATCTATCTAATATCTATCCACTTTTAATTTCTCTATCTATCTATCTACCTGTCTATCTATCTATCTATCTATCTATCTATCTATCTATCTATCTTTTATCCATCTCATATCTATCTATCTACCAGTCATCCACTATTCCTATGATACAAGGAACATCTACATCCTAGAGACCACCAGCATCATTTGGATCAGAGGTGATAACAGCATGTCCGCCCCTTACCTGTGTCTGTAGATACCAGGAGCACAGAAGATACAACCACCAGGCAGGAGTCCTCTCAGAGGGAAGTCCTCGCTGTATGTGGGGCACATATACTGTATTTTGGATGGCAGCTGGATGACTCATTGATCTGTAAAGGGGATTACAAGCCTAGTCCCCTCACATCCCTGAAATGCAGAACTTCAATAGACATCAAAGGGACATGCCTGGCCAAGGTTAAACTGCTTAACACCGTCATTGCTGGGGAACAAGGAATGCATAACAGTTTCCCACAAAGACCCAAAGCATTTTATTTCTTTTCACAGAAAGTAATATTTACATACCTACAAGGTCATTCTCATTCTTGGACCTTTCAGATGTATTATCGGGCTTGTTTTCATTCAAGTAAGGCTACTTTAACAGTAGCGTTTTTGCTGGATCCGGCAGCGTTCAGCAAAAACTCTTCCGTTACTGATAATACAACCGTCTGCATCCGTTATGAACAGATCTAGTTGTATTATCTGTAACATACCCAAGACGGATCTGTCATGAACTCCATTGAAAGTCAATGGGGGACGGATGCGTTTTCTATTGTGGCAGATTGTGTCAGAGAAAACTGATCCGTCCCCATTGACTTGCATTGGGGGTCATGCCGTCTTGCTCCCCATCCCAGGACAGAAGGCAAACTACAACATTTTGCGGTTTGCTGTCCGGTATGGGAACTCAACGAAACAGAATGCATTTTGGAGCGCTCTGTTCAGTTCAGTTTTGTCCCAATTGACAATGTATTATTCCCCAGGATTTGAGCCCCTATGACGGATCTCAGTACCGGAAAACTAAAACGCTAGTGTGAAAGTAGCCTTAGAAGGTCCAGAATCTAGACCTTCTAAGGCTACTTTCACACTAGCGTTTTAGTTTAGCCCCCCAAAAAACACAACACAAAATTGTATATCTAACCGATCACAAAAGCATCCATCTAGACTCTAGATGGATGCTTTTGTGATCGGTTAGATATACAATTTTGTGTTGTGTTTTTTGGGGGGCTAAACAAAAGCCTCAAAAATGCCTATCTTGCTTAGTGGTTTTGTAACTTTCTTTATGACCTGCCGTTTCTTCATGCTGTTTTTTTTTTTGCATGCCTTGGTTTTGTTTTTCTAGACAAGTATGTGCCCCCTGTAATGTCACTTCCTCTGCAGAACAGTATGGGGAAAATACATTGGTACAAAAAATGGCATGCAAAAACGCCATAAAAAAACTAAGTCAACACATCACATATGAGGTTTCCTTAAAGCTACAAAAATTGGTGAGGGGGAAAAACACCCGACAATGAGCCTTCTGTGATTAAAAAAAAAGGCCATTGACCCAGTAAACACACCTCAAGAGTGAAACAACACCACTGCAAAAAAAACGTATGATTGTCCTGCTAAACAAGAAAGTATTGTAATCTAGAGGAGACATTCCTGCAAGACCCTTGCTGTGTGTGGGCGAGCATTACATTACATTTACACAACCGTATTTACGTGTCCACCTCTGCTCCACAATTTTGCGGACCGGACCCATTTATTTCAATGGGGCCGCAAAAGATGCAGACAGCACACAGTGTGATGTCCGTATCTTTTGTGGTCCCATTGAAATAAATGGGTCCACATCCATGTGCTGTCCACATTCGTACTTCCGCTTTGTGGACCTGCAAAAAAGATAGAGTATGTCCTATTCTTGTCCGCAATCATAGACAACAATAGGCATTTCTATAATAGAACTGGCCGTGTGCGTTCTGCAAAATGCAGAACGCACACGGCCAGTATCCGTGTTTTGCGGATCCACAATTTGTGTGAATGTACCCTTATCCGGCAGAAAAATTCCAGTTGGAAGCCCAGCCACGAGAGGAACACATGTCCTCAGGATGTCCTGCACATATCGCAGAGCTGTTAGTGTCTCTCATATTACTACTAAGGGTAAGTAACTGTCGTAAGCGATGGCTCCAGGATCATCACACCTGACCATTGTAGGATCCCACTGAAGACGATACGGTTCCAGTCCGTAGCAGTCCAGGTTTCTCACTCAGGACACCACTGCATGCCACATTTTCCAGCAGTCCGACATTTCCATCTGGGCGCATTATTTCTTTTTCAGTAAGTGTAAAACATCTTTACAGTCACACATGAAAAGTCTCAATGGATTCCAACAACTCCTTCTTGGTGCGTTATTTTTTTCTTTTGTCAGTATACATGGCACATTTCCTTGACTTCTCCATTCTATCGATCGATGGTGGTTAAAGTGGTCCAATTCCTACTGCAGCGGGCTGCCCCCCAGGGGCGTTCAGGTCCCAGTGTTCAGGAATGCCGAGTGGTATGTTGTGGCCCTAATAGTTTCTGTCAGGGTGCTCCTACCTGGATACTGTCACTTCCCAGGGTTAGGCTCCGCAGCAACTAAGGAGTTGTAGACGATGGAGTAAGTACAGTCCAGACTTGGTGAAGTTTAATGGTTTTTACCTAAATAAACTTGTGTCATAACTCGGACAACCCCATTAATGGGAAAAAGTTTTTTGTTGGAATTTTTTTTTTTTTTTTACCATTTAATAATTCTACAAGGGGACCATAATAGCCGATCTTTTCATTGCTTCTAAAATACCTTGCACTATTCCCATAGTGCATTGCATTTTAATGTCAGTGCTATACTGATATTCATCAGCAGGCTGCCCCAGAGAGGCACAGCCTGCTGGGAAACGCTGGAGGCAGGCTTGGGACCCTGACTTTACTGGCGGTGTGCCGATGGGAGACACTCCCATGAGTGAGAGTCCACTCCCTCTTTAACAGCTTACATATGGTGGGCTCCATTGCCCGTGGCATGTAAGTGGTTAAACGGCCTGGATCGGCACTCCTGATGGTCCAGGCCTTAGAGAAGGAGCGAGACTCTCTTCTGAAAGCCAAGCCCCCGCTCTCTGCAGCACGGGGCACCCATGCGGCACTTAGACTGGGCCGCCGTAAAAAGGCAGCGGCTCTACCTAAGGCCCCTTAGTGGCCTCCATAAAAAAAAATAATGGATGGTCACTAAGGGGTTAAATCCACTGCAATACAGTTTTACTGCAGAAAAAGTCAGGGGAGGGAAGGTAAATGCTTTTTATAGGCTTCATATCTGTATTTCAAGTATAACTGAACGCACTGAATGTAGCAGGCCAGCTAAGACCTGTCCTAGGTTGCTAATATGGCTTATATGTTTATATAGCTAGAGACAGAAAGAGAGTTATTAACAGTGACTTCATGTTTGTGGATGTCATATAACAGTCATATATTGTGTTCACAGAAGCAGAAAAGATAATATGCCTTTAAGATTAAGTAAATGAATGTAAGGTAAGTTCAATGACACAGCAGAATTAACAACAGAAAGCATAGAGTTAAACTGTTGTTACTGCCCAGGAGTCTTAACCAATAACAGCCAGCCTCACACTGAGCCTGTGTGGGAAATCCCCTAGCAGAATCGCCTGGAGTCAGTATAGACCAGAGAAGAGGAACTGGACAGACACATCCAGTCAGAGGTGTGTTTTATGGGAACAAGAGGCCAGATAGGTATTTAGAACAGTTATATGAACAATTAGGATCACAGCACTCTTTCATATTCTGGCAAAATGAGTGCACCTCAGATTATCGTTCTGTGCTCCACTACAAGAACTCAAGTAGTTTAGTCAAATTCAGATGGCACACACACAGGATGCAATGCTTGAAGTAATTTATTGGATGTTCAGCCGGACATGATTCACAAGTTTCATAAGCAACGTTTCGGGCTGATTAATAAGCCCTTCATCAGGCTGATAATACAAATGATACACAAGAAACATATATAAGGTATGTTTCTACAAGTGCAAATACAACAATTCATTTACATATAAGTTCACAAGCTGAATATAGGAATTTAGGTAGGCATAGTAAATCAGCTCAAAGGAGCACCTGAAGAGGGGACCGCATTAGTTGACCATGTGAGACATAGGATGAAAATGCATCCAGCATGTACAGCAACTTCATGGCTACATAATGATTAGTGGCCTTGCTGAAATCAGAAAACGTATAAGGGGAGCATAATTAGATGGTCCCTGGGGACTAATTGCGGTGCCCTGTCACAGAAAGGGTTAATGCCACCGACACATTCAATACAAAAAGCCCAAATTGGGCTGTGAGGCTAAAAACAGATCAGTTACGCCACAGCGGACTGCGGTGTCATGGTAAAGAAACCCAAAAACTACGGACTAATTTTTGGGGGATTAGGTATTACTATTTTTACACAAAGGCCTTATTAGGCAAAACCTATACTATCTCCCAAAATCAAAATTAAAAAACTTTTGTATTGTTCATAACCTTTATTAAATACTGAAAATAATGAGCGACACACATTAAAAACCTAGTGATGTCTCGCTTGGCTGAATTAGTCAAGCCTATGGGGTAACCATATGGGGGGTTGTGCACTAACTCCCAAAATGGTATACTAGAGGCGTGTAGGGAGACACCCTGCTGGCGTCTTGGCTATATGCAGCACTAGTTTTGAGTCATTGCTGATCAACTCACTGTGCTATATAACACCCTATTTGTTCGAATGCTGAATCACACACGTGTGTACTTGAATCACTGCCTAGCCAAACTATTACATATTGCTCCCTCACATCGCTAATCTCTTATCGCAAGATGCTGTACGATTGCTATTACTTCAAGCGAGACCTACACTAATAGCTTTAAAACACTAACTGCCCCCGACATGTTTCGCCATTACATGGCTTCTTCAGGGAAACGGGCAGCATTGTTCACCACAGGTGTATGTGGCCTTGTTATACCACACTAATACTGATTGATGGCAGAGGTTACCAATCACAGCATTGTATCTTACTGTTCACACACCCCTGTCACGGGAGTGAACCAATCGATTTGCGCTAGCATCACTGACGTGGTGCGCGAATAGAGGGTGCGCACACACTTATCCCCCGCTATACTATATGGTAGGCAACGCGCAACTGCTGCGCAGCTTCATCTGCGCCCACACTTAGACAGTAAAGCGAAGGCGACTATTGGTATATCCCGGCACTTAGCCGATTTTAGCCGTCTCGCTATATACTGCGCATGTCCTGCGCGAACAAGCCCTGCTCCAACACTTTGAAAAAAACTCTGATTGCCTCCCGATAGTTATGAAGCCACTGCACTCCTCTTCACTGTGCTGATTATCTAGACTGGCAGACAGTTCTGTCAGCAAACATGTTGTAATCCCATTGTATAGACCACAGGTAAGCAAGGAACAACAGGGACATGGCAGTGTCCATAACTGAGCGCAGAACTACATATAGATTATATCGGGAATAGCAACAATGTTCAATCATCCTGAATAGTGTGGAATTAATAACCTACAAGTTTTGTTACATTACACCATGTACTGTTAGTCATTCTACTGTGTTGTGCCAGCTAACTGCCATTACCAAACGCTTATCTCTTATCCGCACTTCTGATTTCTACTAATGGATGCTTAAGACCAAGTGCTATGTCCTTTATTACATAGATACAATGCTGCATTGGTATATTTTTTATATATTTTTATTAATTTAGGCCCATCAAAATGAAAGTGTTCTACCTCACCCACAGATGAACAATTAGTATGTTAGAACATGCTCAAAAAACTGGATTAATATCCGAAAAACTGATCGCATAGGCGAAGTGTCACAATTATTAATCACGGATATTACAAAAAGATGCATATGTGAAACCTTCATTCAGTCCTTTAGGACTCAGGCTGTCCAGCCTATATATCCATTTGGTTTCTTCACGTAATAGTATGGTGTCCAGGTCACCCCTCCTGGCACCCAGAGTCTTCTTACAAATGCCCCAGAAGCGTAAGCACTTGCTGTCGTTCATATGAAACAATCTCACATGTCGTGAAAGAGTGGTATCTGACTTGGTGTTGATTTTACTTATATGTTGGCCCATACGTCTCCTCAGCTCCTGGGATGTTTTTCCCACATACAACTTGGGACATGGGCACTTGGCAACGTAGACAACTCCCTTCGTCTTACAGTTGATGAAATCTCTGATTTCATATTCCTTCCCATCTACAGGATTTTGGAAGGATTTACATCTTTGGATCAGTGGACAGTAGATACAGTCACCACAGGGGTAAGTACCAGTAGTAGTCGATTTTAACCAAGTGCCCGATTGTGGCACCTGAAAAAACTATGCACCAGCAGGTCCTTCAAATTCTGTCCTCTACGATATGTTATTGAAGGATGTGCTGTCACAACATTTCTAAGATCATTATCGGCCCATAAAATGTGCCAATGTCTTTTAAGGATTTGGAAGACCTGATTATTACAAACGTCAAAGGTGCCAATGCATCTGACGACCTGTGCCCCACCGTCCACCCTATCATTGGTAAGTAAGTCAGTCCTTCTTAAACTTTTTGCTCTAGCATAAGCTCGATGTAGAACTCGCTTAGGGTACCCCTTTCTCTAAAACGCTGGTATAGCAGTTGACTCTCCTTTTCGAAGGCCGCATCACTCGAGCAGTTTCTGCGCGCCCTTATATACTGACCAGTGGGTATTCCCCTTTTAGTGGTTTGGGGTGAAAACTACCCCAGTGCAGCAAATTGTTGGTTGCCGTGGGTTTACGAAAGGTTTCAGTGTGAATGCTACCATCCTCCCACAATGTCAGTCTAAGATCAAGAAAAGTGATGGTAGTGTCATGGATTTCTGAAGTGAATGCCATACCAATCGAATTATTATTTAAAGCTGTGACAAAATCATGAAAAACCTCCACCGTGCCATCCCAGAGGATCAATACATCATCGATGTATCGTCCCCAAAATAAAATGTGCCTGGTGAAATCCAACATATCTTGAGAAAAAACAATTGTGTCCTCCCACCACCCTAAAAACAAATTTGCATAATTTGGTGCACATTTACTGCCCATCGCAGTCCCAACTGCCTGTAAATAAAATTGACCATCAAAAATGAAATAATTGTGTGTCAAAAGAAATTCCAACAATGTGAGTACAAATTGATTGTGTTGGTGAAAATGAGTGCTCTTGGTGCTCAGAAAAGTGGAAACCGCTCGTAAACCCAGGGAATGCTGAATATTAGTGTATAAGCTTTCTACATCCAAGCTGGCTAGTTTAGTGGTAGATGTCACTTGTAGTTCTTGTAATTTGATCACAACATCTTTTGTGTCCTGTATAAATGATGGCAGGGCAGAAGCGAATGGTGCTATAAACACATCCACGTATTGGCTCACATTTTCCGTGAGATTACCATTACCTGACAGGATCGGGCGGCCGGGCACAGGCCGTCGTTGTTTATGTATTTTTGGAATAGCATACAGAGTTGCTATTGTTGGACTTTTGTTATACAGAAAAGCGTGCTCCTCCTCGACACCAGACCATCTGTCTTCGCCTTTGATAGTATTGTTTTCAATTCACCTAGAAATCTCTCTGTAGGATTACCATCCAATTTATTATATGTTCCTGGCTTTTCAAGTAAGTCTATGACCATTCTTTTATAGTCATCTCTGTCCATCAGGACAACATTTCCGCCCTTGTCTGAGGGCTTTATAATTAAGTTCTCATTATTACATAATTCTTGTAACGCTCTCTTCTCCATTTCTTCCAAGTTTGCCTGTACTGGTTGTCTATTAGTACTTAGTTTCTTGAGATCCTGCGTAACCAATTTTACAAATGTATCGATATTGCCATACTGTGCGAACGATGGTGTATATTTGGACCTAGGTTTAAGAGAGGATAGAGGTGGAATTAATGTGTCCTGCGCATTATCATTTAAAGTATCTAGAGATTCCAGAATTGCTAGTGTGTCCTTCTCCTTTTGCTGCATAACCCTCCAATCACTGGTCTGACTTGCAAATGCTTTGTGCAAAGCCATTTTCCGGGCGAACAAGTTAATGTCCTTTACCCAGTCAAAACATACAAAGTTAGGTGTAGGGGTATATGATAATCCCCTATTCAGGAGTAATATATGCCTATCCTCCAACTTGAAGGATGACAGGTTGACAATACGTAAGTTATCTACTGCACTTTGGCATTGTACGCCCATTTGTCTCTGTCTCTCAGGGCTGGTCCCTGCGACAAAAAGGCTGAGACACAGGTGGAGCCGCTGATGGTGTAAATGTCAACGAAGGAGCAGAGTAGGAGACTGATGGTAATGATGAATGCATTTGTCCACCAGATGTTGCATTGCTCATAATTGGTTGTACTGGACCTGTACTCCCTGAGGTCATTGTCATCAAGGCTGGTTGTAATGTGCCCAACTGAAAGTTTTGCCATGGCTGGGTGCCTGATATGCCAGTGCCCACTTGATGTACTGATGGTACTTTTTTAGAAGTATTAGGACCACGTCCCTTGTATTTGCGTTTGGTGCTTTGGAATCTATTAAAGGTACCTTTTACACTATTATATTCTGGCTCGGAAAAGTCAGATTCAGATGCCTCCGATTGTGTGGTACCTCCTTTCAGGTAACCTCTTCTTCTCACTTGAGACGTGTTGGGTCTTGATGTATATATTTGTAAGGACGAGGTGCACAGTTTGGTTTGGATATCAATCCCTTACGGGGCTGACTAAAGTATTAGCGTGAGAACAGCTGCAGTAAGAATTGTCAGACACCAGCAAACGGCCCCCCGTTGATGTTTTAACACAGGAATTGCCTATCCGATCACAGTGACACAGTGAATGTCGTTTTTGGCAGGATTTAAAACACATAGGTCAACATATATGAAGCTTAGAAAGGCCAACAGGGGCTTAGCGTGGCTTTTGAAAATGTAACCTTCGACACGTTCTTCATGTTATATGGCGGCACTTCTGAACGTCTCTATATCACGTCCCATCTAATGAAAGGAGGAACAAACAAGTCGAAAAATCAGCTACAGGTTTACAGAAAATCGCCCATAAGACATATTATATATGGCGTTAGGGTGGCCACCCGGCCGGTATCTCACCGGCTAGGCCAGTATTTTAGTGGCCCTGCCAGTAGTTTTTTTTCTGCCGGCAATATTAATTGCCAGTATTTTCCTGTGCAAAACTGTTATTAATGAGCTCTTCCATTGTGGAGCGCTCCTTAGTACAGCCTTTACCTCCCCCAACTTGTGTTAATAAAAAAAAACATCTCACCTCCTCCATTTGTTCGTGCCGCTGTGAATGCTCGCTGCTGACTGGATGTGCAGGACAGGACCTGCGTGACGTCATCACGCCAGAGCACAGGTCCTGTCCTGCACATCCAGTCAGCATTGAGCATTCACCGCGGAGCAAGCAAATGATTACTCTTACTGGGGGGCACTCATGGGGGCAATACTCTTACTGGGGGGCACTAATGGTGGCATTACTCTTACTGGAAGTCACTAATGGGGGCATTAATCTTACTGGGTGGCACTAATGGGGGCATTATTAATTAAATGGGGCATTACTCTTACTGGGGTCATTATTCTTAGGGGGCATTATTAATTCTGGGGCGCACTAATAGGGCCGTTACTCTTACTGGGACACACTAATGGGGGCATTATTATTACTGAGGGGGCACTAATGGAGCATTACTATTACTGGGGGCATTACTATTACTGGAGGTGCTAATGGGGGCTTTAATATTACTGGGGAGCATTAATGGAGGGATTAATATTATTGGGAGCCACAGCATGACATCGACTTCACACCCCGTGTTAAGCCACGCCCCACAACCACACACCCTTTGGGGTGTGGCTTAACTTGGTCGGTATTTTTGGGAAAGGTGGCAACCCTACATGGCATGCTGCTTTACTGTATACTTTTGCTGTTCTCTTTTAAAAGGCTTACAGCGATTGGTCAACAGTAACCAGAAAGTGGCCAATGTGTTTGTGAGATAATTATAAGGCACTTCATAATATAGCCTCGGTTAATAGTCTGTGCCATTTTCTATATTTTATAAGGTTTGCTCCCTTGTTTACAAAGTCTTTTGTGCTGTCCACACAGAGGTCCTGTCCACAAAATGGTTGCTGATGGAGGGTCATGTGACCAGGCAACTCACCTCCATGTGATGTCACCTCCATTCAAATACGCAGTGTGTTTGAATGGAGGTAACATCACATGGAGGCGATTTGCCTGGTCACATGACCCTCCATCAGCAGCCATTTTATGGACATGACCTCTGTGTGGACACAAAAGACTCTGTAATCCAAGGAGCTTTTGAAATATAGAAAATGGTGCAGAATTTCATCATATACTATATTAGTAAGTGCCATATAATCATCTCACAAACACATTGGTGAACAATAACCAGAAAGTGGGCAACCCCTTTAAAATATCAGAGGAGATGAATTTATACCCTACCAAGTTCTTAAAAAAAAAATGTGTGGGGGGGGGGGGGGAGGCTGTGGGTACCCCATACTGTAGTTTTTAGGTGCACATTGCATTAAGTAGCATAACCCATTACGCATCTGTACGCATCTTTTGTGGCCCCATTATAGTGTATGTGTCCGCATCTAAGCAGCAAAAACTGCGGCTCGGAAGCGGACCCAAAGAATGTTTGTGTGCATGAGGCCTTAGACGTGTCATTCAGTTTTGTCATAGCTGCTATAAACCTACTGTCCACCTTAGCCATGAGACATTGCAGGATAGGCCATCACCATCTGATCGTTCGGGATCTGACACACCATCCCCCCAGCTGCTCTGCAGTATCTGAGTACCCCGATGGGGGACCTACATGTTGTGCAGTGGATGGAGCTGGTTTCTGCAGTGCTGCTTCCATGGATGGAGCTATGTATTTCCAGCCCTGAGTGCCGGTGACAGAGCTTCTGCAGAAAACCCTTTTAAATACTGGAGTAAATGCTATTTGCTGGTAAAAAAAAACAAAAACACAACACTAAATTTTACTTTTAATATTTCTGCATACTTAAATGAGTTGTCTCATATGAGACAATGGGCGCATGTCACTAGGATATGCCCACATTGTCTGATAGGTGTGGGTCCCACCTCTGGAACCTGCACCTACATCGAAAACAGACCCCCGACAGTGGTGTAGGGCGCACTGCGCATTTGCAGCCACCCTCCTTTTATTTCTATGGGGTTGCCGAAAATGGCCGAGCGCTGGCTGGACTAGTTCTGTCAGCCCCCTAGAAATGAATGAGAGCGGTGGCCGGTCATGCGCGGTGCGATCTCTTTCACTACTACGAGGAGATCGCTTGGTGGTGGCCGGACCAGAGTCCTCCTGTCACCACTTTGTGGGGCTTCGTTCTCGATATAAGTGCGGATCCCAGTGGTGAGACCTGCACCTTGAACACAATGGGGGGCTTATTCTTGTGATATGCCCCCATTGTCTGAGATGAGCAACCCCTTTAACCTTGGCTAGGCTTTAAAGAGGTTAGGCTTTTTCTACTTTTTAAACTGATGAACTGTCCTCAGGATAGGTCATCATTATATGATTGACTCCTGGGACCCCTGTTTGAAAAGACAGTGGGACTCCGGTGAACTCAATGTCACTGACCTAGGGTAAGCTGTGAGAAGGCTATGGCACTTACAGGAGCGCTGCTGCCCCCTCAAACAGCTGATCCATGGGGGCCAGAGGTGTTAGACCCCGCCGATCAATTACTGATGACCTATCCAAAGGATGGGTCATCGATATAGAAAAAGTTTTGAACACCCCTATAACCCTCAAACAACATTTATCACCTATCCAAAGTATGGGTAATAAATGTATGATCACTGGGGGTCCGACCATGGGGACCCTGAGGCCCCTGTGCATTATGAGCATGGTACACATCTGCAACCACCTCTCCATTGGACTATTGGACTGTTGGAGATAGCTGAGCTCTGTACTCAGCAGCCCCAGTCATTTAGAGAAATTAGGGACCCTTCTTCTCCTGATCAGGGGTCATCAGGGCTCAGGAGCTTCAGGCGAAGCCTTTGTATATTCTGATTTGGCTGCTGAATGGTTAAACAAGCCCGTTTTATATTCATTCCGTGCTGCGGAGAACAAACACTCATCAACCTGTAGCAATGTCAATGCCATTTGCAGTAGTTTACCACCAGCATCTGCGTGCCTGCATCAAAGCCATTAATTCTTCCTCGGCTTACGAGATCTTGACAGAATGCAGCTGTTGGTATTTACTAGGAGTTCTGAAAACTGACAAATGAATTGAACCCCCCAGCCTCAATCATCGGGTTCGGGAGGCTTGCCAAAGTCATTAGATCACGCTCCCTCCCTACCAGCACGACTATAAAGGTCAAGTCACAAAATGTAACTACCCCCAGCATTTAGAGGTAGTTATGTCTAAGTCATAGATTGCCGACAATGAACGACAGTACAATGTTTATCTACTAACGGGGCCAAAACCTGGTCCTCAGGCACCATTGTGGGTGGCAATGTATGGATGAAAAAGAAATCATCCATAAATTCTGTCTTTGGGCAATTTTACATGAGCGTAATCAGTCCATTAAATACGCTTTATGTGGGAGCCATATTTCCGGAGCTGACAACTGCTCCTGTAACAAGAACTCACGGCATTATATAATGAATTATAATGCTGTGAATTCCAGTCTGAGCATGGTTGTACTGAATTGTACGCTCAACATTATGTGAGTACAGATCAGGAAATCCAAGATTGGGCAGGAACACACAGAATTATAAATCATTATAATGCAGTGAGTTCCTGTTACAGCAGCAGTGTTCAATCCAGGAAATAGTGCTCTCACATGGAGAGTATTTCATAGGCTGAATACTCTTGTGTGAAACTGCCCTTTGGGGCAGATCTGTAATCAGACTGAGCGCCCCATTAAGGAGCACAGTGGTGCAGGAGATGGGAGTGAAGGTAAATGGGAGTATGCATTATGAATAAGAACGCTAGGAAGAGGGAGCAACAGTGGGCAATTGAGAGTCACTGCCCATCAACAATTATTATGCTTTGGTTCTGGGCAAAAAAGTAGTGGGGTGTATGCTATATCCTCTACCATGCTTTATATAGTAATAGGGAGACAGCACTACTCACAAAATTTCACCAAAATTATTTCCAATGGTGGCGGTGCCAGTGGTGTTGAGCCCAAGCCCAACGGGCCCCTGTCGCACTGTTGAATATATAGATGACCGCAGCACTCACTGTCTTAAAAAATGTGAAGATTTATTCACCAACTGTGCGACGTTTCGACTACACAGAGTCTTTCTCAAGCATGCTTTAGAAAGACTCTGTGTAGTCGAAACGTGGCACAGTTGGGGAATAAATCTCCACATTTTTGAAGACAGTGAGTGCTGCGGTCATCTATCTATTCAACAATATCCTCTACCATGGGGCACCAAGAGAGCTAAACGTGCCACTGTCTACCAACAAGGCTATTTTTATTTTATGTAAAAGGTGGAATGTGTCATATCTCTTGAAGAAGATGTAAAAAGTCCTGGACATCTCCATCTGGATGGGAAGCCAAATGTGCTCACTCATCAGAATACTAGGCCTGAACTCCAGATGACCACTATCTCTGAGAAAGCCACCTAGAGAAAACCATCTCTACTTTACTGTACTCTAGAAAGAGAAGGAAAGAACCAAGAAGGTCCAGAGTCTGCATGGCCGAGCACTGGAGTATACTTACTAACATTTCACTTGGTAAAATCTGGACATATAAGCCCCATCCACAGGAACAACCCGAACCCGCCTAGAAACACCCACTTATGGGTGGGTTTGTTTGCCCCACCCATTTTCAGCACAGGACATCGCAAATTTGCTGGGATTGTGTCTGAAAATAAGGAATGGTTGAAAAATATCCTGCAGTCAGTCAGTAAGGTATATGCAGTTAAACATACAACACCAAGGGCACCCCAACTACCATCAGGCAGGAGTCCCAACATCAAGGTGTTCCCCCAGGGAAGAAAGGGTGAGCCCTCGTCACTGCCCCGCCCTAGGAAGCATCGGTGTGAGGATTGCCACTGTGAATGATTACTGCAGCCAGAGCCACTACCACTCCCATCCTCCGCTCCTCTGGGGCTTGCAGTAGATGGATGCATCTTTAGACGTATGTCTACAGTTCTTCAGCTAGCTGGTGTATCTTGAAGACATATTTCTTGCTGTGATACGACACCTGAAGAGGTATAGCCATGGGTATCGGAGATGTTTTCATGTGACGCACATGGTCTGCACCTACCATATACAACATTGAGTGTGTTCTTGAAGGGCAGATCTGTTGATGATTGTCTCCAGTGTATGACGATATACATTTTACAGATGATCCCTGAGGGTCAGTGGGTTTATTTTCAGTATTGGTGTCTAGTGAGGTCTTTCGACTGTCATGGCATTGTATAGTGCTCTTGCCATGATATCTGGATAAAGTGGCATTCAGACTGCACAATTATCACCAAGCCACTGCTAAATGCTAGATTAGTAGAGTCCAACCACTGGGACTCCCTCTGATCATTAAAACAGGAAACCCCAGTCTCCTGATTCCCCCACCTTCTACTTTGTGGCTAGGAGAAATCTGAATTGAGCAGCAGTCAAATGTGCGGCCTGACAATCCATTTAAAATCTATGGCACTGATTAAAACATCAGATTGCTCACCCCCCTACTCTGGCAATCGGTGGTTATCCCAGCAGTTGGACCCATCCCCGCATATTCTCGAACTGGGGTTCCTTGAGCCCATCAGAGGAAATTACTCTCAAGGCACAACCACTATATCATTGATAAAGTCTAATTGATTCACAACCTAAGACATAGACCAGAGTTGCTAGTGATTGGATCCAAAGGCAACTGCAAATGCAATTTTTCTCTTGGACCTTTGGGGTTCATTATGGCTTTATAGACTGGGCCCACCAACCCTGCCCCCACAGATCAAGTACATTGTATAGTTCATATTTGCTTCTGACCAGAATACCCCTTCAAGCTGTCTGCAAAGGCTTCTGCATTTGTGATGAAGACATTCTGCATACTCTTCAAGGTCCCTGTCCAGGGTTCAACTTGCTCCAGATTCTCCTTGAGGTCTGTCAGGTCTAAAGTGATTAAGGTGACTACTCTTTATCTACAGAAGATAAAAAATAACTGTCCCACCACATTATAGGAGATCAGCTATGGCGGCCATTCACATAAGATAGCTGTCAGCCATCAGCTAGCTATCACTCCTGGCCGAGAAAGCATGTGTTCTCAGTAGGACGAGGAGGAGGAAGCTGCTGCCTCTAGACCTTTCTACCAGTGGCTTATCTCCCCTCGAAACAAAATAATCAGGCATTAAAATTACTGCATTGACGGATCCGGCATTCCAGTCTGTGCATGCATAGACCTTTAAAAATGTGAAAAAAATAAATAACGGATCAGTTTTGCTGGATGACTCCGGGAAAAACACATCCGCCATTGCAATGCATTTTTCTGACTGATCAGGCATTTTTCAGACGGATCAGGATCCTGATAAATGCCTGATCAGTCAGAAAAAATGACATGCCTTTGCATACAATTTGCCTGATCAGGCAGGCAGTTCAGGCAACGGAACTGCCTGCCGGAATCAAACAACACAAGTGTGAAAGTACCTTAACAAAGCTAGAACCAGCCCTGCACCTCACATGGATCCAGAGATCTCCCCATTCTCTGCTCTGCTAGATTTATATCAAGCTGACAGCTCAAGGGGAGGGTCTTTTCTGCTGCAGCTCAGGGGGCGTGTCCATGCTCTGCCCATCACAGCTGAGTGGGGCGTGTTCATGCTCTGCCTATCACAGCTCAGGAGGCAGTTGAAGAATGAAACTGAGCATGTGCGGCCATCTTAGTGAGCAGGACAAAGAGATAAGAAAAAAAGAAAACAAACAGCAGGTGGCGCTACAGAGATAGATTTTATTGACATTTTTAATTACATGCACTTGTAAAAGTATTCAGATCCAGGTGCTGGTTTGAAAACTGTAAAATATTTTGTGTGGGACCACCCCTTTAAGCATGCTCTGTGACCCGTGCAGAGGTCAGGAGAAGGCTGATAAGCCATGATGTCGCCTATTGTGAATGGTGGATTCTGTGTTATCTATACATAGATTATATCTGTCATTATAATTATGTCAGTGACGATAATGACATGGCTGCTGAAAGATTGCCTGTGGTGACCAGCGCGAAAACAGCACAATTTTAGACATTTTTGGTAATATAGTCTATAGATAGTGACATGGGGAATTAACAAAAATCACCCAAAATTCTAAAAATACAAATATGTTCAAACTAAAAATGTGATTTGAACAATATGTCATTTAGTGATGAGACATTCCCTTTAATTCTGACAATCGCCTCCAAGATTTCTCCTAATGCATCCGTCATACTCTGGAGCTCTCTACCCCAACATATCAGACCCTCACCTACAGTGGAATCCTTCAAAAGAAACCTGAAAACCTCTTCAGACAAGCCTACAACCTACAGTAACCCTGCTGCCGCTATACCGCCATATGACCAGCCTCTACCCTCACCTACTGTCCTCCTCCAATCCCTTGTAGATTGTAAGCCCTCGCGGGCAGGACCCTCTCTTTCTATAACAGTTTGTAACTCGTCTTGTTCATGTATATTGCCATTCTTTCATATTACGTATGTACACTCCCAGGAGCGTAGCTAAAGGCTCATGGGCCCTGGTGCAAGAGTTCAGCTTGGGCCCCCCTTCCCTCAGTGCTTTGTGTATCTTCTTATGCGGCACAAGGGTCCTTGGGCCCCCTCAGGCTCCTGGGCCCGGTAGCGACTGCTACCTCTGCACCCCCTATAGCTACGCCCATGTACACTCCTATTCATATGTACAGCTCCATGGAATGAATGGTGCATTAATAATAAATAATAATGACAAGCTTGTGGAATGCTTCCAGTGATAACCAGCAGAACTATGAATGCAACTCTATACCGTAAAACAGGCTATAGCTCAGGACTAGAGATGAGCGAACTTTAAAAAAAAGTCCGGTGTTCGGCGTTGGTAAGTCGCGCATCCCGTTATGGATTCCACTATAGCGGCATATGGAATCCATAAGGGGCGGCTGCCACCAACCCGAACTGTTGAACAGCCGAAGGACCTGGGGTGACGTCACTGTCATGTGATCAGTGCACGGGATCAAATCCAGTGCTGAGCCACGCCCCCTGCATGATCACATGACAGTGACGTCACCCCAGGTCCTTCGGCTGTTCAACAGTTCGGGTTGGTGGCAGCCGCCCCTTATGGATTCCATATGCCGCTATAGTGGAATCCATAACGGGATGCGCGACTTACCACAACCCGAACTACGAACACCGGACTTTTTTTTAAAGTTCGCTCATCTCTACTCAGGACCAGGACAAGAATAATGAAATAATGATATGTATTTACCAAGTTAGGCCTCGTGCACACGACCATATGTATTTTGAGGCGCGCAACATATGGATGCCGTCTGTGTTGCACCCGAATTTTTGGCGGAACCATTACCTTTAATGGGTCAGCGGTCCGCCTTTTACGGCCAAGTATAGGACATGTTCTATCTTTTTGCAGAACGGACATACAGATAAAGAAAGCACATGGCCTCGTGCACACGACCATATGTATTTTGAGGCGCGCAACATATGGATGCCGTCTGTGTTGCACCCAAATTTTTTGCGGAACCATTACCTTTAATGGGTCAGCGGTCTGCCTTTTACGGCTAAATATAGGACATGTTCTATCTTTTTGCGGAACGAACATACAGATAAAGAAAGCACATGGCTCTTCCGTATGTCCGTTCCGCAAAAAGATAGAATAGGTCTGCAAAACGCAGACCACGGACCCACTGAAGTCAATGGCGGACGGCACACGGGCCTCATCGGTATTTTGCAGACCTTGGGCACGAGGTCTAAATCAACTTTCTATGCTGTTACTTGTCTAAAACAGTATTCACGGGCAGACATACCCTTTCAATGATGTGTCCATCCATACTGTTAGGGTTTTTAATAGGTTTAAAGGAACAATGTCTATATACACACATATCAAATAGTGAGAAAGATGAAAGTATTATTCCCCAGCCGCTTTGTACGTATAAAACATAAAAGGAATGTTCCTTTGTACCATACGAACGGTCGCTGCTGTAATAGATACATTCACATCAAAGTGCTCTTTGTAAATCTTTTTTCGCAATCCAGGTAATCTTCAACTTATACCGTGAATGTGTTTGATGCTTGGCAGCCGGCTCGCTAGTATTGTAAACAAATGGGCAGACAACTGGCGCATTCTTCAGCCATTATTATGATCACTTCAAGGGAGTCTATTTTTGTAAGGATCCAGGCTGTGTATGTGAAGGCAGGCGGGGGTAAGCTACATACAGTAACAAGTGCAATGGCTTCATCCTGACGACGTACGTCGCTTGTGAACGCGGCTGACGCTGTAAAGCTGTCATCGCTGCGATAATCTGACTTTCAGCTTTGATATCAGGCTTTTCACCTCCACTGGACGGCCTGACGATATGTTAAATGTTTCTCATTGCAGGATCCACTACAAAGTGCTAAGTGCGACATTGGTCGTGTGGATGAACAAACAGATCGCAGGTGGTGATACCTTTAAGTGGATATTTTACAACTTTATTTCATAAAGGCCCGAGCATTACACGTCATGAGAACGTTCAATCATCTATCACTATGGGCACTGATACTTGAAAAAGCAATACGCATTTTGTTCAAGTGACGGCTAAATCCTATCACTGGCTTGCATGAATGGGCCGTGAAAATGTAAGAACCCCATAGATATTACTGCATTGTCAGTTGAACCCACTGAGAATGGCAGGTTTGGCCGACAGTTTCATGTGTAAGAGTATTTTCACCCGATATTTTTGTTTCCCGTGGGAGATTTCGCCCCTCTCTACATTATACACGTACACGTTCAGTTGTTTTACACAGTGGATGACGTTACGTAGAGGGTGTGGAACCAAACAGATTTGACTTGGGGATACTCCTACGGGCATTATCCTGGAAGTCCCCTGGTTATTACCCTTTAACCCCTATACAGGGATCTGGACTTCGTTGTAGGGGAACCACCAGGCAGCCACTTCCTGGAGTAGTCTCTGTTTGGCTGACAGTCGACTCATGGGGGTCACTAGACATCAGTGCCAAGCACCAAGGGATCAGACAAAACCATAATCAGGGACAGGCAGAGTATGTGTAATCCAGTGAAGAGTCCGAGGTCAGGGTCAGTACAGAGATCAGACAGAGGTTAAATCAGGCAGAAAAGGGTCAAATCCAGAAAATGGGCAAAAATTGGTCACAGGCAGCAGACAGAATTATAGTGCACCTTTGCAGGGAACTAGCAAGCTATACAACATAATGCTCAGGCACCATCCTATAGGGAAAGGTGCCTTAAATGCCCCAAAACTGGTGAATTAGGGTGAGCATGAGCTGGCCCTTTAAGAGTCGGAGGGAGCACATATGCATGCCCTATGGGCAGAGAAGTAGGGATCTTGCCGGCAAGCAGGCCATAACCTGTGTGGAGGGACCGAGCTTCCCCAGCGGCCAGGAATGGGAACACGAGGCAGATGAGCAGAGCAGCGGTGGCCTCGGGCTGTAATAGGCCAAGCCGAACGTGTATGTGTATGAGGGTAGTTGTGAGATATTTGGGAGAGACAGCTGTTGGATCTATCTGTCTCTAGATTCTATAGCAGGGGTAGGCACCCTCCAGCACTCCAGCGGTTGTGAAACCACAACTCCCAGCATGCATTCTTGCTCTGCTCCTCTCAGAACTCTCATAGAAATTAATGAAGAATGCTGGGAATTGTAGTTTTGGAACAGTTGGAGTTCCGAAGGTTGCTAATACCTGTTCTATAGGCACCAATGTTCTCCAGTAAGATACAGTGTAAATGTTACAGAGATGTGGCTAGGCCAACGTGGATCCAAATTTTTACCAAAGATGGCTGTATGCTGCACAGCTAAGTATTGTTTTCACAATACACAAACCAACTGAAAGGTGTCATGAAGCAGGATGTGCTCAACCCAAAAATGCAGTTGTGCATATATATACAGGGGAGCAGATCCTGCACTTGTGGCCCGTTGCTAATGGCGATCCCCAGCAAAAATGAATACGGTGGAGGATGCCCGCAGCGGACCACAAGTACCACAATAGACATCCTACACAAGATGGCAATAGTGTGAATGTGATAAATAATATGGTCCTGAGCTACTTGAGAGACCTTGGCGTGGTGCTCGGGCTTAAGACATGTCCTCCACTGTAGGACATGTTGACTAACCTCTCAATTTTAACATCAGTTTGAGGGCTTAGTAGACCGCAGTGTGCACCTGTTTTGTCATTTGTTATTGCTATATTGTTTTCACAATAGAATAATTCCAATGCATGAACTAAAATCCAGTCCTGAGACTTTCCTGCAGGACTGCCAATAGTACATATCCTAATCTATGCCATGACCATGTAAAGTCAAAAACATCTATGGGGGTAAGTGTGGTACAGCTCATTTCCATTTGAGCCTGGAGCCTAATCTGAGCTGGAGATGTTCACTTCCATTGCTTTGCGCGCCGCTGATAGTTTAGCTTCTTAGTTGGGTGGTATGTGTGTGTAGTGTATATATGGTGAATTTATGTATGTGTACCATGTATATGGTATATTTATGTATGTGTACCATGTATATGGTATATTTTTGTGTGTGTTGCATATATATGGTGTATGTATATGTGAACATGTGTCGTGAGTCGTGATGGCGTGTGTCAACCGTTGAGTAGGAAACCTGTTAAAAATTTGAATCCCACCCCTGAGTAAACTCCTTGGAAGTGCCTGGATTTTAACACTGGTTGCTACTTATATGTGCTCTGATTGTGTTTCTCTAGAATTATGACTTGGGTACAAACAGCTGTACTGTCTTCTGCAGGGAAAAAACGATGTGAACCTCTGTATTAGGGCTCATGCACACGACCGTATGTATTTTGCGGTCCGCAAAAAATACAGGTGACGTCCGTGTGCATTCCGTATTTTGCGGAACGGAACAGCTGGCCCCTAATAGAACAGTACTATCCTTGTCCATAATGCGGACAATAATAGGACATTTTCAATTTTTTGCGGAATGGAAATATGGACATACGGAAACGAACTGCACATGAGTAACTTCCGTTTTTTTCCCAGAATTTAAATAAATGGCTCTGCATACGGTCCGCAAAAAAAATGGAACGGACACAGAAAGAAAGATGATAATTACTCTTACCTGTAATTGGATTTTCCATATAGCCTCTACAACGGCACTAAACAGGACGGTACCAAAGGAATCAATCATTAGGGAGGGACTGCTGCAGACAAAACTTTATATCCGAAGGACAAGTCCCTATTGGCTAAAACATCTAGTCTATAGTGTTTAAAAGAAGGTGGATGGACTAGACCAGGTTGCGGCCTGACAAATCTGGGTCAAAGAAACCGAGGCACCTTCTGCCCACGAGGTTGACACTGCTCTAGTTGAATGCGCTCTGAGATTTAAAGGAAAAACATCTCTTTCCTTATAGGCCATGGAAATAGTCATTTTTATCCAACGGCCTGGACCTCTGTTTTGTCCTGCATATTGGACTTGATTAAATTATTGGTTATTCTTCGGGTCCTCTTGAACCAATCTCTCCCCCTTTACCCCCCCCCCCTTTTCCCAATAATAAAACTCAGAGAACCAGAGTCGGATTGAATCTGCCACAGCAGCCTTTTTATTTAAATACATACCAATAAATAACAATAAGTTAACCCAGACGAGGGAGGTCCTGGATGCCACAAAAATTTCTTATTAACCCTTAAACAACCTGGCAAATCCACATTGCCTCCAGCCCTAGAACACCAGCTCGGAGACCCCAACTGATGGATGCCTCTCCGAACCAACCAAGTGCCCCATCATGAGAGTCCAGCCCCACCATTGAGGCCCTCCAATTCTCAAGTACCAATCCATACAACCAGCTTTGAGGACCTCCCCCGTCTCGACTGTCACGACATAAGACACACCCAAACAACTGACCTAAAAAAACGCCCATCAAAATATCCTGACTGCCGACCTTGCCTAAAGAAACCCCCTATAACCGGGGCGGGGGGGGGGAGTTGGAGAGTTGGAGCTTGTTTAAGGTAAAATGGAGCCTGTACCTCAAACTGCCCTCCCTTATAAAGCCCTAACTCCTCCCCCAAGGACCCCCCCTCACGCCAGTCAAAGTTAACCCCTGTACAGCACTAGTAGTATCTCCCTGGCGGCCTGTGGACAAAAGGTAGGCAATGATATCTCCTGCTGGCAGTGAAATCTGAAGAACACTTTTGGCAAAAAAAGAAGGTCCATGTTTTAGTAAAATCCTGTCGTCCAAAATAGTAAGGTAAGGAGGTCTGCAAGACAGAGCTTGAATTTCTCCTATTCTTCTAGCTGAAGTAATCACCATCAGAAAAGCTGATTTTATGGGCAATAACCTAAGAGGGATTTCATTAAGAGGCTCAAAGGGGGGATCCATGAGGACAGAGAGGACTAGGTTAAGGTCCTAGGGAGGAACCGTGGACCTAACGTCAGGATGTAATCTGTATGCCCCTTTAAAAAAAACTCCTAATCAAGCCCACTTCTGCTAGCTTGACTTCCATGAAGGCACTGAGAGCTGCCTCTTGGACTTTTAGGGTACTGACTCTTAAGCCTTTATCTAGAATTACCTTGACGTCAGGAGAGGAAGAGGGATTCCAAGAGTCCCCAACGAAAGGGAGATAGGTCTTTGACATATTCAGTTTTCTACAGTTTAGAAGGGTGTTAATGACTGCGTCACATAACCCTTTTCACCTCAAGATAGATCGTTCAACCTCCAGGCTGTTAGATTCAACTGGCGAACCTCTGGGTGTCGGGCCGGACTCTGCAGCAGAAGATCCGGAACCTGAGGAAGTGTCCAAAACTTTTCTTTTGAGAGGTTAAGTAGTAGAGGGAACCATGTTCTTTTTGGCCAGTATGGGGCTATTTGGATCAACTGGGAATTCTCTTCCGCTACTTTTTTTTTAATTTTTTTAATCAAAGTAGTTTTTTATTTATTGAAAGGTTAGGACACAGTGTACACAAATACCCAATCTGCACAATACCGCTACTTTTGTTAAGACTCTTGGAATCAAAGGGATTGGAGGAAAGGCGTACAGAAGGCCAGCAGGCAAGGGACCTGAAAAGGCATCCACTCTCTCTGGGTTGTCTTTGTATGAGAGGGAATAAAATTCATCTATTTGTTTGTGCTTTCTGGAGGCAAAGAGATCCAGGCTTGGAGACCCCCCATTTTTCTGTTCAAACTCCATTCCACTGATTTTAATTTCTCTCTGCTCAAGAAATCCGCCAGGGTATTTTCTTCTCCTTTCAGATGGACTGCTGAGATTGAATTGACATGTATCTGAGCCCAAGATAAGATTCAGAATCCTGTGTGATAGAGATTCCTGCTTTTTATGCCTCCCTGTTTGTTTATGTGTAAAATAGTGGTTCTGCTGTCCGACAGAATATTGACCTGTGATTGGATGGTGGGAAGAAAAGCCTTTAGAGCTAGAAGTACCGCCAGAAGCTCCTTTGAGTTTAAAGACAGAGAAAGGAGATCTGGATCCCAGACTCCATGTACTTGCTGATCTTTGCAACGGGCCCCCCAGCCTGAACCGCTTGCGTCTGTTGTAATGACAATCTGATTTGAAGGATGCCATTGGACCCCCTGGTCTAGGTTCTTCGGATTCAACCACCACCATAGAGAGTTTTTTTTAATCGAGAAGGAAGAGACACTTTCTTGTTCAGGGAAAGTGGATTCCGGTCCCAAGAATTTAGCAGAAAGTTCTGAAGAATTCTCCCGTGGAATTGGGCCCATTTGACAGCCGGAATTGTCGAGGTCATCAGACCTAGAATAATCATGATATCCCGAAAAGACACTTTTTGAAGTAGAAGGAATGCCGAGATTCTTCTGTTCTGGAAGAAAAGCTGTCATCTGATGAGAGTCCAACAATATTCCCAGAAATATATTACTCCTGCTGAGAACTAGATCCGATTTCTCCAGATTTAATTTCCAAGCCAAAGGCTGTAGGGTGCATATTACAGTCTGCAGACAACTCTGGAGAAGATCTTTTGACTAGGCTGAGATCTGAAAAGCATCCAGATATGGAATAAATAATATCTCCATGAAGATAGCTTGAGATTTCTGCCACCAACTTGGTAAAAATCCTTGGTGCTGACGAGAGACCAAAAGAGAGGACCTGAAATTGCAGATGAACTAGGCAATTTTTTAGAAACACCGCAAAACGCAGGTACTTCTGATGACTGTCATGTATGGGTACAAGGTAGTAGGCATCCGCCAAGTCAAGGGTTATCATGTAACAGTCCTGAGCCAGCAGGTTGATGGTCGACTTGACTTTCCATTTTGAACTTTTTGTATAAAATGAATTTGTTGAGGCGTCTCAGGTTGATAATGGCTCGGAAAGAGCAGTTTGGTTTTTCTTCACAAGAAAAATTGGGTAGTAAAATCCCCTCTCTTCTTGATCCCGCGGGACTGGAATAACCACCTATTTCTCCAGTAATACCAGGATCTGGACCTCTAGAAGATGATGATTTTCTTCTTTTAGTCTTTTGTTTACCAGGAATTGGAGGGTTGTAGGAGAACTCTAGCTTGTAACCCTTAGCCAGACAGATCTTTTGGCAGTATTGGAAAGAGCAGCGGATCTGGCTGAAAGTTTGACTAAATCAGCCGAGGTGTCAGCTAGAAAATTAGAGGCCTGTCTTAAGACCGGCATGGAGGATAAGATATCCTCCCTCGGAGTACCAGAGATTACGGCTAGGTCTACACGATGACATTTGTCGCGCGACACATAGGGTACAACTACACTGCAACATTTGTTGCGCGACATTTGTTTGACAATTTTTATAATGATAGTCTATGGTATCACACTGCGACAGTCGCAGAAAAATACATTTCGAGTTTAATTTTTACGACTGTCATGTCGCAGTCGCAGCGCGACACCATAAACTGTCATTATAAAAATTCTCAAGCGACAAAATGTCGCGCGACAAATGTTGCAGTGTAGTTGTTCCCTATGTGTTGTGCGACAAATGTCATCGTGTAGACCTAGCCTTAATCTCTGGTACTCCGAGGGATCATTCACTAACAGACCCCATTATAGTCTATGGGGTCCATAGGTTCCGTTCGGCCTCAGTTATGTGCCAAATCCATCCTTTCCATTCTCCTGCTCCTATAACGGAGCCGAAGAACGGAAAGGCTGAACGCTGATGTGAACTCAGACTAAGAAGTGAGTTCACAAGAAGTAGCTGGCTGCAGTCCAAATGGATGGTAGAAAGGAATTTTTTTTCCTTTTTTTTGAGAGCAAGAGAGAGAGAGAGAGATGGAGAGTGAGAGAGATGGAAAGTGAGAGAGAGAGGTGGAGAGTGAGAGAGAGAGGTGGAGAGTGGGAGCATAGAAAGGAATTTTTGTCTTCAGTTCAGAGAAATGTGGGTACCATGGTCCCAACAGCAGGAGAAAGAACTATCCCAACATCGGCTAGTATCACTGATGGATTGGATCCTTTATTAGCCTTAAAGGGAACCTGATGCCAGCTTCATGGGCAGCATAAAAGAGCAGCAGGCTCCCTCATTACAAAGAATGAAGTTTTAATCTAAAACACTCTGGCATTTCAGAGAAAGTATATTTTAAAAAAAGAGTCGGGCACGGAGAGAATTGTCTGCTGGGTGGCAAATCGTTAAAGACCAGTCGATCAGGCCGAGCATGGCGAATCCATAGTGCAGCCATTAAGCAGACTCGTCCCTTCTTTCCTGGAGCTGGATTACACCAATATGTACTGCATCAACGCCTATTACTGGCTGTAACATAGTATCTGTTACCCATGTAGGAAAATAAACTAAAGGGAGGAGGTGTCATCCCTGTCGCTTTGAAATACGGGTTTAGTATCTGATGATGTCCGCCACGTGCATGGAGTTTGTTCTCTCTGTGTTTTTGTCATTTCCTCTGACACGCCAAAGAAATACTAAATAATCCCTAATTCCACACTTGTCTTAGAGAAATTAAGATTGTAAGCTCAACTGGGAAAAGGGGCTGATGCGAGTGATTGCAGTCTTTGTACAGCGCTGTAGGTTATGTTGGTGCTATACAAACAGAATTTGAAAAAAAAAAAAACACGAAAAAAAACACAAAACGCAATAACAACTTAAAGCAAAATAGTTTAATGGCACCATAGGGGTTAACACATTCAGATTCACAAATGTTCCACTGCTATCTTTGGTTTCTGGTGAACAGAAAGGCTCCATCCCCAGCATGGTCTCCGTTCACTAAACGGCAGCCTCCATTTTATAGAGGAGAGGAATCGCTCTAATAATAAAGGTCCCTTTACGGGAGATGATTATTGGGCCAATTATCAGGAATGAACATTCATAGGAACGCTCATTCACCGATAATCTGCCTTGTAAGGCTCTCTTCACGCAGAGTGTTCTGCGGCCACCAAATAACCGCCTGCAGTCGCACTGAATCTGCCTTCCATTGTTTTCAATGGGAGGCCACGCTGCACTTCATGTGGCCACGGTTTATAATCATGACCATGCCAAGAAAGAACATGTGCAATGTCTGGATGCATGCTTTTAGAAGCTGCATTGGGTGTCCGCTCCTGGTTTTAGATCTATTCAATGATAAAACCTACATTGAAAAAACTGCCACGGAATACTTGCCTTTGCAAAATCCGCCTTGTGAATGGGGCCTATAGATGCGGCAGAGCATCCAATGAACAAGAAAACGGTCATTCATCAGGTGAAGGAATCGTTGATGTGGACACCAAAATCATCTTTTCTGGACATAAGTAAAAATGGATCTGTACCCAAAATTATGATTCTTTTTGGGGACAAGTGATTGCAGCAGCGATCATTCATCCCCATACAGAGGAGGTGCTAATTGCCTATTCCGTAGGCCAGTGTAAATGGGCCATAAAGAAGACCTGTCCGCTCTCCTGACATGTCAGTTTTAGTAACTACCTGCATTCCCCATGTAATAAGAACTCTGGAGCGTCTGTTCCTATGACTCTATGTTGTGACATTCCTTTATTATTCCTGCTAGAAGTTTAGAAATAAATTGCCAGCAGTCTGCAGTAAAGGTACTGCCGGGTGTTACCATTATCAGATGTGTCTGATTCTGACCAATCAGTGCTGCTGCTGTCAGACTGTGCAAGGACACCCCCCAACTGGTAACCCCCATCTGTACCTTTACTGCAAACTGCTAACAATTCATTTATAACTTCTGGTAAAAATAATAAACAAAATGCCACAACAGATAGTCATAAGAATAGATGCTCCAGAATTGTCATTACAAGGAGTAACTAAACCAGACATGTCAGGAGAGGGGAGGGTCCTCTTTTAGTGTCTTCAGGATCGGTATACTTACACTACAAGGCCCTAAGACCAGAAATCTACACCGCCACCCAGTGACCAATAATAAAACAAGTTCTCACCATGACTGTAAGGCAGCCGTCTCCTCTCACACAAACAGTATAAAAAGGTTTCCATTTTGTTATACAGAAATAATTCTCATTATATTCTCTTCTGTGTTTTTTTTTTTAAAGTCCTTTACTAAGTCCTTTCCTCATATGCGCTCTGATAAGTACACAGCGGCTCGGCATCCCACTTGTATGGCGTTCTTCAGCAGGAAATAAGCTGGGGCCTGCAGACAACACAGACAAAAATTACTACTTCAAAAATGACAAGTAGTTTGATAAGCCCAAGTTTCTAGGCCTGCAGAGTGACAACCAAGGTGGCTGCAATCACAGACGGTACATGGGTTCTACTCAGCATTCTTAGACTTCCACCCAGCAAGGGGAGATTAAAAAGAAGGTCTGCTCTACTTCAATCTGTCTGCTGACAATAGTTAGAGGGGTATTCCCATCTCAGGATAGTCTACTGGGTTGGGAAAGGGACTATTTCATAGCTCCGACCACCTCTGGCCAGCGCATCTGGGCCGGAGGTGTTCGAGGAGGGCCTATTCTAGAGATAGGCAGGGGTTCTAGAGGTGGGACTTGTAGCTATCACGTATAGGCTAATTTGACATTTTGGCATATCCTTACAGCTGATTTATTTTTTGAGAGGGTATACTGTATAAAAGGTAGGTGAGAACTGTTCACTAACCCCTGTTATTGTTTTTTTTTTCAGTGGGGGGTCATCTTAAAAGCTATATCTGCCTTTGCAATCAATTTTATAGAGATTTCAAAAGCACTTAAAAATAAAAAATAAACCCATTTTGCAAATAGTCTTAATCCCAAAGTATATGGCCCTGACAAAAAACAGATGAGCAGGGCACTATACTCTGAATCGCATGCAAGGGCACGAATACCCTCCCATTCAAACTCTTCCTAGCTACGATTTTTTGATAGGGGCCTCCACTGATCTAGCATTTATCACCTATTTAGTGGATAGGTAATAAATGTTTAAAAGGGGCTAACCGCTATATTTATACTGATGGCCTATCCACACATCCATTATCAGATCGGTGGGTATCCGACTCCAGACACCCCCGCCCATCAGCTGTTTGCAGAAAAGGCCACGCTCGTACGAGCGCAGCCTTCCCTTCATTGTTTTCCTGCTCGCCATCGCAACCGCGGCAGTGAGCAGGCGTAATTACACCTCGGCCTTCCCATTCGCTTCTATGGGACTCTCCTACCTGTGCACTTGAATACGACAGAGCCAAACCATTGAAGTGAATGAGACGGCTTAGCTGTAATTACACCTGCTTACCACTGCGGTTGCAACAGCGAGCAGGTAAACAATGAAAAGAAGGCAGCACTCGTACGAGCAGGGGTACCGGGAGTCAGACCCTCACCGATCAGATGCTGATGACTAGGGATGAGCGAATCGACTTCGGATGAAACATCCGAAGTTGATTCGCATAAAACTTTGTTCTAATACTTTACGGACCAGGAGCTCCGTACAGTATTAGAATGTATTGGCTCTGATGAGCCGAAGTTATTGCTTTGCGAAGTCTCACGAGACTTCGGTTAATAACTTTATAAATTCATTCGTACTGTAAAAAAACATTTCCCGAACTTCTTGGAACTGAACCCGAGTTCAACATGTTTTTTTTACAGTAGAAATTGATTTATGAAGTTATTATGCGAAGTCTCACGAGACTTCGTGAAGTAATAACTTCGGCTCATCGGAGCCAATACATTCTAATACTGTACGGAGCTCCTGGTCCGTACAGTATTAGAACGAAGTTTTGTGCGAATTGACTTCGGATGTTTCGTCCGTAGTCGATTCGCTCATCCCTACTGATGACCCATCCTGAGGATATAAATAAAGAGGACAACCCCTTTAAGGCAGGAATACCCTTTTAATTAAAAATTTCCTACAGCTTCTAAACACTCCTATATGTTGCTATGGTTACAGACTACAAACAAAACCTGTAGTCGGATTGTGACGTATTGCCATCTGTCAATCTCTCACTTCTTGCTAAGCTGCCATCATTTACTAAGAATTAGGGGACTGCTTGAAGAAAGTATGACTGCGAATTTAGACTATACAGAGTTTACGTGTGGTCTGTAACCATGGAAACCATAGCTGTATACAAAAAAAAACAAAAAATACCATTCAGATTATTTGTAAAGCTGCTCGACTGTTTGTTCAGATGCATTGGGACAATACCATAAGAAAGTTGGGAGAATGGACAAAACTTAGAAAAAGTTCTCGGAAATGTTTCTGCTCTGGTTTCCACAGTATACAAGTCTCTTACCAGTTCTGCATCATGTTCCAGTCCTGTATCGTGGTGCTCCAGCTCCTCATCCCGAAACTTCTTGATCGTCTATGGACAAAAGGACTAAATGTCACCATAAAATATGGGGGAGCATTATACTTTACCCAAAAGTAGATACAATAACTGGGAATGTATGTAATCAATTATGTTTTTTGGGGGAAACCATGCTCCCCCCCTAATGTCCGTCCATCGTTGTATGAATACCTGTAGTAAGTCCTTGTGCTTCTCAGGATCCCTCTCCATGAGTGCTCTGATCTGGTTGTTATAATGATTAGATATGCTCTCTTCTACAGCCACTGTGCAGGCCATTGCACCTTTCCTCCCCAGCAGAGCCGTCCCAAACCCTAAGGAAAAAAAAAATTAAATTCATTGTGCGGGTTAGTTAGTGCGTAGAAATATCTCATCTCTATCTTGTTCAGTCTTCCTGACATACAAACCTCAGCCTTGTAGGACACGGTGTGGAGAACCTCCTTCCTGATAGCTTATTCCTATTCAGACAGATCCCCGGATCGATACTTTATAGTATAAGTACCAGTGACTCTATATTCTGTTTCCAAAGAACAATGACCCCTAAAGTTAAAGTTGCCCTAAATACTGACAGGCGATACTGTATCTGGCTCCTACTGTCTCACAGACAGCACTATCAGCAGCTCTCCAGATTACATCTCCGTCCACAAGGCTGTATTACACTGGCCGATAATCGCTAACAAGCGTTTGCATGCTTAAAGGGGTTGTCCAGGTTCAGAGCTCAACCTGGACATATCCCCATTTTCACCCAGGCAGCCCCTCTGATACGAGCATCGGAGCATTTCATGCTCTCCCTTGCCCTGTGCTGTATCGCCCAAGTCAAGGGCTTTTTAATATTTTTTACACTGCTAGGAGGAGGCTTCCGCCTAGCAGTGTTGCCGGTGAGGACACTGGCACTAACGGGCAGGCTTTAGCGCTGCCCTACAGGCTAGGGCAGCGCTAAAGCCTGCCCATTAGTGCCAGTGAGGTCATCTGGCTCACTGCTAGGCCGAAGCCTCTGCCTAGCAGAGATCCAGTACGTCACCGGATGTAATGAAAAAGCCCCTGCCCTGTGCAATCCAGCGCTGGGCAAGAGAGAGGATCAAAGGATCATAATCATCGCTTGCTGTCGGCAGATCGTGCTGTCTAATAGCGATCTGCCGCCAGCAAACCACTAGTCAGTATGAGGAAGAGCGACGGCACAGGGATCGCTCCTCCTCATACTGCGGAGGAAATCACTGCATGTAACAGCAGCGGTCTCCTCCACTAGCTAGCAAGCAATTGCCGGGATGGAACGCTTCCCTCTAGACAATCGCTTGCAGATCTGCCTGTCTAATACAGGCTTTACTGTACCTGTGGTTGTAACAATGGAGATACCTAAAGGGGCTCTCCCAAATACAATTATCACCTTGTTAATCATGTTGAGCTGGGCAGGAGGAGAACCAGCTGACCGACACTTCACTTTGAGATGGCAGATGGCACTCCTGATAAAACTAGGGTTTCTCCAACAAATGTAAAACACTATTTGGGCAGCATCATTTTACTGACAGTAAAATTGTGGGCTTGTCATGATGCCTTTCACTTAGCGACCCACTGCTTCATTGTGGAGAAAAAGTATTTTCAATCCATATGCAAATAAACAGTTAAGTGCACCGAGGGCGGGCCCAAGCCACTGTGTGCACACCCTTGCTCCTCCTGCTTCCTATGCCAACCCCTCTCCTTCTTGATTTGCAGGAACAGGTGAGATGACAATGCAGGAACCTGGTCCTGTGAATGAAAAAGCGGAGGGAGGGGGTTGGCAAAGGAAGCAGGAGGAGCAGGGTGCACTTGGGCCCGCCCTCAGTGCACTTAACTAATTTGCATATGGATTAAAAGTATTCTCTGCCCTGAATGAAGCAATGGATCGCTAAGTGAAAGGTATCATCACATTAAGCTAAGCTAGCCCTCTGCGCTCGTCAAAGCTGCCCACTTTGGGGTAAATTTGTACAAACCAAGCCCAGCTGATGACAGTTATGGACAAGATAGGGCTAAACCACGGCTTTATAAATTGATAAAAGAACTCACCCAAAGCAAACCCAGCCACGTTCCAGAAGGGCAGCAGAGCCGTAGGCCGCACTCTGTTCGAAATCATTAATTCATTAAACTTTTTAAAATGATCCTTCTCCTGATCCCACATATGCTGCAACAAAAAGAGACAACTGCACATTATAGACACTGCGGGAACGAGTGCAGGGAATTTGTGGCTTTAAATGGCATCTGTCAGCAGGATTGTCCCTATGACACTGGCTGACCTGTTATATGTGCACTTGGCAGCTGAAGGCATCTGTGTTGGTCCCATATTCATATGTGCCCGTATTTCTGAGAAAAATGATGTTTTACTATATGCAAATGAGCCTCTAGGAGTAACGGGGGCGTTGCCCTTACACCTAGAGCCTGTCAAAGTGCAGAGCGCACAGCAGTTGCAGAGAGAGCAGAGCCTCAGGGGTGAGGAACCTTTTTGCTGCCGAGGGCCATTTAAATATAACATCATTCGGGGGCCATACAAAGTTAACTTAAAAATGTGACGGCTATATTTGGTCAAACATATAATTGACTTAGGGGTAAGTTACAGAAATTGCGCTTTAATATAAAAAAACATAATCCAGAGCTCTGTATTGTTGCAGCACAAAATGGCGCTTGCACTATATATATTATACATAGTGCAGGCGCCATTTTGACCAAATATAGTAGTCCAATTCTTAAGTGGAGAATATTATATATTTAGTTCTTTACTTGGCATTAATGGCAGCCAAGCTCATCCCAGAGGGGTTCACCTAGCTTCCACTCTCCCTGCCTCTGCCTTCGCAACTGTCCCTTTCCCAGCCTCAGATCAGCCCCCCGCCACCCCACCTCCAAAAGCCTCAGATCAGCCCCCATCAGACCACCCCCCCCAGCCCCCATCAGCCTCAGATCAGCCCCCATCAGACCACCCCCCCCCAGCCCCCATCAGCTTCAGATCAGCCCTCAGCCTCCAATCAGACCCTCAGCCTGCTGTATCTTCATATCAGACCCCCGATTAGACCTCCGCACAGCGCTGCTACTCACCTCACTCTCCCTGGTCTTCTTCTCGCCGCGCTGTACTGTGACATTATGGTGCACCGCATCAAGTCATAGTGCGCGCCTACATGCTCTCGCAGGGCGGCAGAGAGCCAGGGGCCACATGAAACAATCCTGTGGGACCACATGTGGCCCATGGGCTGGAGGTTCCCCACCACTGGTGTAACGGCAACACCCCGGTTGCTCCTAGAGGCTCATTTGCATATAGTAAAAAAAAATGTTTTATATTTTTCTCAGCACTGAGGACACATATGAACATGGGACCAACACAGATGTCTTCAGCTGCTAAGTGCACATGTAACAGGTCAGTCAGCTGGGAGCAGTCGTATATTCCAGTCTTCATTTACACCAGAAAACGGGTAAAATAAGATAACTGTGGTGCTCTTTCCCTCTTGTCAGAAAGTGGCGAGGGTGGCAAAGAAATGCCGTTTGGGACAAAATTTTGTCGCAACGGAGTTTAAAAAGTTGCAAACACGGGGTGTACGTCTACACAGCGTCTTATGTGTGGACAGGAAGTCAGTTTCTCTATTGATTGTTATGGGAGCATCAAAGTCAGTCTCCTAGGAATGCATAGAGAAACTGACTTCCTGTCCACACATAAGATGCTGTGTCAGAGTGCTGGTCACATGACACAGCTGAGGAACCGAATGGAGAGGATAACTTACAAATACAGTCACTGGCACGACAATTACCTACACTGCTATTTACATCATGTACCTTTCTGACAGGCCAGAAGTGCTTATTTAGCCTCTTAGTGACCACCAATACGCCTTTTTACAGCAGCCCAGTCTAAGCTCTAACGTGCAGCGGAAAACAGGGCCTCAGCTATCACATAAGAGCCGAGCTCCTGCTGTAATGGCCTGGACCAACAGAAGCGCCAATCTGGGTCGTTTAACCCCTTAGACGCTGCCGCTAATTACGGCTTTGTCATCTAAGTGGTTACAGAAGGAAAGGACTCCCATCAGTACCCCACAAATGAGATTGCAGGGTGCCAATGTCTGTACAAGGCGGTCCTAATGAAAGTCCTAGCCTAGCAGGCCGTGCCTTTCCTACACAGCCTGCTGGCGGATATCAGGATAGCACTGGTAGAGGAATACAAATGTATTTTAGAAGGGATCAAAAGATCGTCTATTGTGGTCCTCTTGTGGGACTAGTAAATAGTTAAAAAAAAAAAAAAAAAAAAGTTAAACAGAGTTTTATTAAATTTAAAAATTCCAAGTTAAAAAATACACTTTTAAAAGAAAAATTATTATGTACCCAAAATAGATACCAATGTACAAGTCATCTTGCAAAAATCAAGCTGTTACACAGTTCTTTAGGATGAAAAATAAATAAAAAGATATGTTTTTATAGGGTTTTTATTGTGCAAAAGTAGTATGACGAAAAAATATGTATTTGGTATCAGTTTCATCATCTTAATCCAGACAATAAAGATAACCACATTACTTACCAGTAATTTCCTTTTCATGAATCCTCCATAATGGCATACCATGAGATATATCAGACTCATTCTTTTAGGGAGGGCCTATGGCCTGCAATACCTTCCTACCAAAAGGCAGATCCTGACTTGCCCTAGTATCAACCCTGTCATTTTTGGTGAACGTATGAGGTCTTGACCACGTTGCTGCCCTACAGATTTGTTCTATGGATGCGTTTGCTTTTTCTGCCCAGGATGTTGAGACAGATCTCGTAGAGTGGGCCGTCAATGTTTTGGGTGGAGCTCCCCCGAAAGATTTGTAGGTTTCAGATATAGCCATTTTTATCCATCTAGAAAGGGAATTTTTTGGAGCTTTATGACCTTTATTTGTCCCTAGAAATTGCACAAACTAATAATTTGACTTTCTAAATGACTTAGTAGCCTTCAGATAGAACAAAATGGCCCTTCGCACATCTAACTTGTGAAATCTTTCTTCCCCCTCTGGTTTTGGATCCGAACAAAAAGAGAGGACTATAATTTCCTCTTGCCTGTGGAAATTGGATACAACCTTGGGTAGGACAGTATCATCCAATTTGAAAACTATTCTGTCAGGAAACACCGTAAAAAAAACGGTTTAATCATTTTTAGAGCCTAAATCTTTCTTGACCTGCGTGCAGAAGTGATGGCCACTAAAAATAGGGTTTTTATCGAAATGCATTTTAGAGAAGCTTCCGACAGAGGTTCAAAGGGGGCTTCAGTCAAACCAGATAAGACCAAGTTAAGATCCCAAGGCGATACCATTGGTCTTAGGAAAGGCCTCAATCTATCTGCCCCCTTAAGAAACTGGATGACCCACGGGGATCCGCAATCTTTTTATCAAAGACCGAGGTTAATGCCGAGATATGGACTCTTAAGGTATTTAGGGGCAACCCCTTCTCGAACCCTGATTGCAAGAAACCCAATACTGCCTGAATGGAAAACTTCTGTGAAGAATATTTTGATTGAATACCAGCAACAAAACCTCTTCCAAACTTTAGAATACATTTTGGAGGTTACTTACTTCTGGCCACCATGGTATTAATTATAGCCCCTGACAAGCCCTTGGATTTTAATATCACCCTCTCAGGTTCAAGCAGCCAGATGTAATTTTTCTACCTTGTAATGGGCTCTGAACTAAAAGGAGCTTTAGAAGAGGGAACTAAGATTTATTCGGCCATAAAGGTGCTATCAAGATAACATAGATTCGTCAGGACAGAACCCTTTTCAGAACCCTGGAAATCAGCGGAAAGGGGAGAAAGGCATATGGCAGATTAAAGTCCTATTTTTGGGACAGAGTGTATACCCCTATGTTCCCGTCGAAGTAGTTTAATGAAAAGAACTTCTTGAGCTTCGTGTTTTTTTCGGAAGCAACCAGATCCACTTGGGGAGTGCCCCATCTGTCTGCTATCTGGAGAAAAAAAAACTGTTCTTTTAGGCTCCATTCCATTGACCTTAGAGATACCCTGCTTTTATATTTAGGGATCCCTTTAAGTGTACTGCAGACAGGGACCTCAGATGAATCTCTGCCCAGTAAAAAAATCTTCTCCGCCATGTGATTTAGGCTTACACTTCTTGTTGGCCCCTGCCGGTTTAGATAGGCTACTACTGTTGTGTTGTCTGATTTTACTTGAATGTCTTTCCCTTTTATATTTTGGGATAGAGCTTTTAGAGCTTCCCAGACCGGGGTTAATTCCCTCAGGTTGAGGATAGAGCTATCTGTTCTCCGGACCACTGGCCCTGGAAAGACAGATGACAGCAATGAGCTCCCCATCCCCATTGGCTTGCATCTGTTGTAACAATCTTTAGGTGCCTGGGACTCCAGGGAAACCGTCCCGCAGATGATCTGGAACTAGCCACCGCTGCAGAGACTGGTATACTGACAGGGGAATTGGAGTTGTTTCCTCTAACGAATCCTGACTTTTGTTCCGGTTCCCTAGTAACCACTGCTGAAAAACCAGAGTATGGAACTGGGCCCATTTTACCGCTGGGATACATGATGTTAGAGTGCCCAGCAGCTTCATAGCTTCTCTGATCATACAGGCTGAACGCCCCTGGAAGCTTGAAACTTTCTCTATTACCCCTGCCACCTTTTGAGCGGGATGTGTAGAATCTAACAGAACCCCTAAAAAGGTTAAACTTTGGGATGGACGGGGGTTTAATTTTTCCCAATTCATCCACCAGCCTGTTTGATAAAGAGTTAGTCAGGTTTGGAACAGACTGTTCTCTAGACCTTCTCTTGAGTTTTCTACTAATAGGAAATCGTCTAGGTAGGGAATTACTATGATGTTCTGTCTTCTCAGGTGAGCCACCACCTCTATCCTTACTTTGGTAAAAACCCTCAGAGCGGAGGTGATCCCAAAGGGGAGGACTTGGGAATGAAAATGATGTCGATTTTTTCCAGAAAAACTGCTATACGAAGGAAACTTTGAGCTCTTTCGCATACCGGAATATGGTAATATGCGTCTCTACAATCTACCGAAGCAAGAAATTCTCTTTCTTTTAGCAGATTTATGGTGGATTTTATAGATTCTATCTTGAATTTCTCGTTTTTAATTAATCTGTTCAGGCTCTTCAAGTTTATTATCAGACAATATTTCCTGTTTGTTTGTTTCCCCCCCCCCCCCCCAAAAAAAAAAAACGTTGAATAATAACCTGTTCTTTGCCGAAAAACAAATTTCTAAATTGGAGTTACCTTGAAAACATTTACGGGTGGAGGAAGACGGAAAGAAATATCGTAACCTTCTGATATAATATTTAGAACCCAAGGGTTCACGGTAATTTCTTCCCATTTTTTTGTAAAGAATTTTAGTCTTCCTCCCACCTGAAGCCTGGCGTCATTGCTTGGAAGCTTCAGAATTTTTAGGGTTAAACAATCTACCAATCTTCTAACTTTTTTCCGATGGACCATTGTCGCTCCCTGTAAGATCTCTTGGACTGGAAGCAACCTCCTTACTTAACATTCCGAAAGGAAAACTTCGGGGAAAGGATTTTTTTAGAATCCGAAACTTTTTCTAAAAAACTTTCCAAATCCTGACCAAACATTAGGTTTCCGTGAAAAGAAAGACTGCATAGTTTGATCTTTGAACTGATGTCTCCTGTCCATGATTTTAATCATAGAGTCCTTCTAGCCACACCCGCTAACCCAGTGGTTCTTGCCATCATCCTTACAGACTCTGCGGTGGAATCTGACAAGAAATCTACTGCCTTTAGTAAGAGGGGTAAGGAGTCCTTTAGAGAGTCATAAGGCGTGCCTTATTTCATAAGGGATTCCAACTGTTGTAACCATCTTCTAAGAGATCTGGCAACTGATGTGGCAGACAGATTTGGCTTGAAAGGGGCTGCAGCAGATTCCCAGGTTTTTTTTTCAGACAGGACTCTACTTTTTTTTTATCCATGGGGTCCTTTAAGCACCCCATGTCTTCAAAAGGAAGTGCATTAGATCCTTTAACTAATTTTGAATGGGACACATCCACTTTTGGACAGGAGGTTAGCAATGCTTCGTCCTCTTCACTAAAGGGAAGCCTTCCATTACTTTTTATGACTGGAGATGTTTTTATGGACTGGAAAAACTCTCTTTTTCCTTTGTTCCAGTCCACTAAACATCTCATCTTGGACTGACCTTTAAACCTTCTCATCTGAGAGGTTCATGGTCGCTCTGACCGCTTTTATCAATCCTTTCGTATCCTCAGAGGAAAAAAGAAAACTTTTGAATTCTGTATAAGACCCTGAGGAATCGATCGAATCTTGACTCTGTAAGGCCTCATGCACACGAACGATTTCTTTGCGGATGTATGGGCCGTTTTTTTGTGTTCCGTAAATTTCCATTCATTTCAATGGGTCCGCAAAAAAAAAAAGGTGTTTCCGTGTGCATTCCGTTTCCGTATTTCCGTTCCGTGCAAAGATAGAACGTCCCATTATTGCCCGAAAATCACGATCCGTGGCTCAATTCAAGTCAATTGGTCCGCAAAAAAACAGAACGCATACGGAAATGCATCTGTATGTCTTCTGTATCCGTTCCATTTTTGCTGAACAATCTATTGAAAATTTTAAGCCCAGCCCAATTATGTAATTACTGTATACACCAAACGGGAAAATGGAACCAAAACTGATCACAAAAACGGGACAACGGATCGGTAAAAAACGGACCGTAAAACCATACAGTCGTGTGCAATAAGCCTAACTCAGAGTCTTGTTCTGAGTCTGAGAAGGGAAAAATCTGAGCAGGCCATTTTAGGGTCTCTACGTTTGGATATAGCGGGACCAGGAACGGCCACGGGATTTTCAGATAGGGCAGAACGCATTTCTTCTCAGATTACATCTCTTACCCCCCCCCCCCCCGAGTAAGAATGACTTACAACCGTAGGCCCCAGAGAGGTCTCCATCTGGCTTGTCCCCAGTTCAGACATACTGCTAGGCCTCTGTAATACCTTAGTCGTCGTTAAATACCCCTTACCTGCAGACCTCAGATCAGAGGGCGGTTTGATTAAAGTAAGCTCTGCCCCCTCTGTGCGTGTCACACATACAGGAAGTCTTTGCTGGAACGTATGTGGAACGCACCCAACTTCCCGTGGCGTCATCGCAAGAGCCGAAAGTATCGGGTTGCAGCAGGAAGCGCGCACAAGACCGGAGGAACTCACTGAGTGTCCGGTCAACACATGGACCTCCACGCCCGACCCGCAGAGCGGGAGTTAATGAGCAGATCACCGGTACTTTGCGGATCCCCCAGCACCTCAGAAACCCAACTAGCTCCCCTCATGTGGCCAAGGCATAAAAGGTAAAACAAAAAAACAGCCGCCTCTCTCCGCCTCCACAGACGCGGACCCACAGCAACTGCCATGAGGAATAAGGCTACTTTAACATTAGTGTTTTTTGTGGAACTGTCATGGATCAGCAAAAACGCTTCCGTTACCATAATACAACCACATGCATCCATCATGAATGTATCCGGTTGTATTGCGTCTTCTATAGCCATGGTGGATCCGTCTTGAACACCATTGAAAGTCAATGTGGGACGGATCTGTTTTCTATTGTGTCAGAGAAAACGGATTCGTCCCCATTGACTTACATTGTGTGCCAGGACAGATCCGTCTCGCTCCACACCACATCACGGACAGAAAAACGCTGCATGCAGCCTCCAGAGCAGAATGGAGACTGATTGGAGGCAAACTGATGCTTTCTGAGCGGATCCTTTTCCATTCAGAATGCATTAGGGCAAAACCGATCTATTTTGGACCGCTTCCGAGAGCCCTGAACGGATCTCACTAACGGAAAGCCAAAACGCGAGTGTGAAAGTAGCCTAACTTGTCTCCAACCTGGAGAGGACAGGAAGAAACTGAGGAGGAGCCGGAGGAGGGTCAAATTTATTCTTCCTGTCCCTACCTGGATGGAGGCGGGTCATCTCTCATGGTATGCCGTCATGGAGGATAAAAGGGAAAAAAAAATGTTGTTTATGCTGAAAAATGAACATAGCTAAACTTTTTATGTAAAAACTCAATGGCGGTATTGATGTTTTTCCCATCCCCCGAAGGAGTTAATAAAAGTTAATCATTAAGTTATGTGTACTTTAAAATGGTGCCAGCAAAAAAATAAGCCCTCACACAGTCATATTGATGGAAAAATAAAAGTTATAGCTCTTTGAATGCGACGATGAAAAGGTGAAAAAGAAAAAACGTTTGTTCAATACGGCCCAAAATAGGCTGGTCACTAATGGGTTAATGAATAAGGCTGTGTCCACAGCTGCACTGCTGTTCTGCCGGATCTGTTGCACTGAGGACACCGGCATGATCAGAGGCCCACTATTGGGTTCTGTTGCTGCGTCCATCAATCTGACGTGAAGACTAGGAAGCATGTGAAGCCATCTGTCCCATCAGAAAAAAAAAAAACGGATTTTGTGATGGAACAGGGCCTAAAAGGAACAGACTAAGTTACCTGAATGATGGGTCCCACAGAGGATCTGCCCAGCACAGCCATCTGCCCAGCATAAATACGATTTGCCCCATATTCTCCGGCATGATCCACCCGTATGATCCGATCCAACAAAGCCTTTTCTTCATCAGCGTGAAGTCCTGAGCTAGAATGTCTGACGGACCCAGCATGGACCGTAGCACGGACCATAGCACAGCACCGGCCCTTTATCCCTGGTAATGAGAAGACTGTAAGTGTAAAGACAGTACTAAATACAGTGCATGATGTAAAGAATATCTCATAGCCAGCCATAGGAGGTCCTTCACTAGCGGGGATCAGGTCGGGGCCAGGTGATCCCACTTGTTATGTATGACATCTGATCCCTACATTTGAACTCAACCAACAAAGGACACGTTCACACGGAGTTGTTTATGCGTATTCTGCACCGAAATCCCTGATCCCAATGCATGGGAATGTTTCCAGAAGTGCAGCAGAAATAAGTGCTCTGTCACACATTCAGGCAGAGAACACAAAGACCTGCTGAATGATAATGAGGATAACCCTCATGCGGATCCGCTGCGGTGCCAACTCAAAGCTGAAAGCTGAGGGTTAAAATACACAGATTTTAATCATGTGAACGTAGCGTAAAAAAGGCAGAGCCTTCACCGGCGAAAGAAGAACACCCTGCAGATCTCTGCCACCGGGGACCACGGACAATAGGACTTGTTAGGAGAGGTTATTAATTGTCTTGGGGTGACAAGCCCTGTTCATATCCCCTATTAGGACCTAGGGACATCATTAGGGGGTTTTCCACTCTAATAGGCCCCCTCCATGTGACGAAGGGGAAGCCTAGATGCGGCTCCCCAAGGTGATAGCAGCTGATTGCCTGAGTGAGAGGAGATGAATAGTTGGATTTTTTTTAAGTGCCTGTCTTAGTGATACGTTACCTCAAGGGCTCTAGGCACCTTCAGAGCATTTTTTTATGATTTCATTTTACTCATTTTGGACCAACAAACATTTTTTTCAATTGGTCTCTATTAAAAATGTTCAGCCGTTTCAGAGATACAGAGTTAAAAATCATTGTCTGCAAGCTGTTAGTTTTTGTACTCTTTGAATCCCATCATCTGATGGCTCGTGTGTAGTAGCTCTTATCTCCTGACATAATAAACACTCATTATTAGAGTTGAGCGAACTTGTGTTTTAAGTTCAGTGTCCAAAGTTCGGGTCCGGCATTATCCAAGCATCCCGTTATGGATTCCGCTACCACGGACCATAACTGCATTTGGAACACGGGGTAAAGGACCTGGGGTGATGTCACTGTCATGTGACCAGTGCAGGGGGCGTGGCTCAGTACTGGATTGGATAAGAGGTTGTAGGCTACCAGGTCTTATCTAATCCAGTGCTGAGCCACGCCCCCTGCACTGATCACATGACGGTGACGTCACCCCAGGTCCTTAGTGTTGTCTAAGGTTCGGGTTCATTGAAGCATCTCCTTATGGATTCCAAATGCCGTTATGGTCCGTGGTAGCGGAATCCGTACCGGGATTCTTCGATAACCCGAACTTTGGACGCCGCTTAAAACACAAGTTCGGTCAACTCTACTCATTATTGCTCAATTTTATCAAACTATGGAGTATGCAGGAGATGAGAAATAAGGGCTACACATGAGCTGTCAGATGATGGGATTCAAAGAAAACAGACTCCAACAGCTTGCAAACAGACTGATTTTTAACCCTTGTAACTCAGAAACAGCTGAACATTTTTTTCTTTAACAAAGACCAACTGAAGATATGATTGCCTTTAAAGAGGTTTTCCTATATCGTAAAATGATGACACATGGACTGTGCAGTGCTTCATGATAAATGGGGATCTGACCTCTGGGACCTGCACCAATCCTGAGAACAGTAGGGTCCGCAGCACCGTTTTAGCATCACATCTCTTTAAGGGCTCATGCACATGATCTTGTGCTGGACGGGCCCATGCCGCAATTTGGGGTCCACAATGCACGGGCACTGAACGTGTGCCCCCATCTGCGGACACAGACCCATTGACTTGAATGGGGTCCACGATCCACATCCAATGGTCTGAACCGCAAAAAAGTGGTGCATGCACTACTTTTTTGTGGTGCGGAGGCATGGACAGAAAACCCACAGAAGCACTCCGTAGTGCTTCGGTGGTCTTACAATGCTTGCCTCCGTTCCGCAGCGCATCATCAGAATGATATGGTGCGCACACAGCCTGTGCGTGTACATTGCGGACCCGCTGTTTGTGGGCTGCAATACAGGCAACGGCCGTGTGCATGAGCCCTCATGCCCAAGCCTGAGCTCTTAGGATTGGCGGGGTCCCAGAGATCAGATCTCCACGATCAACCCCCTTTAAGGTCAAACTGGTTCCTTTATGATAGCAGTATGTTAGTTTTCCCCATTTAAAGGGGATGTCCATGGACATACAAATATAGCTGTGATCACATAGCGTAGTAGCTGGTAAACCCTAGCTTAATACTACAGCCTCCGCTATGGGCACTGATCTCAGGGATAGGAAGGAATAGGCAGTGGTAACTTACCAGGCTTCTCTTCTGACTACAGAAGGGTAAACACTGCCCCTACAACGCCCCTATGCCCAGAAGCCCCCCTGTGGTAGTCCTAGCAGAACAGACATGGCAGGCCCTTCACACAATGCACAGGGCAGTATACAGACATGAGCTAGTCACCTGGAAGACATGGGTAAAGCTGCCGGAGCCTCCACAGCCCCGCTGCCCGCTCCATCCTACTTTCTGCCCACGACCTTCTTTCTGACACAGGCCTGTTGCTGTCACATAATATTGGTCGCTCGGCTCTGACGTCACCACCCTGCGCCCGCTGCTGCTAGGATACGGCCAAAGCGTCTCTCCGTATTCTAAATTCTAGAGCTAAACCCGCGCTGAGCCCTTATGTCCGCGCTGCAGGCGCCATTTTGTTGACTGCACCGAGTCTTTCCCTTGCTGATAACATGCACTGGTTCCATGGTCCACACCCTGCGTTGCTATGGCAGCACACAACATCCATCTGTAGAAGGCTGGAGGCAGAGAGCGACTAGCATGGACTGCAAGGTCCCCAGCAGTGACATTATCTCGGCAGTGGCTGCAAGGCTGTGAGTTGGTGGGGGCTTCCATAACTGACACATAAATAGACAGACTGATAGAGCTTCTGTTTAATTTAATAGTTATTTTTTATTTATTTTGTAGATATTATATTATTATTTTATTATAGTATTTTATTGGAACATTATCTAATGTGGGGTCTTTGTCCTCTTTTGCGCTGTATTTCTCTGAACTGCACGTGACATACAATTGTCACTATGAAGTTCAATAAATCAATGAAATGTGATAAATATATTTCATCAGGTGTTAGGCCTTATGCACACGAACGTATGTTCTTTCCGTGTCCATTCCGTCTTTTTTGTGGACCATATGCGGAACCATTCATTTCAATGGATCCGCAAAAAAAACGGAAGGTACTCCGTGTGCATTCCGTTTCCGTATATGTCCGATTTTCTGTTCCGCAAGAAAAATAGAGCATGTCCTATTTTTTTCTAGTTTGTGGACAAGGATAGACATTATAATGGATCTGCAAAAATAACGGATCCGCAAAAAAACGGTTGCCATACTGAATGTCATCCGTTTTTTTGCGGATCCGCAATTTGCGGACCGCAAAACACAAATGGTCGTGTGCATGAGGCCTTACTATGTAGCCACAGCCCTCTATAACTAGAGTGTTAAGTCGCTATGTCATAATGTGGCTCCCAGTTTCAATAATGCCCCCATTAGGGCCCCCAGTAACAGTAATGCCCCCATTAGTGCCTTCAGTAATATTACTGCCTCCATTAGTGCCCCCCCAGTAATATTACTGCCCTTATTAGTGCCCCCCAGAATAGATAATGCCCCCATTAGTGCCCCCCAGAATAGATATTGCCCCCATTAGTGCCCCCCAGTAATATTTCTGCCTCCATTAGTGCCCCCCAGAATAGATAATGTCCCCCATTAGTGCCCCGGTAATAGTAATGCCTTCATTAGTGCCCTCCAGAATTAATAATGCCCCAATTAGCACCCCCTAGAATTAATAATGCCCCCATTAGTGTCCTCAGTAATAATAACACCTCCATTAGTGCCCCCCAGAATAGATAATGCCCCCATTAGTGTCCTCAGTAATAATAACACCTCCATTAGTGTCCCCCAGAATTTAAAATGCCCCCAATAGGGCCCCCAGTAACAGTAATGCCCCCATTAGTGCCCCCCAGTAATATTACTGCCTCCATTAGTGCCCTCCAGAATTCATAATGCCCCAATTAGCACCCCCTAGAATTAATATTGCCCCCATTAGTGCAAAAAATACGGATCGGATATGGACCTAAACTACGGTCGTGTGCATGAGGCCTAAAGAAAAAAATGTAAAAACCCCTGAAAGAGACGCCAAGAGCTCCAGCATGCTGCGTTTTCTAAAAGAAGCCAGAAAGCCAAAAAACACCACCTAATAAACAAAAACACCAGAGGCAAAAAACAAACAAACGCTTGTGTGTCCCGCGTTTAACATTTCCGATAGACCTTCAGCTAACATCTACAGGTGGTGTTTTTACCACCCAAAAAGGCAACAAAAACCTATGCGTGAACCCATCCTAAAGAAGGTGTGATTATTTCATATGTTGTATTTCATGGTAACTTTTTAAGATACCCCATTTTTTGGAGTTTGTAACATATTAACGTTAAAATGTATTCAATTGCAGAAAATATTATGTTGATATAGAAAGAAAAGAGGCTGGGTTTGATCTGTCTGTAAATCAGCAAGATTCAGATGGGAAACATCGACTGTACCAGGTACGTACGGATTCTCATCCACAGCACAATTTCATATTGGCATTTTTCATTACCGGACATAGAATGGAGGACTTTACTGGATTCTTTATTCCCTATTGCTTATATATTTTATTATATATATATAAGAGACTAGCAGAAGGACCCGGCTTCGCACGGGTATATTTAATCGATTTCATTTAATGTTTCCGTGTGCCGTTAAAAGATATCGACAGTATCCCCCATAACAGTGACCTCTACAGCACCTGGCCCCTTTACAGTGAACTCCACAGCCCCCCACCCCTTAACACTGACCCCACCCAAAGTTCCCTGCCTCCTTAAAATTGAACCTCCGCAGCAGCTTAACCCTTTAAAAGTGCGTTCCACAGCACCTCACCCCCTTGACAGTGACCTTCACAGGGACCCACCCCTTTAACAGTGACCTCTACAGCACCCTGCCCCTTAACACTGACCTCCATAGCCAACGTCTCCTTAACTGTGACCTCCACCATTCTCTGCCCCCTTAACAGAGACCTCCACAGCGCCCGCCCCTTTAACAGTGACTTCCACAGTATCCCGCTCCCTTAACAGTAACCTCACCTGCTGCCTTAACAGTGACCTCCACAGCAGCTGCACCTTTAACAGTGGCCTCCACAGTCCCTTGCCCCCTTAACAGTAACATGCACACGGACTGCCCCTTTACCAGTGACCTCCACAGTGGCTGCCCTTTTATTAGTGACCTCCACAGTACCCGATCTCCTTAAAGGGGTTGTCTCACTTCTGTAAGTATTTTATCATATAGAGGAAGTTAATACAAGTCACTTACTAATATATTGTGATTCTCCATATTGCCTCCTTTGCTGGCTGGATTCATTTTTCCATCACATTATACACTGCTCGTTTCCATGGTTACGACCACCCTTTAATCCATCAGTGGTGGGCGTGCTTGCACAATATGGGAAAAAGCATCAGCCTCTCTGGTGGCTGGGACCAAGGGAGCGTACAAAGGCTGGTGCTTTATCCTACAGTGTGCAAGCACGACCACCACTAATGGTTTGCAGGGTGGTCTGTAACCATGGAAACGAGCGGTATATAATGTGATAGAAAAATGAATCCGGCCAGCAAAGGAGGCAATATGGATAATCACATTATATTAGTAAGTTCCTTGTATTAACTTTCTCTACATGATAAATGCCACTTACTGAAGTGAGACAACCCCTTTAACAGTGATTTCCACAATAACCCGCCCCCTTAACAGTAACCTCCACAGCTCCACAGCGGCCCGCCCTTTATTTGTGACCTCCACAGTACCCCGTCTTGTTAACAGTGATTTCCATAATAACCCGCCCCTTTATATGGCTTTTCTCTTAGCGTCTGACGACAATCGTCCAATCGAATTTCTTTTCTTACGGAGCAGACGGATAAGATTCAAAATCACAGTTTTACTGCACAAAGGATACAATAACAGAATTGTTTGTCACTAATAATCCTGCTACATTGGTCGTCTTTCCTGACATGTCTACTTTAGTACTGTAAACGGAGCATCTTTCCTTAGAACTTTGTCTTGTATCATTCATCTGTTTTTCCTCCTGTAAATGTATAACTAAGACTACTTTCACATATGCGTTATTGCTGTCCGGTTTTGAGATCCGGCATGGAGTGCAGCAGAACGCGTCCGTGATGAAAAATACAACCGGCTGCATCCGGTTTTATTATATCGAAAATGAACATACCAAATGTCGTGGATGGACATAGCTCGGCTGCATGTGGGGTCACACTGATACTTTCCAGTCCCAACTATGTAGGGACACACCCTATTGACAAGGAGAATGGTGATACTCGGTTATTTATCTTCAATTTTAGGAGATATAACAGAGGAACGGCACATTGCAGAGTTATAAGAAAAGCTACTTTTTCAAAAAATTTTAAATGATGACCTATCCTCTGGGTAGGTCACCAGTATCTGATTGGTGGGGGTCACTGGTGCCCACAGTAGCGCGTCTGTCGTCTCTCAGCTCACCAAGCACAGCGCCGTACATTGTATAGTGGCTATGCTGGGTATCACAGCTCAGTCCTATTCACTTCAGTGGGGCTAAGCTGCCTAGGCCACGTGACCGATGAATGGGACGTCACTGACCTAGGGTGAGCAGCGTCTTCAAACAGCAGATCGACAGGGGTCCCGGGTGTCGGACCCCCACTGATCAGATACTGATGACCTATTCAGAGAGCAGGCCATCAGTTAAAAAATCTCGGAAAACCCTTTTAAAATATGGAAAACTCAAGTATTGTCTATACTAAATAAAGTAGTCAGAAGAGCTGATAGATCCTCTGATTCAGCCTGCAGGACGACCTAAACGGCATCCCCCCCAGAGACCGACAGAAAACCTTCTGGATAATAAACTGGAAGCCTCCCTCCGATCCTACACTCGGAAATCTGGAGCAGGATGGAACAAGAAGGTGGAAATAAATGCCGATCACAAGCAACAAGTGCAGAGGAGAATCCGAGAGCGAATGTCCTCGTTCACCATCCCTGTAAGTCACGCAGCTATAATGTGCGTGAGGGATCCGTAATCAAAGAACAAAATAGGGCGCGCTTCCGTGATGTCATCACAGACCCACGTAGTGTATTGCGGATCCGCCGGAACCCCCATAGAACTGCCTATTCTTGTCTGCAATTGTGGACAATAATAGGACACGTTCTATTTTTTTCCGGCGCTGCGGACCGGAAGTTCGAGGGCGCGCTACGGAAATGTGGATGCGGACAGCACACTGTGTACTGTCCGCATCCATTCCTGCCCCATAGAGAATGAATGGGTCCGCACCCGTTCTGCATAGTTGTGGAACGGGAGCGGACACATTCACGGACATGTGAATGGACCCTAAAAGTCAATAGGGGTCCTTTATTAAGGGACCTGTGACTGGTTTAACGGCCATGGGACAAGATTTAGTTAAAGGGAACTGTAAAATGTCCCTTCGGGTTTTGTTTTCTGTACTAATCGTGCTTTTTCTGTATTTTTCAGGAGCGTTTTGCAAGAAATTATGTTTTTCTCAGAGGCATGAACTGGAAAGGCAGGTAATTATTCCTTCTCCAGGTAAAATCATTTCTCATATATATTATCATAATGAATTCGTATTGAAAAACATCTGAATACATTTTATACCATAACGCAATAATATGCCGTCGTGCAGGCGGAGTCTGAGTTTACAGGTGCACAGAGAGCTGGGCCTGTCACACGATGGATCCCTATGATCATGCATGACAATCCAACAGCAGAACCAGCCCTGTACCTCACATGGACCCAAAGATCGCCCCGTTCAGATTGCTCTGCTGAATTATTTCAAGCTGGCAGCTCACGGAGGAGCATGTCTTTTCTCAAGGGGGCATGTCCTTTCTTTCTGCTGCGGATCTCTGCCTATTACAGTTCAGGGGGCATGTCCCTTCTCAGAGGGCATGTCCTTTCTTTCTGCTGCAGCTCTCTCCCTATCGGAGCTCAGGAGGTATTCCACGCGATAAAAATAAAAAAAAAGAATGGAGACAGCACGTCCAAAGTTTGGAATTTATACTATATACACTATATACATATATTCAATATATAGCACCTCAACCAGCTGATGTTCATAGAAAAAACTTGTTAAATTATTTATTATATTTGAATGTATCTGTATGGTGGGCCCTAGGTACCCCAGTCCGACACTGCGGGCACCCAACACTCACTGCCTAGGAGTGCTGTTCATCTTGTTATATTTCAGCTCAGAGGGTATGTCCTTTCTGCTGCAGCAGTCACACTTTCTTTTTTTTAAACCAGATAATTTTTATTGATTTTCTGTGGAATACAAAAAGTAAATGTACAATAGCCGTGAGCACTGAGCAGTCACACTTTCTAACAGCAGATATGGCTGGTGGCAGTTGAAGGACAGAACTGGGCATGTGCGTCCACATAAGCGAAAAAAAGAAACGGCAGGTGCTATAGAGATACACTTTATTGAGTAACTCAGTGGCTTGTCTTAAGCCTCATTCACACGTCAGTGTCTGGTCAGTGATTTCCATCAGTGATTGTGAGCCAAACACAGGATTGGAGCCTCCACAGACATAAGGTATAATGGAAAGATCTGCTCCTGTTCTGTGTTTAGAGCCGCACCTGGTTTTGGCTCAGTCACTGATGGGAAAACACTGACCGAACACTGACATGTTTAATGAGGCAATATCCTCCAAACGCCAACAAAACCCCACACAGACATGTATCGATGGGAGTGATAACAATCTCAGTACAGCGCCGCAGGATATGGGAGCGCTATATAGAAATGAGTCAAATAAATCAAACCAAATCTGTGTTTGTTTCTAGTGACTGGAAGGTCCACTCTTTGGGTATCGTCCGGAGCTCCAGCCAAGCCGTGTCACACGGAGAACTCGAAAGGCTCATTTCATCTGCTGCAAATCTCATTGTGGCCACTGTAAGTAGCGAATCCTTCTTCAAGGAATTTCCCCTGTAGGGGGCGCTGCAGTGCAGTTGAGCAGCTCAGAAGGATCGCTGGTGATCACCCTGAGATCAGTTTATCATTGAGAAGGGACTGTCCAAAGCCAACAACTCCATTATTACCCTGGGTTCAGACCTGGGTTTTACGCGCGTTTTTGTTGCGCGTATTTCAGCGCGCTTTTGCAAATAGAAAACGCGCGTTCGTACACGCGTTCTTGTGATTGACTACTGTGGTGTCAATCACAAAACGCGAGACAAACGCCCCAAAAAAAGCTCAAGTACTTGTCTATGCGTCGGGCGTTTTACAGCGCGTTCAAACGCGCTGTAAAACGCTCAAGTGAGAACCAGGGTCATAGGAAAGCATTGGTTTTCATGTGTTGAGCGTTAAACCGCTCAGGTGTGAACTTAGGGTTAGTGCTTGATTCTTATAGATTTTCTTTTATCTGGACTACTCCCTGCAACTGCAAACCATACCTGGCAGCGCCCAAAAAGATTTTGGTCAGTTGCCTAGCAACAAACAAGAGTAGTCACAGTTTATCCTCGTACCCCTGGTACCAGCACTTCTACTTATGCATAGTGCAGGAGAAGATGGCCGCTGGCCCCCAGGGGTGGTGTGTGGAGTATTAGGTATCTGAGGGCGATTTATCCATACAGGGTAGACTAGACCAGGGGTCAGCAATCTTCAGCACTTCCGCTGCTGTGAAACTACAACTCCCAGCATGCAAAAACGCTCATCTGTTCTTCTAAGTCCCACAGAAGTGCATGAACCATTCTGGGAGTTGTAGTTTCTAAACATCTAGAGTGCCAGAGGTTGCTGATCCCTGGACTAGAAAACCCATACTCCAGGGGTTCTGTTTTTCAGTGGAAACATTGTTCCCTATAGGGCTCATTCACACGAATGTATGTGTTCTGTGCATTGGGGCCGCAATGTGCGGTCCCCAATGCACGGAGAACGTTTGTGAGGCCTCAAGTACGGATCCAGACCCATTCAACTTGAATGGGTTCGCATCCCTACGTTCCGCAAAAAGATAGGACATGTTCTATCATTTTGCAGTACGGAACCCCAAAGAAGCACTCCGTAGTGCTTCCTTAGGGTTGAATTCCGTGCTTCCGTTCCGCACCGCATCTCCTGATTTGCGGACCGATTGAAGTGAATGGGTCCGCATCCGTGATGCGTAACGCACACGGAACGGTGTCCGTTTATTGCGGATCCGAATATGCGGTCCACAATACCGAAACGGAACCCTTACGTTCATGTGAATGAGCCCATAGAGTAAGAGCTGCCATCTAGTAAATGGAGTGCACCCCTTTATTAGTTCAAAACGGTGTATACAAGCTCTGATTTGTGGTGCCATAGCTAATATCATAAAATATTAACTTTTTTCCCTTATTTCAGACTTCAGAACATCATTCAGTACATCTTCACCAGCCCAGAAGTAAGTATTCCCAGAGAAAACGTTGTACCCGGATATAAGACACGTAAGATAACGGATTCCTACTCGTCATAGGAGAATCTCCTTTGAAATCAGGTGGAAGGCGATCACTTAACCCCGCGTGTGTGAATATGCCACCTGCCTGCGAGGAGCTCTCTGCCAATACAGAGACATTACCCCTGGATGACGACAGTCAGAGCATGAATCTGGGCCTACAGAAGAATCACACAGTATGTTACTGCTGTCTTTACATTACTGAATACATAGTATACACAATGGGGGTCATTTATTAAAAGAGTTGTCCAGGTTAAGAGCTGAACCCTGACATACCCCCGTTTCATCCAGGCAGGCCCTCTGACATGAGCATATATGCTCCGATGCTCTCCTAAATCGCGCAGATCAAAGGCTTTTTCTCGAGATCCGGTAACATACATGACATCACTGACACTAAGGCCCCTTTCACACGGGCGAGTTTTCCACGCGGGTGCAATGCGTGAGGAGGACGCATTGCACCCGCACTGAATCCTGACTCATTCACTTCTATGGTGCTGTGCACATGAGCGGTGATTTTCACACATCACTTCTGCGTTGCGTGAAAATCGCAGCATGCTCTATATTGTGCGTTTTTCACGCAACGCAGGCCCCATAGAAGTGAATGGAGCTGCGGGAAAATCGCAAGCATCCGCAAGCAAGTGCGGATGCGTTGCGATTTTCCCGCATGGTTGCTTAGCAACGGGACCCGATCTTTATTATTTTCCCTTATAACATGGTTATAAGTGGAAATAATAGCATTCTTAATAACGAATGCTTAGTAAAATGAAGAGGAAGGGGTTAAAAATAATAAAAGTTAACTTACCTTAGCCACTTGATCGCGTAGTTGCGATCTCTCCTCTCTTTCCCTGCATCAGCTAAGAACTAAAGGACCTGTGATGACGTCACAGCACATGGTCCAATCACATGGTCCATCTTACCATGGTGATTGGACCATGTTATGTGACGTCATCACAGGTCCTTTAGATCTTAGCTGATGCAGGGAAAGAGAGGAGAGATCGCGACTACGAGATCAAGTGGCTAAGGTAAGTTAACTTTTATTATTTTTAACCCTTCATCTTCATTTTACTAAGCATTCTTTATTAAGAATGCTATTATTTCCCCTTATAACCATGTTATAAGGGAAAATAATAAATTCTCCAGAAGACCCGAAACCGGACTTCAGTGATGAAGTCCGGCTTCGGGTCTGGGTACCAAACATGGCGATTTTTCTCACGCGTGTGCAAAACGCATTACAAACGTTTGCACCCGCGCGGGAAAATCGCGCATATTCCCGCAACGCACCCGCCTCTTATCCGGGCGTCAAACATGACGCCCGTGTGAAAGAGGCCTAATGAACAGGCTTTAGTGCTTCCCTAGCCTGTAAAACGTTGGTCCCATGTTCATATGTGCCCGCATTGCTGAGAAATATGATGTTTTAATGTATGCAAATTAGCCTCTAAGGGCAACGGGGGCGTTACCATTACACCTAGAGGCTCTCTTTCTCTGCAACTGCTTTGATGGACAGGGCCAGGCAGTGAAAACGTCATCACACCTGTCCCTGTCAATCAAAGTACAGAGGGCGCCCAGAGCACCGAACATGGTTAAATCTAGTTAATAAAGTTAAAAAGTATGAGCAGATTCTTTATAAACAAAGAGGGTCTAATGTAAAATTCGTTAAGATATGGAATTGCTGGAATGAATAAAGGAGGAGAGGGTTTTTTTTTTTATTTTTTTTTCCGGGCATGCTTGAGGGGGTGGTGGGGGGGGTTAATACTTGTTGATTTTTCTTGTTATTGTGATACTACTTGAAAAAGTACAGAGGGCGTGGCAGTTGCAGAGAGAGCAGAGCCTCTAGGTGTAATGGTAACGCCCCCGTTGCTCCTAGAGGATCATTTGCATACATTAAAACATCATCTTTCTCAGCAATGACGACACATATGAACATGGGACCAACACAGATGTCTTCAGCTGCCGAGCGCACATGTACCAGGTCAGCCAGTGTCATAGGTACAGATCTTCTGACAGATGCCCTTTAAGGTGATAGTCATAGTACTGATATTACATAGAATCATAGAAGATTGACAGCAGAAAATTCCACTAATTTAGGGATTGATTCTACATGTTTTTTTTTTTTTTCTTTATAATAAAATTGGACTTTTAATTGCATCACATATCGGAGTGTGCAGTGGTGATCCTCCTATATATATGATGATGAAGCAGTAGTGGGTCCAGCTAATGTCATGTGTGCACGCCCATCATCTCACTTTATTACCAGCAGCCCTCTATATCACATTTTATCTTCTCAGGGTAGTAAACAGCGCAGCACGCTTTACCGCCATTGAGTGCTGAACTGTAATTACCCATTTGTTTGTATGGATGCTGGATTAGTGACACAAAGCCATGATAATGCGGCATGTCAGTTGGCGTTCATTTCTCTGGTTGCGGATCTACAGTCTTACTGCTGGGATTTGCAGCCATGGCTACACATACAATCTCTGTATATACTCCAGGTGCCAGCAACAAGTGACAATGTAGATTATGAAATCGCCGTCCACACCACAGCCAGATTTCAAGAAGAAACTACGCCCTCCATGTTCATACGACTGTATGGAGAAAGTGGCAGAACAAAGACACTTTCCCTGCAAAATGCTTTGGCTGCCACCATTACCTCCGGTGCCGACCGGGTAAGAGCTCAACTCCTGTTATAATAAAGCAATAATTCAGGGATGAACTCAAGGGGATTTATAGTATTGGGACCGCCTACCCTTTAGGCCCCTTTCACACGGGCGAGTTTTCCGCGCAGGTGCAATGTGTGAGGTGAACGCATTGTACCCGCACTGAATCCGGACCCATTCATTTCTATGGGGCTGTGCACATGAGCGGTGATTTTCACGCATCACTTCTGCGTTGCGTGAAAATCGCAGCATGCTCTATATTGTGCGTTTTTAATGCAACGCAGGCCCCGCAATAAAGTGCAGATGCAGTGCGATTTTCCCGCAAGGTTGCTAAGAGACCGGACCAAATCATTATGATTTTCCCTTATAACATGGTTATAAGGGAAAATAATAGCATTCTCACTACAGAATGCTTAGTAAAATGTGGATTAAGGGGTTAAAAATAAAAAAAATGAACTCACCTTATCCACTTCATCACGTAGTTGCCGATCTCTCCTCTCTTCTTCAAGCATTAGCTGCCGGCTAAAGGACCCGTAGTGATGTCACATCACATGGTCCAATCACATGTGATGAGCTCAGTGACCTCATCACAGGTCCTTTAGCCGGCAGCTAATGATTCAAAAATAGAGAAGGTGAGTTAATTTTTTTATTTTTAACCCCTCCATCTACATTTTACTAAGCATTCTGTATTGAGAATGCAATTATTTTCCCTTATAACCATGTTATAAGGGAAAATAATAAAATCTACAGAATACTCAACCCAAAACCGAACTTCAGTGATGAAGTCCGGGTTCGGGTCTGGGTACCAAACATGCCAATTTTTTCCACGCACGTGCAAAACGCATTAAAACGCTTTGCATTTGCGCGGAAAAATCGTACATTTTCCCGCAACGCACCCGCATCCTATCCGGCCCCATTCCGCAATGCCCGTGTGAAAGGGGCCTTACTGTTTAACTTGAGCAGTGGTTGCAGATGCTACTCCATTTAGCAGAGTATGTGTCTTAGTTGTCTTCTCAACCCCTTAGACCAGGCATCCTCAAACTGCGGCCCTCCAGCTGTTGCAAAACTACAACTCCCAGCATGCCTGAACAGCCTACAGGTATCAGCCTACAGCAGTGCATTCTGGGAGTTGTAGTTTTACAACATTTGGAGGGCCGCAGTTTGAGGATGCCTGCCTTAGACGTTGAATGGAGCATCAATGGGCATGTGCAATCGGTGCCCCATTCAAATGGGGGAGACGGAACATCCGTTCTCGTGATCAGCGGAGGTCCCTATGGTGAGACTCCCATAAATGTGACATTTATGACGTATCCTCTGGATAAAGGATCATGCACACGACCGTGGATTTTGTCCGCATCCGATCCACCTGTTTTGCGGGTCGGATGCGGATCCATTCACTTCAATGGAGCCGCAAAAGATGCCGTGTGTCTGTCCCGCGGCACCCACAAAAAAAATAGATCATGTCCTATTCTTGTCCGTTTTACAGACAAGGATAGGACTGTTCTATAGAGAACAGGACGTTCCGTTATGCTAAATGCGGGACGCACATTGCCGGTATCTGTGTTTTGAGGTCCGCAAAAACACCAACATAGAACTTTGTTTGAATACTTTACAGAGCAAGCGCTCCGTACAGTATTAGGCCTCATCCACACTACAGTATTTTTTTGCGGTCCGCAAAACGGGGTTCCGTTGTTCCATGATCCGTGTCAGTTTTTGCTTCCGTTGTGTTTCCGTGTGTCTTCCGTTTTTTTTACCGGACATGACCCAAAAGATTTTACCAAAAGACAGGCTGACAATTTTTGCCAAGTGCCTGCCAAAGGATCCGCAAAAAAAACGGACGCGGAACGTAGATGACACACGGATGGCCATCCGCATTTTTTCACGGTCCCATTGACTTGAATGGGTCCGTGAACCGTTTTTCACGGACAAGAATAGAACAGGTTAGATTTTTTTGACTGACTGGAATCACGGACCACGGACGCGGAGGACAAACGGGGCATTTGCCGAGTTTTCCAAGGACCCATTGAAAACCAATGGGTCCGCAGAAAATCATGAAAAACGGCACAACGGACACGGAATCAAACAAAGGTCGTGTGCATGAGGCCTTAGAATGTATTGGCTCCGATGAGCCGAAGTTATTACTTTGCGAAATCTCACGAGACTTTGGGTAATATCTTCAAAAATTATTTTCTACTGTTAAAAACCTTTTACCGAACTATATTTATATATATTTATATATATTTATATATTTATAGTGGGCATTTGCTCTGGTAGGCAGGGTGAGTGGACGCAGTACAGATGCACAAAAACAGTTCTTTACCAGACTTCAGTGTTTATTCACACTTGGCAGGTATCAAAACGGAGAAACCAATTTCACCTTTGTTTTAAGTCCTGGTGTTCAGTTCACACCATGCTGCAGGTACCGCGTGTACTGGTCAAGTCCTGGTGTGTGTTCACACCTTGCCACAGTTCCGCTCAAAGGGTTCACGTCCTGACCAAAGTCGACCTGTCCTCCCAGACAGGTTGCAAACATCAACACAGGTACACACACCTTAACACAGACACCTATCCCACACTCTAGCTGCTTTTAATAAGAGTTGGGTGTCCGCAAGTGAAATGCGGCCTAGTGCTTGACCTCACCTTGCTGCAATCAATCTCTGCAGCAAATGCTGGGAGGAAAATACCTCCCATCTACTAACAGACCCTTCACGGTGTCACAATCTATACTGCCTCAGCTAATCGCTGTCATTTAGAATTCATATTAATAGTATTCAGGGTTATAATCTGCTATCCACAATACTTTGTGTACTTTGCTGCCATCTAGTGGCCATTGTTATGTTTGCGTTTATGAAGTTATCTATGGTTGTAAGTTTTATTATGTCAGAAGCTGCTGGAGTAGATTTCTGGTGTACATGTTGTAAAATGAGTCAGGCCGCTGAGATCCTGCTCGTGGTCCGTCCACACCTCGTCCACTTTTGGAATAGTGTCCAAGTCATCCAAGACATCCTGTCAGAAAAAGCTAAAAAGTTGCAAATGTTGCAAAACGTTCAAAAAAACTTGCATCTTATCTACGTCCAAAAAACTAGCACAAAAAACTACAACATAACTCCACTATCTCTGACCCCTTACATAACCCTGTGAGCGATGAAGTACATGTAGAAAGTGAGTTTAAGTGGAGGTAATTTTGCTACCTCCATCAAAGCCGCTCGGAGACCTCTCCATGTAGTTCTTCTGCCATAACATTTTAATTTCTCCCCTAAAGGCTTTTACTTTTCGTGTCAAGACAAAGGATGTTGGAGAACTGACTGATTTATCTATGGGAATTAATACAAAAGACAAAGGTAGGTCTATGTGATCATGCCAACTTGACCAACTATTGTGTTAACATCTACTAAAACTAATAAGGGCTCGTGTACATGGGCCCTGTACAGTAAAGGGTAATCACAGGCTGCAGGTTCTGTGCTTCAGATACTTACAACATGGATCTGTAATGCGGACAGATACATGAGGCCTTATTTTGCAGCCACCGATTGGGGAACATTTTCACTCAATCATTTCTAAGGCAGAATCGGCGATCAGCCATGTTGGATTCTTGGCTGTCTCTAGACTTTCAAGTCAACAATGAAGAATCACTTTAAAGTTGTTGGCCACTTTCTGGTTACTGTTGATCAATGTGTTGATGACTATATTGCACTTAGGGGGTCATTTATTAAGACTTAATAACCCCTATATCTGGCGGTGGATACCCCAAAGTTATGAAGAGGTGCCGGCCTCTACATAACTTTGGCGTATCCAGCGCCAGTCTACATGTAAGACCGCTTCCTTGCTGTCTTATATTTAGACCATTTTCTAAGCCTAAAACAGGCGTCGATAATGATGAATGAGGCGGGCCTCCTGGCCACCTTTTTAGACCTGCCGCGAGCGGGGAAAAGTTGCAGATTGTGGCGCAAACAATCTTTGCAACGCAATCTGCGCCAGAAATACACCTAATATAGGTGTATTTAAAAAAAGTAAATGACCCCCATAGTCTTTGCTGATATTCTGTGCCATTTTCAACATTTCATAAGGTATGTCACATGGTTGGTCAAGTCTTTTGTGCAGTCCACACAAAGGTTCTGTCCATAAGATGGCCTCTGATGGGGGGTCATGTGTCCATTCAAACACCCTGCGCCTGCACTAAACTCTCAACATTGCAAGTGCCGATGGCAGATGTGGAGAAGGTCAAGTGATGTGTCTGGAGTTATTATTGCCTGGCCACATGACCCTCCATCAGTGGCCATCTTATGGACAGGCCTTCTGTGTGGACAGCACAGAAGATTTGCCCAGCATAGGGACATGAAATATAGCAAACAGCACAGAAAATCATATAGTCATCTTTCCTACACATTGGTCAAAAGTAGTCAGAAAGAGGCCAACCCCTTTAAGTGGACCAGGAGGCTTTACACCGATGTTCTTCGTTATCACTGCACCCAGGCGCGAATGATCTTACTGTATAGGGAACAGAGCACATTCTCATTGCTCTATATCCAGTACACGTGTAAAAATTCCAGTGCAGGGTGTATGATAGAGACCCCTGAACCATGTCTCTGGATGTGAAAATCATGAAGAGCCTCATCACATGTTGAGCGAGCTGTGGTCTTTCTGTTTAGTCTCCTCATGATTCAGTGTAATTCATACAATGGACTGACATGCCATCAGCTGTATACTAGCATAAGCTAACATGCACGTATTTCTGTTTCTTTCAGCTTGCATTTGGTATTGCATGAAGGTTATTGTAAAGAAGGGGACAAAAAAGTACATATTTCCATATAACAATTGGTTTTCCTCATGCAAGAGTATCAACGCACAAGTAATGGGACACGTTCCTGCAGCCACCGGAACTCACACTGCAGCAGACCAAGGTGACCAGTAGTCATGTGGAAGAGATGGGTGGCCATATTCTTAGCAGTTTGACAAGAGTTTAGCTATGATGAGCGTTCATTAGATCAGTTCAGAGATAGGGTTTCACATGAGCTGTCAGCTGAAGTGATAGTCTGCAAACAGACTGATTTTAACCCCTGCAGCTCAAAAATGGCGGAACACTTTAAAATAAAGATCAATTGAAAAAAATGATTTTTAGCCCAAAATGAGTAAAATGCAATAATAAAATAAAAACTTGCCCAAAAGGTGTCCATAGCCATCAGTGTGACCAGGATCAACTCTATTCAATCAGACATACTAGCTGGTAGGGCTCATCATGCTGATTAAAACAATACTTTTCTTTTGTCTGTATGCAAAAAGCCGCTGAGAAATCTGTGTTGTATTCATATGCAAATGAGGGGCTTGAGCACCAGGAGGTGGGGCTAAACCCTTTGAGCACTGCTTTGTAACACCTCCTGTGCTATGCACACTTCCCCCCTCCCCTTGATTGACAGGGCTAGACATGCTGAGGGCAGAGCAGTCTCCTAGCATCTACATATCATACACTCTATGTACTATATACCAAAAGGAAAGAAAAATCCAGCACTTTCAATGTTCTTTTCAAGCCGTAACTTCTTCATTCCGGTGGGTACAAATATTCTAGCTGTTCACATCACAAGCGGTAAAAACACGCGGTCTTGTGTCAGTCGACGCGTTAAGAACTTTACAGTTCTTATTCATGACTTCACTAAACTACTATAGCTTCACCGGACTGAGATCTGCTCAGAAAGCTAATCCACATATCACTGCTTTATTTTACAAATGCAATATATAACTATGAAGACACCTGTAATATGTGTTAGAAGCAGAGAAAAACCATGCATCTCCATGTGGTAATGCTGTAGTTTGGTGCTAAGTGCATGCTTTTGCATGTAGAGATCCCAGGTTTGAATTCTTGGAGAGACTTATATAAACTCTTTTTCTGTTATTTTTCTCTCTCTATAATAAATAATATAGATTTATATAGTATAATAACAATCAAAGGTCTTACTATATTGAGAATACTGTTGTTTTTTTTGGCTTAGAAACATGAAAACTTTTACTGGTTTATTCACAGGCACAATATATGATTATAAATAAACCAGCAATATTTATTAGCTTTTTAAACCTAAAAACCATTATAAAAACAGGGTGAACAGCCTGCCAAATCCGTCCTGCCGCAGGTGTAAAAGTACACTAACACATATTACTGGTGTCTTTATACTGATCTATTGTGTTAGTGAATAAAGCGGTAATATGTACATTCGCTTTCTGAGCAGATCTCAGTGTGGTCAAGCTATAGTACATAGAGTAGATGATATATACATGCTATTAGCTCTGCCCTCAGCAGGTCTAGCCCTGTCAATCAAGTGGAGGGGGCAGTATGCAGCGTACAGGGGGTGTTACAAAGCAGTGCTCAAAGAGTTCAGCTCCACCACCTGGTGCTCCAACCTCTCATTTGCATATGAATAAAAACACAGATTTCTCTGCAGCTGTTTATCCTACAGACAAAAGAAAAGTGTTGTTGTTTTAATCAGCATGATGAGCCCTACCAGGTAGTATATCTGGTTTAATAGGGTTGATCATGGTGACAGAGGCGCTTTAGGTCCATGCAGCCACTGACAACTCACATTTATTATGGGGCTCAATGACTGTAGAATTGGGACTGATATCACAGCTAGTCTGCAGTCAGTTGGAAGTAGCCTGAAATACAGTGTTGCCATCATTCCTTTGCCAAAGAAATTATTTACACTGTGTATTTTACTGTGGCTATAAGTGTGCATATTTGTGCTGCCTAGTGCAATCCTATGTGGCGTCCTTATCAAAAGCCTCACCATCCTGTCCCTGTATAATGAACAGTTTATAATTTGACACATTTTTCTGTATTTTCAGATACCAAAAACTGTCAGACGAAAAAAGATAAGTGTGGGCCACCCACAAGTAAACCACAAAGCAGCAAGAACATTTCCTGTCTTGTATCATCTAAGAAAGTGGAATTTCATAATGGAAAACTAGAAACTTCTAAGAAAGAAAGAGAAAAAGATTTAGATAGTTGGAAGATAAATAACAAGAAGTCAATCCAGTCGCCAAGAACAGCTGAGGGAAAGACATCGAAAACTAAAACATCGATAAGAAGATATGGTTCGTCAGAGAGAAGACCTCAGGGCATTCCTAGCTCTAAAAAAGCCAAATTTCAAGTATCTTCAGGAAGGACCAGGACAAGCAAAGACACATCTGATCAAGTCCCACTGGTGACGGAAAAACACTCTACCACTATAATGTCAGATGGTAGCAAGGCTCAACCTCTACTTGGTGAGGACACCATGTATAGCATTACATCTAGCAACACAATTACAAAGAGAGATCTGACCATACAGAGTGATATACAGCCTCCGAAGTACAGACGAGCAAGCAGTCCAGCCAGCTATGTGTTCTTCGCTCTTGAAAACAAAGAGTCATCAACCACTGATCAAGTGAATGAGTGTACCATGAGATATTCACAGGATGGTTCTAGTGGTCCAAAGTTGAGAATCAGAAGAAGAGCATCCTCTGAGAGGACAAACGTTGAATCACAGCGTTCTGGTAAAGGCAAAAACTATATTAGTTTTGATAGAACATCTTCACAACTTGCTTTACTTCAAGAACTTCTTTCAAATTCTGGGAATAATGTGACTTCTGGGTCACTGGACTCTCAGCCATTTTCAAGCCGTGAGAATGGTGAAGAAACAAGAGCTCAATGTGGAGCAGATGATGAAGTCCATGGAGACCATACACACGAGAATGACTATGACACATTGTGCTCTCAGCTGGATTGTGCAGCTGCAAAGACATCTGGTTACAGCTGTTCATGTGGAGAGCACAGCGGCTACGAGACAGACTCTACATTAGATGAGGAATACATCTTTTCAGATACTTCACTGGATCTAAGCCTGTCAGATAATGATGATTCTGATTCCTCCTCCAAATTTGATGTTTTAGGGAACTGTCCAGAATACAATAATGAGGAAGATAACCTTGACGTGATGGTATGTAATTTAGAGATTGACACTCACGTGGCTCCATGTGGGCTCCAGAGGAAGCTGTAGAATCAGTTCGCACCACCTGTCAGTTCTGGTGGTCATCCCACTGAAGACAACAACAACAACAACAAAAAAATGTTTGTGCATATATATATATATATATATATATAAAAGTTAATATGCCCATTATTATATAGATCAATATGTCATTTTAGGAAAACCCTTTTCATCTAGTTTCTTACCAGGAGTATTCCCAACTTACATATTTATGACTTTTTGAGACAGTGCCCTGTCTCATTAACAGTGATTTCCATAATAACCCGCCCCCTTAACGGTGACCTCTACAGAGCCCTGTTCCCTTAAAATGTGACCTCCACAACACCCCACCCCCTTAATAGTGGCCTCTAATCTGCCCCTTAACACTGACTTCCATAGTGGACCATCCCCTTAAGGCCTAATTTACACGTCCGTAGTATGTTGCGGATCCGCAACACACCTTGCCACCAGCCCTATAGCAATTGCGGGCAAGAATAGGACATGCTCTATATTGCGGAGCCTCCATCCGGAAGATCAGCGGCGCGCTCCGCATCCATCACATCCCAATTCAAAATGAATGGGTCCGCACCCGTTCCGGAAATTTGCGGAACAGGTGCGGACGTGTGAATAGTGCCTTACAGTGGCCTCTACAGCAATCTGCCCCTTAACACTGATCTCCATAGCGGACCGTCCCCTTAAAGAGAACCTGTCACCAGGAAATTCACTGATAAAGCAGGCATGCTGCCTTGTAGGACTCACCCTGCTGAATATAATTATACCTTTTACTTGGTGATCTGTTGCTTTATTGTGGAGAAATATTACTTTTAATCCATATGCTAATGAGCTGATATGAGTCCAGTAGTTGATATGAGTCCAGCATTTTTTCTATTCAGAGCTGTAGCCCCTCCCCTATTTACTTCTTCAGATGTAAAAGGGGCGTGGTTTAAAAAAATGACCTGCATTATAGCCAATACAAGCCTTGCTGCCTTTCACTTTAAAGCCTAACTGCCATACCCACGGCGACATGTCCCTTATCAGCCATCATGTGTTTATCACCCTATGAACAAACTAGCCCTTATTATAATTACTAACTTCAATAGTATATTCCTCCCCTTTTTTTTACCTAAGCATTCCCTGTTAGTCATTTTCCCTCCAGTTATTAAAATGAATAAATGATGTAATAAACCACGCCCCTTTTACAACTGAAGAAGTGAATAGGGGAGTGGCTATAGCTCTAAATAGAAAAAACACTGGACTCATATCAACTACTGGACTCAAATCAGCTCATTAGCATATTGATTAAAAGTACTATTTCTCCACAATAAAGCACCAGATCACCAAGTGAAAGGTATCATTATATTCAGCAGAGTGAGCCCTACAAGGCAGCGTGCCTGCTTTATCAGTGAATTTCCTGGTGACAGGTTCCCTTTAACTGTGACCTCCATAGCAGCCTGCCCCTAGGGTGGGCAGAGGTCTGGTTTTAGGCTCTTACAGTCTGTCTTTCAGACTTTCTGTCCTCCGTCCGGCGCAGGGCCTGGACGGACACAGGGATGTCCTTTTGAACAACTCACTCTCAGACAGCAGCACTGTACTGTCTGAGCGTGAGCTGCAGGGAGAAAGTCACCCTCCCTCCCACCCCTGCAGCTGACAGAAGTTGATTTTTACCTTCATTTTTTTAATCCCTGTCGGCTGTGGAGTGGAAGTGGCCTAACCGGATCGTGGCGTGGCTTAGCGTGACCTGGGGGCGGGGTTTTTAGGTCCGTCTTTTGAGGGTGGCCTAAATGGCCACCCTACCTGCCCCTGAAATGTGACTTCCACAGCACTCCGCTCCCTTAATTTACAGTGTCATCCACAGCACCCTGTGATTATAAATGCAAAGGTGCGGATTTCTTTAGCGGACATACACACACATACCCTTAGCTTTATATATTAGATTACCTACTCTCCGGATCACTCCTATAGAAGTGTATAGGAACGAGCCGTCCCATTGAAATGATTGGCACGGCTTGGGTGTAATTACACCTGCTCACCGCTGCAGACAAGGGGAGGCAGCGCTGGCACGGCCCACGCCTTCTCTTCAAACAGCTGATCGCCGGGGTGCCGGGTGTCAGACCCCTGTCGATCTGATATTGATGACCTATCCTGAGGATAGGTCATCAATAAATATAACTTGGACAATCCCTTTAAAGGTGTATTCCGGTTATTTCAAGCTATTCTCTATCCACAAAATAGGGGATACCTAGAAGATTGGTGGTGGTCCTACAGCTGGGACTCTCACTAATCATGGGTGACCCTGCAAGGCCCCCCCAAATGAATGGAATGGCAGATCGGGCCGATCGCTCTACTCTGCCATCTCCAGCAGTCCCATAGAGATAAAAGGAGCGGCAGTGCGCTTATCTAAATTGTCGCTCTTTTCATTTCAGTGCCTGCCCTGTAAGGGTACAAGCATGGGTGCACCACTAAAGAGGCCAGGTGAGGCGATCGCCTCAGGCAGAGGGGGCAGCCGAAGGGCCATGGGATAAAAGGAAGGGGTTAATAAATTGTCATTGGGAATGGGGGGGGGGCGCTGTTTCAGTTGTAGCCTCAGGCAGCAGAAAGGCTAGGTGCACCCCTGGGTACAAGGCCTCCATTTAATGGTCCCAGCTATAGGACCCCCACAATCTAATAGGCTTTCACTATCCTGTGGATAGGGAATAGCTTGAAATAACTGGGAATACCCCTTTAATGAAAATTGTGTTTTTCTTTATTCTAGGAAAAATCCAAGCATCAGATTCACAGGCAGAGAAGAGTGGAATCTTGTAGTGAAAATTCAAGTGTCTTTCAGCGCTCATTAGCCGCAATCAACAATGGAGATGACAGAACGCTTAGGATTTTGTGCCAGTCCCACTTCTTTTTACCCAGGTATAATATATTCTATGATATATCTTATGTTACTACACATATAAATCCTATAGAACATGTTTCATGTAAAATCAATAATCACATGACTGTGACCATTCTCTGGTTTATGTTGCAATGTTGACTTACAAGGGCATGCATGGAGATGTATATACACATAATATATCTAGTGTTGTGTATACTCAATAACTCATTATTTTCAGTGTAACAGATGAAGAAGGAAAAACGCTTTTACATCATGCGGCCGAACAGGATAATCCAAGTATTTGTCAGGTACAATGAAAATTGAAACGTCTGTTCTTAAAGGGCATCTGTCAGCAGATTTGTACCTATGACACTGGATGACCTGTTACATGTGCACTTGGCAGCTGAAGACATCTGTGTTGGTCCCATGGTCATAGGTGCCCTCAGTGCTGAGAAAAATGATGTTTTACTGTATGCAAATGAGCCTCTAGGAGAAACGGGGGCGTTGCCATTACACCTAGAGGCTGTGCTCTCTCTGAAACTGCCACACCCTCTGCACTGTGATTGACAGGGCAGGGTGGGAGGAGCTATAAACTATCTGGGTGTTAGTGGCGGTGCCGGAGCTGTGGCAGAGGAAGTCCATCACGGGTTTGGTTGGAAACAGCAACAGGAAGTGCTACCTACAGGATGGAAACAAACCAGAGGGATCCAAATTGAAAAAAAAAAAAAAGCATGGGGAGGATGTACCTGGGGTAAGCACCTACATGAGTGTACATTAAAAACCTAAACACCATAGTAATCCTGGAAAGCCCCTTTAAGGGCTCATGCACACGACCATATGACTTTTATCCAGCCCCTGGAACGTGTCATACCTGTTGAATAAATCATATTCACCTTCTCCCTGCCACTTCGGTGTCCTGGCTCCGTTCAGTGACCTCCTGATCCCTGGTCTGTTTCCTTTCGGATCGGGTCACGTGCACTGATGCAGCTAATGACTGGACTCAGCAGTTATGTGACCCCCCAGCAGCATGTCACTGCTATGTCACCGGCCCCTGGGGGACATGTCACTGCTGAAATCAGTCATTGGCTGCATCAGTGCACTTGACCCTATTTGGAAGTAAACAGTCACGGGTAAAGAAAAAAGGGAAAGAGGGGGGTGTTTAATCACTGTGTCTTCCGAGGAGAAGGCCCAGGTATATAATTAGGGCGCCAAAGGACTAGATCAGTATAGGAGGAGAAATAGGACGGTGTAGAAGCACCGGCTGCCGACAGTCACTACCTAACCGGGTGGGACCCCGGGAAGGTGTGTATTAGAGGAAAGTCGTGAGCACAGGTAGTGCAAAAAAAGACTGTACTAATGGCGCCACGTGTAAATGTTAAGTGGACACAATTTAAAATCTTTTGTTTAATACTTACATCCAAGTTAATCTTATTAAAATGGACAGAATCAATCAGCGCATTGCTTTCTGGCCAAATATAACATATACAAGCAACAATTGCATAAAATCAAACAAATGTAGAGGTGGACTCACTTCACCCAGGAGGAGCGGTGTGGGATAAGCACATGACACCCACCACGCTTCCTCCTGCGCCTGGATCGCCTGAAGATGGTACTAGGAAAAGACAGCGATCACACGTCGTGCTTGTTCTTGAATTTTTCTTTTATTGGATTATCCAGGGTAGGGGAGTAAAGAAGGCTCAATGCGTTTCGGGGTTATCGCTAAAAAACCCCCTTTATCAGGAGCAGTAGTGACATGTATACCAAACTGGAATTTATAGCTGGTAGAAAACTGCCAAAAAGCGGCTTTCTTTGACGTCACTTCCGGTTTTGCGGGTGCATTTCACAGTGGAATGCATCGGAAGTGACGTGTATTTTAACATGATGCTGGTGCATATCATAACCAATCAATATTCATAAGTCCTTAGTGGTACAAACGTCATTAGTAATATCAGAAAGAAGATAACAAAATATAAAACATTATGTGAGTGGGAGACGGCATAAAAGGATGCTTGGCGTCACTTCCGGTTTCGCTGGTGCGTTCCAAAGTAAAGTGAAGTAAACAGACCGGGGATCACAATATCAATGAACGGAGCGATTCTTGTCCAACCGAATCCCGTTATATTTGCCGATTAGTGACCGGATCTCCGTCCGATCCCATTATAGTCAATGAGGCCGGCGGGCATGCCAGTAAAATCCAACACTGCCGGATCCAGAGAAGGCCAGCTCCATGCTCCGTTCTCTGCCGGAACAGCCTGCCGTCAGTGTGAAAAAGGCCTAACCACATTTTTCTACTGTATAATACAGGTGCTCTTGGACACAAATATTGGCCTGGTGAACATGGACCAGTGGGACACGTTTGGGAAGACTGCTTTACATTACTCTGTAGAAAAAGGAAATCCAAAAACTATAAAGACGCTTATGGACAATGGTGCAAACTTGGAGATCTGATGAATATCTGTAAAGAGGTAAATTACAGTGCAACACGTTTCATGGTTTAACGCATAGTTTTCAATTTCCCCAGGTATATGTGGTACTTCTCACATTACAATCCATTAGTAAAAGAGTGCCCCCTGTGCATTACTACATAGCCCAAATAATATCATTTACTTTTAGACATTCAAGTTCTGTTTAGAAATCACATACGTCTGAGGTATCTGGTCACATTTCTATCGGAAATTCTATCTTGCTGGGAAATGTGTCATTATTCTTCCTGTCGATACGATGGACCCAATATAAGTCAGTGGGGTCTATGGACGTCTCTGGTGATACAGAACTCTTATTTTTGTTTTTCTGCCCCGGGACAGAAAACTGCAGCTATACTAATAAGCCTGAAATATACTCTGCATTGGGATGTCACACATGTATTTCTCCCTTTATTTCTATGGAGGAGATTAGAACTGGAAATGTGCCTACCGGCTCCGGTCAAACTGGGTTGTATCTTTTGCTGCCATTTGGTCTTTGCAGTGATCCACTTTAAATAAGTAATAAATGAAACATTTAGTGATTTTCATTGTTTCTTACCAGTTAGGTATGATCGGCTGGATTGCCCATGGCTATTTAGGTCCATTATCACTCTCGCCTATGTCATAGGTCAGCGTTCCCTGACCAATGGCTTGGGAGACCCCTGGGCGCCCTGCAATGCCTCCCCAGATGGTGGCAGTTTTAAACAGGCACTGGACTTTCAACAAACTTTGCATAGATGAACAGTACATGTGAATATAAGACACCTTGTTATATATGTAATTCAAGAAAAATTACCCGTTTCCACTTGTGAGCAGCTTCTTCTGCTCCCCTGTCTTCTGAAATGATCATTCATTCTCGATTCACTGTGAAAATCCATCTTGAGAAAATAGATGGATCACCAGCTCACTAAGGATTCAGGTTACAACCGATTGCGGATCTATTGTACTGAACTCACAGGAAGATCCCAGGTAATCAGCTGATCCTGCTCAATGGAGATCCTTACATCCTGAGGAAGTTGGCGCACGTGAGTGGTCCACATGGACCTTGCTATATTGTATTACCTTGTTATTGGTTATTCACGGCGCTGACTGTAAATAGCCTACATTGGTCATTTTTGGAGCCTACATGTATCTTTTTGCATCACGTCGTTGCTCCATACTTTTTATGCTCAGATACTGCTCTCCAATAACAGATGATTACGGTATCTTATCAATTGTTTATGTTGTAGTGCCCTCTTTTTCCCCGATGAACCTTTATCAATCTACTTGGAGAAACGCGTCGGGATTTAGGGTACTTTCACACTAGCGGCAAGGAGCTTCGGCGGAAAGAAATAATACCTGCCGGATCTGTGCTGCCGCTAGTGCACGCGTGGGGCAGGAGGTCCGCTCCGGCCCCATTGACTATAATGGGGGCAGGCCGGAGTTCCGGCGGTAGCAAGGCAAACATGCCGAGAGGTGGTTGAAATAAAACTATGACATGACGTAGTTTTATTATGGCCGCCTCTCGGCATGTTTGCCGTGCTGCCACCGGAACTCCAGCCCGCCCCCATTATAGTCATGCGTGCACTAGCGGCAGCACGGATCTGGCAGGTATTATTTCTTTCACAATTTTGGTAGGGCGTCTAGGGGCATATTAGGCTTAGGTACAAGGACAGAGGGCATCCACCATCAGGGTGTGCCTCTGGCTGAGCCACTATATAGGGTTCCGACAGGGTCAGATTTCTCGCCATGTAGCCCTTATTGGCCCCTGATGCCAAGTTTATTGCTGATTATCGGTATAGCAGTGCTATGCTGGGATATACAGTGATAGCCCCAATTGGGCTCTTTTCATATAATATATATTAAAAGTTATATTTTAATTGGTTTTTGCTTTCTGTGATAATTCAGCTGATTAGCCTCGCTACTGAAACCACCAGTCATCAGTATCACACGTGATTATTCAAAGTCAGTGGTCAACCACGTAGCTAATACATGATTATGTCGATTCCCACACAGGTGGGACTCTAAATCTTTAATGGGGCAGTCTCACTTTAGCAAATCGCAGTTATCATGTAAACAAAGTTAATTAATACAAGGCACTTACTAATGTCTATATAGGCTCCTAAATTTATTTTTAAGTCACTATACAGGGCTCGCATCCAGGGGTTATGGCTAGGGCTGAGCAAATCGAGATGTTTGTAATGCTGTTTCCGTGTACAGCATTAAAATGTATGGGCTCTGTGTAGGAAAATGAGACTTCGGTAAATGACTTTGGTATTCCTATCTGCGTATTTAAAAACATTTAATAATAGGAATCTGAAGTCGGCTTCGGTACCGAGGTACTCGCCAGTACAGAAGCCGACTTCGGATTCCTATTTTTAAATGTTTTTAACTATGTAGATAGGAATACCGAAGTCATTCACCAAGAGAAGGTTTTCCTACACAGAGCACATACATTTTAATGCTGTACGGAAACAGCATTACAAACAAAGTTTTTTAACGAATCGACTTTTGAGCTTCGGATAACAGATCCATTCGCTCAACCCTAGTTATGGCCATTGCTGCAGTTCAGATACAAGGCACACCCATCCACGGTCCCGGCCACCAGACAGGTCAGCTCTCTTTCCTATAGTGTGCAGGCACGGCCACCGCTGCTGGATTGCAGGGTGGTCGTAACCATGGAAACGAGCATTGTATAATGTAATGAAAAAATGAATCCAGCCAGCAAAAGAGGCAACATGGACAATCACAATACATTAGTAAGTGCCTTGTATTAGCTTTCTCTACATGATAAATACCATTTGCAGAAGGGAGACGACCCCCATTAAATATTTTCATGATGCGAGAACCCCTTTAAATTACTTTATGAATTTATTAATATCATTTTACACGAGAAACAGGAACAGTATCAAGTACATTTTATTTCGTGACCTCAACAATAATGTTCTTTGGCAGACATATGTTTATATTTGTTGCTCCCCCCATGTAGTTTAATGACATGTAACAACAAAAAAACCAACAAACTGTAATAAACTAGAGCACTTTAGTACTTTAAAAACACAAATTCCCTCTTAAAAAAATAATAATATAATAATGGCTTAGTATTGAAGGGGTTGTCTGTCCGAGTACACTTTTTATAATAAGTCAGTCCCACCTTACCCCCCGTCCTCCGACATTCCCATGCTTCCAGGTCTCCCATCAGGCTGAGCAGTCCTTTCCTGTGTAGCGAGACTGGTGGGGAACCAGGAAGCACTTGTGCCTCGGTAAGGTGAATATTACGGTACTTATTTTATTAATTTACACAGGGGACGAGCGAATCGACTTCAGATGAAACATGTTTCCTCCGAAGTCATTTCGCTCATTGCTAATTTACACCATTGTAAGCAATTTTTATTTATTTTACACCATTTTGAAATATTAAAAGGCAGGACAATCGCTTTAAAGGGGTTCGCCCATCTTGTACATTGGGGGCATATCGTTAGGCTATGCCCCCAATGTCAGAGAGGTGCTGTTCCCACCTCTGGAATGGAGTCTGCAAAGTGAAGGAAGGCGTACCGCGCACCTGCGTGGTCTTCCTCTATTCATTTCTATGGGACTGCCAAAAACAGCCAAGCGCCGGCCTCAGCTATTTCTGTCACCCCATAGAAGTGAATGGAGCGGTACCAGCGGTACTTCGAAAAGTAGCAGAGCGTGCCGCTTGGCTATTTACAGCACTCCCATAGAAATTAACATGCGCAGTGCTCCCTCCTTCACTTTGCGGGCTCCGTTCTAAAGAGATATGCCCCCAATGTACATGATGGGACACACCCTTTCATTTCCAGTGTTTTATTATATTGTACAATGTGGTTCTCGCCCTGTGTTGCTTTATCGTAAAACATATTGATGCATGACATATGATAGAAACATAGGGTAAAAAACACAGCATACACTACATAAAGTGCAAAACATTCACAGACATCAATGCAAATGTATATTTCCTGCAATTCAGACAAACTAGTTAGAACAATATCCTCGGGCAGATTCCAGCCACAGGTTTACGCACTAAATCTAACATTTGGCTTCACGTAATGTCTGTCCATAGATAAAGGCCTCAAAATATCTCACATTTTCCCTTTGGATTGCCTTATTTTTGTGTTCTGGAAAAGGCGTATAACAAGACGTCTTCAGTGTGAGCAGCAGGTTGTTGGCAGCTAGGCTATTAGAGGAAGGTACCGCATGTGGTCCGTAATGAATCTAAGGGCTCAGGCACATGACCATATTGTCAGACCAACTCCGATCTGCATTTTTTGCAGAACGAATGAGGTCCTATTCGTTTCTATAGGGCAGCTAAAAATGCGGACAGCACACGGATGTAATCTGTGCGCCGTCTGCATCCATGCCGCAAATGATACGTGTCCTGTTCTTGTCCATTTTGCAGACAAGAATAGGCATTTTTACAATGGGGCCCATGAAAAGTGCGGGATGTACTAATGCTGGGCATACGCATAAAAGATGGACGATTTTAACAAAAAAAAATAAAAAGTGTGTGTGTGTGTGTGTGTGTGTGTGGGGGGGGGGCTCCAATTTATTAGGCAGAGCAGAGTGTGGCTAAAAGAGTGTCTCTTACTCTAGAGGCCCACTGCTGAAGATCCGAGCTGTGTAATGCATCATTATCCCATATGGTGCCGGAGAAATGGACGCCTGCTTGTCGGGGTTCCTCCACAGACTACAGGTGATCATTGAATTCCCAGTTTCAGGACACCCTGTGATCAACTTACCGTCAGTTGACTGTTCTAGCATAAAATAAAATAAAGGATTCTCCAAAAGGGACGACTCCTTTAAGATTCCACATCACAGGCCTCAGACAATATTTTATGACCAAAGAGTTGCAATGTACAATAAATAAAAGGTAACGCGCTGTCGCAGTTTTGTTGCTAAAATACGTAAAACGGCTTTCGCCTTGGTAACTTGGTTGAGACAGTATTAGACGCTTTCGGCGGCAGTTTATAAAGTGCATTCTTACATAACATTTGACCACGGGGCATCGGCGCCTCTTGTAGCAGTAGTAACAGTTCTGTTGGGCTCAGTCCCCCCATAACGCAGCTAGATAGTGATGCTGTGAGCTTCTGCCAGGCGTCGGATTAGGAACATTTTGTCTCTGCTCGCCTAAAAGACCAAACACGGACAACTAATTAGCTTAACTGTATAAAGTCCCACACAACACAGAGGTTAAAGAGGTTATCCTGGAAAAGATAACAATGACCTATCCTCAGGATAGGTCATGATTATCTCATCAGTGGGGGGGTCAGAGTCCCAGCACCCCCACTGATCAGCTGTTTCAGGGATCTGCTGCTCTCACCGAAGCTCTGGTCAGCGCTGCAGGCTCCCAGCAGCTTTCCAAGCACAGCGCCATACATCGTATAGTGGCAGTGCTTGGTATTGCAAGCTCAGCCCCATTGAGTAGGCCACCTGACCAATGTACGGTGACTTAACCGGCCTAGGAGGAGGCAGAGCACCCAGACTCTTCCAACAGTGGGGGTCCTGAGTGTCGGACCCCTGCAGATCTGATACTGATGACCTAGCCTGAGGATAGGCCATCAATATCTTTTCCTGCATGAACCCTTTCATAAAGTTACAGCGTGTTACTTTTACTTGTGATGTTTGAAAGCAAAATCTCTGAATGAACATCAGTTCTCACCATGGCCAGCTGTTCCTGCAACTGCTCCACCACTTTCTTATGGGCGCCGGCCAGCGCAATGAAGTAGAACATCACCAAGCTGCAGAGAAAGAACGCAAATTGAACATGGGAGATCGTACACAAGCTTTTCTAATACGTTTACCATCCTAATTCTTCCTCCGCCGCTATCATAACTGAGCGGCAGTCACGCTTTGTCTGTAGCGACGTTGCATGGTCACCACTGGATGACCTAGTCAGTACTGTAGGCAAGGCTGTCACTACCGGACTAGTCATCACACTGACTATAGGACACCAGCAGCGTGGAACATTCTCCGTGAAATACGCCATGTCAGAGAGGACACGAAGGAGCCTGAAGCCAGTGCGGTTGCCTGTACCGTCGGGCCTGATTCTACATCTACCAGCAAAGGATGCAGCTTATGCTCCTTTTGACAATGCTACTGTCAGGAGAAAGGCGCGTTTTGGACTTCTCGGCCCAAGCACGGACAGCGCTCGCCACCCTCCTGGAATTGCAATTGTCCATCAAACCATAACATAATGGTCACATTCCTCCACCCAGAGACGGCACATCCTAGGGCTGGCACTGTATTTCAGGTGGTCAATACTCCACATCCCAGAACACCCCCAGTCAAACCTGACAAGTTTTATCACATAAGAAGCCTTTTTTTTTTTTTACTTTAACCCTTTCAGCCCTGAGCCATTTTCCGCCTTTGCGTTTCCGTTTTTCACTCCCCGCCTTCCCGGAGCCATAACTTTTTTTATGTTTCTGTTGACATAGCCATATGAGGGCTTGTTTGTCACGACATGGGTTGTACTTTCTAAAGGCACTGTTTAAAACTGCATACGATGTAGTGGGAAGCTGGAAAAAATACTGCCAATGGGGTGGAATCGGGAAAAAAACAAAAACGCAATTGAAGCATAGTTTTATGGGTTTTGTTTTTACAGAGTTCCCTGTGTGATAAAACTGACCTGTTTTCTTCATTCTGGGTCAGAATGATTACAGCGATACCATATTTATATAGTTTTCTTGTGTTTTTCAATACTTTGAAAAAATGGCCAATTTGCAGTTTACCTTTACCTCTCTTTACTTACCATAAAATTGAATAAAAAATGGTCAAAAAGTCAAACACACAAAAAAGGTACTACTGAAAACTACAGACTGCCGTTCAAAAAAAAAAAAAAAAAGAGCCCACCCACAGCTCCATAGGAAATATAAAAAAAGTTATGGGGGTCGGCATATGGAAAAAAAAACTATATATTTTTTTAAACTTTTTGTTTCTTTAACACCTCTAGGTTTCCTGAACATACAGTCTTTAGATTGCATTTCTCAGATCTGGTGCACGAAAGACAGCGACAGACCCCACTGAATTATAATGGGACCTCCACTACTCCATCTCATTTAGACAGGAAAACTAGCAGTAGCGCTATTCCTCCTGTCAAAAACAAACGAATCTGCAATGGCGCCTCTGGTGCAGATATGAACAGAGCTGTAATGTGATGATATTCCAATCCATAGACTGTAAAGTTTTATTGTTCTTCTGCACACACTGAAAAAAATTGTATTTTTGGAAGTCAGAGACCTTAAAGTAAACCACAGAAAATGTTCAAAAAAACTCACCATGACAACAGGAAAAATGGAACAGCAAAAGACTCCGATGAAAGGACATAAATGGTCTTCTTCAGGCCGTCTGGAAACTTTTCCACTGTACTTGGAATAATTTGCCAGGAGGTATTGTAGTTAATGAAGGGGCCGCATGCTTTAGATGATGGTACCCTGTAGGTCGAAACAAAGACAGGACTTTAGTTCCAAGTAGCTCTTTCTGCGCAGGCGTAAAAGTCTAAGACGTAACCCTACTTACTGCGCTATCCCAACACCCACAGGAATGCAGGCAAGGGTGAGGCCAATCAGTAATATCACCAGGAAGAAGAAATTGGAACTGGAAGCACGGAAAAGTCTAGTTGGGGGCCTACAGTTTTCCATCAAAGTAATCTGTGAAGGGGGGAGGGGGAGTGATAATACAAAACAAAAATAACTTTATTAGGGCTTTTTCACACTTGCGTATTTCTTTTCCGGCATAGAGTTCCGTCGTCGGGTCTCTGTGCCGGAAAAATCCTGATCAGGATTATCCCAATGCATTCCGAATGGAGAGAAATCCGTTCAGGATGCATCAGGATGTCTTCAGTTCAGGACCGGAACGTTTTTTAGCCGGAGAAAATACCGCAGCATGCTGCGCTTTTTGCTCCGGCCAAAAATCCTGAACACTTGCCACAAGGCCGGTTCCGGAATTAATGCCCATTGAAAGGCATTAATCCGGATCCGGCCTTAAGCTAAACGTCGTTTCGGCGCATCGCCGGATCCGATGTTTAGCTTTTTCCGAATGGTTACCATGGCAGCCAGGATGCTAAAGTCCTGGTTGCCATGGTAAAGTGTAGTGGGGAGTGGGGGAGCAGTATACTTACTGCCCGTGCGGCTCCCAGGGCGCTCCAGAGTCACGTGATCCATGCGCATGGGGCGCTCTGACGTCATTCTGGAGCGCCTCGGGAGCCGCACGGACTGTAAGTATACCGCTCCCCCGCTCCCCACTACTACTATGGCAACCAGGACTTTAGTAGCGTCCTGGCTGCCATAGTAACACTGAAAGCATTGTGAAGAGTGATCAGTCTTCAAATGCTTTCAGTTCACTTGCGTTGTTACGGATCCGGCGGGCACTTCCGGCGACGGAAGTGCACGCCGGATCCTAACAACGCAAGTGTGAAAGAGGCCTTAGTCATATTAGCCAGTTAACAGCTGTAATCTGAGAGACAACAAAGCTACATGTGTCTAATTCCCCCGCAGCACCATAACAGGTTTAACTAAATGAGTTGTTCAAATTGGACAATCCCTTAAAAAGAAGGTGAATGAAACATATTTTATTATCCTCTGGAAATCAATATAAACACACACAAGGCCAGAAGGCCGTAAATTCCCACTTAGACTAACCAATAATCTTAATACAGCATCATTATTTTAATAATCAAAATAAAAGTTATTATCAATAATTAGATATATGCATATAAGCCTCTAGGACAGAGATGCCCAACCTGCGGCCCTCCAGCTATTGCAAAACTACAATTCCCAGAATGCCTGCACAGCTTACAGTTATTAGGGCACGCTGGGAGTTGTAGTTTTGCAACAGCTGGACGGATGCAGGTTGAGCATGCCTGCTCTAGTAGCAATGGGGGCGTTGCCGTTACACCTAGAGGCTCCGCTCTCTCTGCAACTGCCGCACCCTCTGCACTTTGATAAGGCCTGGCAGTGTAAACATCATCACGTCAATCAAAGGGTAGAGGGCGCGGCAGTTGCAGAGAGAGCACAGCCTCTAGGTGAAAGCATAACGCCCCCGCTGCTCCTAGAGGCTCCTTTGCATAAAATAGAAGAGCAATGCAGGCACATATGAACTCGGGACCAACACAGATGTCTTCACCTGCCAAGCGCACATGTAACAGGTCAGCCAGTGTCATAGGGACAAAACTGCTGACAGATGCCCTTTAAAATAATTAGTGTATTATTAATGTACACAGGGATGTGTTTTATGACAATCACCGTTTTACCAGATTCCACATTGGTGCAATGTATTTATAACCTCAGCTGTGACTGCTGAGCTGCAGAATATTCGGTCAACTTTTATGAATGATGAATATCTGTATTTGCAGATATTTAAAGGGGTTGTGCAGACAGTATATAACGATGACCTATCCTCAGGATAGGTCATCAATATCTGATCGGTGGGGGTCAGACACCCAGCACCCCCACCGATCAGCTGTTTGAAAAAGAGGTGGAGCTCACTACTTCCTCTTGATTACACTGCTCATTGTCTCCCTTGCAGCGGCGGCGTAGTGTAATTACAAGTACTCGCTCCATTCAAGTGAATGGAACAAGCAATTACACTGCACCTCGAGACTTTCAAGACGACAGGCAGTGTAATGAAAAGGATCCATCACTCTCATGGAGCACCGCCTCCTCTTCAAACAGCTGATCGGCAGGGGTGCCCTGTGTCAGACCCCCGCTGATCAGATATTGATGACCTACCCCTCACTATATACTGTTCGCACAACCCCTTTAACATACTCAGAATGAGATACATCCATGCGCAGTGGCATACCTCCAATAGAGGCAGACAAGGCAGTTGCTTTAGGGCCCATGGTGAAAAGGGTCCCGCAGTGAACCAAAGGCCCTGTTCCCCTAATTACACTCATTACTGTCCAGCTCCAGTATAGTATACCTATCATCAGTGGAGAAAGCTAAAAGGACCTGTGATGATGTCATCACAGGTCCTGTACATCTAGTAAAGGAACCGCACAGAGCATCATCACAGGTCCTTCAAGCCCCAACAGCATGGAGAAGAACTGCAGGATGAGCTCTCCACCGAGACTAGAATGGAGTGGTAAGACGAGGTCCTGCTCCTTTCTCTTCATATCTCACTTATATACATACAGTATAGTACTGCAGACAGTTACAACCACTATTACCTCACACAATAACTGACCACATATATCCATACACTCTGCATCTATTATACCTTGTACGTCTCACATCAGTACATCTCGCAGATACAAACACTATTTTTCGGACTATAAACGCACTGGGAAAAAGTGGCAGTGCGTCTTATATGACCCATTAGCATGTGGGAGGCAAGGGCAACGCTGCACCGGCTGTACTCACCTTCCCTGGTCTTTGTCCAGGTCCTGCTGTGGTGTCCTGACCGTGCATAGCGGCAGGACGAGTGCAAGTAGGTGTACACTATGACCTGATGCTCTGTGCGTCAGGTCACAGTACATAGCAGGACCCGGAAAAATCATGCAGTGAGTCCTGGATATGTGTCACCGTCCAGAGCAAGCAAGGTAAGTTTTTTTTTATTTCATTTTTTTTTTTAAACATCTAAACTGAGGTCTGATGGGGTGCAATTAGAGGCTGATAGGATCTGATTGGGGGTCTGATCTGAGGCTGATGGGGGCTGGAGTGTCCGATCTGAGTCTGATGGGGCTGATCTGAGGCTAATGGAGGCTGGGGGGGGGGGTCTGATCTGAGGCTGATGGAGGTTAAGCCTCTGTTTTTTGGGGTCTGATCTGAAGTCTGATGAAGAATGGTTGTCTGGTTTGGGGATCTGATGAGGATTGAGGGTCCGATCTGAGGTCTGATGAAGAATGGGGTCTGCTCTGAGGTCTGATGGAAGAAAAAACTTCTTACTTTCCTCCTCCAAATCCTAGATGCATATTAGAGTCCGATACATCTTTTAGTCCGACAAATGTGGTATATAAACCACCTTTTTTCACGCTATTCGAGTGCTGCCTGCCTTTTGCATTTTCTACCATTTTGATCTTGGTCCGAGGTTTTTTGGGAGGTATTGCACCAAGCATACAGATAGTGTGCTGCTCTTTATTTTCATATATATATATATATATATATATATTTACATACATACACATACAGTACATATATATATAAATAAATATTTACATACACACTCTGCATCTATTATACAGTATAATAGATGCAGTGGACACATATGTAGTATACCCAGCAGAGTAATGATATGTGGGGTACAAGGTATACTATGGGGACCAGTGACTTCTGTGTAGGCCCATGGGACTCAGCAGAGTGCTTTCAAGCACTTCATTCTCACCCCTATTCAGGGGAAATTCCCACTTCAGATCCACGCACTCACATTTCCTAAATAGCGATTGTTCTTTCACACATTCTCCTCAGTTATTTTCATGAAAGTATTTCCTTATATGTAAATGCCCTATCTAGATGGTTGACCGTCTAAAACAAACCAGCGTAACCCTCCAGACATTTTTTGCCGGTAAGCGGCTTTGTCAGGGGACAATGGGTTAATCTGAAAATACAGATATTTATCATTTATAAAAGTTGACAGAATATTCTGCACCTATGTACAATCTAGCACATCAGCAATCACAACGGAGATTCAAAATTCGTGGCTTCTTTGTGGAATCTGGTACAATAGCGATCCTCATTAAATACATCCCTTTGTACATTAATAATACTTACCTAATCTGATGCAAATGGACCTCTAGAAGCAACAGGGGCGTTGCTGTTACACCTAGACACTCTGCAACTGTCACACCCCCTGTACTTTGATTGACAGGGCCAAGTGTGATGACATTTACACTGCCTGGTCCTGTCAATCAAAGTGGAGAGGGTGTGGCAGTTGCAGAGAGAGCAGAGCCTCTAGGTGTAATGGTAACGCCCCCGTTGCTTCTACAAGCTCATTTGCATATATTAAAACATCATTTTTCTCAGCAGTGCGGGCACATATGAACATGGGAGCAACACAGATGCCTTCAGCTGCCAAGCGCACATGTAACAGGTCAGCCAGTGTCATAGGGACAAATCTGCTGACAGATGCCCTTTAATCAGCAACATAAAAGTTATTATTACGATTATTGGTTGGTCCTAAGTGGAAAGTTATGGCCATGTGTGTGTTTTTAAAAATAAATTTATCACAAAAGACTCTCCTGCAAGGACCCCCAGTGATCAGCTGTAATCTGTGAGAATACCTGGCAGTAAGGGCTCCATTTCCCTGCAGCGCCACCACAGGGGAAACTGAGCATTACACAATTGATTGTCCAGAACTCGGAAGTTAAAATGAATTTAAAGTGGGACTACTAAACAAGACGCTCCCTTTAATGGTACAAGATACGTAACACTCATTTTCGCTATGGCTTCTTTAAGGATTTGATCATTTACCTTTTTAACATAGAAGATTATGAAATATTTGATAGTTGCTATGGCTGGAAGAAGTGGGGAATAAAAAGCTCCGATCCAGCAGATTGTTTGTCCATACACAAGCTCCAGTACGTTCTGAGGGATCTCAAACTCCTGCTGACCCCACCACTGCAATGGTCTCCACGAGCAGTTTGTCACCAGCAGCCTGCAACCCAGAGGACGACAAGTGCAAATCCGTGAAGAACAAGAAGCTTGAAAAGTTGTAAATCAGTTCACGGGTTTGAGGCACTTTCCTGATCGGTCCCTACCTACCCCCTAGTGATAACAACCCCTATGGCCCATTCAGACAGTTTCCCCTAGCAGAGGTAGATGATATATTTTGAGCAATGTGTAACTCCATTTGTTAAACGTTAAAGGGGTTGTCTCACTTCAGCAAGTGGCATTTATCATGTAGAGAAAGTTACTACAAGGCACTTACTAATGTATTGTTGTTATCCATATTTCTTCCTTTGCTGGCTGGATTCATGTTTTCATCACATTATACACTGCTCGTTAGCAGGGGTTATGGCCATTTCTGCAGCGCAGGTATGAGGTGGCCGGGATGAGAATTGCTGCACATGCTTGCCTATGTGCGCTCCCATGGTCCCAGCCACCAGAGGGGCTGGCACTTTTTCCTATATTGTGCAAGCACGACCACCACTGATGGATTGCAGGGTGGTCATAACCATCTAAACGAGCAGTGTATAATGTGATGGAAAAATGAAGGAGGCAATAAGGACAATCACAGTGCATTAGTAAGAGCCTTGTATTAACTGTAGCTACATGAAAAAGGCCATTTGCTGAAGCGAGAGACAACCCCTTTAAAAAAGTGCTCAGAGTGCTGAGGTCCCTTTTGTTCTAGTAACAGGGAGGGTCCCAGCTCCTGGACCACCACTGATGACATCTTATAAAATGCCTTAACAAGTCTATATGGAATGATATCAAAAGGAACAAAGATCAAGCAAGCAGTCCATACTGGAGGCAGACATCAGTGATGAATTACAGACCCAATGACATATAATGCAGTCCATCAGGTCCCAGCAAGGAGTCTGTTGTTTGGACAGGGAAAAAGAAGTACCGTATGAAGCTCTATTTTACCTCTCAAAGGCCCCTTTCAGACGAGCGACTTGCAGCGCGAGTATGCAGCAGCTCCCGTCCTGACCTCCCAGCACTGACGGGGTCGCATAGCATTATATTGATTTATGATGTTATGTAACCCTTACAGTTCTGGAATGTATTGGATAACACTGACTGCATAGTCGCGCTGCGAGTCCGAAAGGGGCCATAAGCAATATAATCTGTCCCTGATCCAGATGTGACCAGAGCCTAAGATGTAAGTTGGCAGGACCAGCCGGCTCGCTCAGGGTCTCCGACTACCCCCTGACATCTGCTGGGTTTGAACATGCCCAATCATTTGTTCCTGCAGGGTGCAAGAGGAGTCTGGTAGTGGCTTATCACCCTCTCCCCACTTCAAACACATGCATGCTTGGCCAACAGCTATCTAAGTTGTAAGGCCCACTTCAATAAAAGCTTGAGTGGATAAGCAGACCAGTGGAAGGAAAATAAAACTTACTTTCTTGGAAACTCTACCAATATGGTCACTGCCAAAATGATTAAAAAGTCAAAGATCATCAGCTTGTACATTTCTTGTCCAACCCTGGTCTCCCAGCACTGTGCAGAAAGAGAAAGATAAGAAAGATCTGGTAACCGAGTATATTAGTACATGCTCGCACATCTTCAGTACACAGATGGATGACATTTAAGACTGAACTAAGTAGGTACCTGGCCCCAAAAAGGTCTGGGCTAAAGGAGAGAGAAGCATAACCGATCTGCAAGTCAGTTACATTATGGGTGCAGATTTGTCAGGGCCGATACCTGAATGGGGTATTCTTGCTAGATTCACAACATAGGGGATAACTATAAGATCAGTGGGTGCTCCAAGGGGTACAGGGCCCTCGTTCTTGTGATCAGTGGGTGCTCCAAGGGGTACAGGGCCCTCGTTCTTGTGATCAGTGGGTGCTCCATGGGGTACAGGGCCCTCGTTCTTGTGATCAGCGGGTGCTCCAAGGGGTACAGGGCCCTCTTTCTTGTGATCAGTGGGTGCTCCAAGGGGTACAGGGCCCTCTTTCTTGTGATCAGTGGGTGCTCCAAGGGGTACAGGGCCCTCTTTCTTGTGATCAGTGGGTGCTCCAAGGGGTACAGGGCCCTCGTTCTTGTGATCAGTGGGTGCTCCAAGGGGTACAGGGCCCTCGTTCTTGTGATCAGTGGGTGCTCCAAGGGGTACAGGGCCCTCGTTCTTGTGATCAGCGGGTGTTCCAGTTAGGGCATAACTTAATATAACCAGAATACCCCTCAATTTCTGTAGTCTGGCGATATATTCTATAAGTCAGTATCAGTGACCGGTGGCGGAGTTCACAGGAGAGAATACTGGGTTATGAATGGAAGTTGTTCTCATGTGATCCTTCTCTAAATATATAAAATAATACAGAAAGCCTAAAGTGCTTCTCTAAGAGATAACACTGATGGATGTCCTCGCCATCCCCAATATCAGGTTCAGACTGTAATATTACCTGCTTAGCACTTTTTATTAAACCCACTATTAGAAGTCCATGTAGGAAGAAAAATCAATATCCAGCAACCAGATGGAGTACGTGTAACTTTTATTCCAATGAATGAAAAAACAGCATTCAGTGCAAAAGAAGCAAAAATATTTCAGACCATCCGGTCTTTACTCACAGAACACGAATGCTACTCTGATGCCTCCGCTCCGGGGGCCAGTCATTGCACTGGTTGCCCATACAGTATAGAATCCAATTTCCACTGCTCATTCTCACCCACAGAGCCCTCCACAGTGCTGCACTCCTACATCTCCTCCCTCATCTCTGTCTACCACCCTACCTATGCTCTGCACTCTGTAAAGGATTTACGATTGACATCCACTGCAATCCGAACCTCTCACTCCCGGCTCCAAGACTTCTCCCAGGCTGCACCAGTTCTCTTGAACGCCCTACCCCAAGAAATTAGGTTAAATCACAATATTTTTAGGCTCTCCCTAAAAACACATCTTTTTAGGGGGACCTATCACATCCCCTGATCCACCTCCTCTCCATATATAGCCCATTTATCATCATTTATTTTCTGAACCTGATCCTCCACCAAACTCTCCACCGCACCCATGTCCCCAGAAGCACCACAGATATCGGCTGGTGACGGCTCATGCAGCTTCCCTATTTTCCCAAGATGGCTGGACCATAGGACAAAACAAGCACTTTTACCCTTTCTGTCAACATAGATTGTAAGCTCTTGCGAGCAGGGCCCTCATTCCTCTTGTTGTAATTATTGACTTGTCTGTTGCTATGCCAGACATCACCATCTGTACATGAACCCCTGAACTGTAAAGCGCTGTGGAATATGTTGGCGCCATATAAGATTATTACTATACATGTAGGCACCTTTTGCACTCAATTTACTGGAAAAAGGGTTATACAGACTCCGTCTGGTTGCTGGATATTCCTTTTTCTTCCTACAATTTGAGGCTCCTCCAAGTCTTTCCGGGCACCGATGTGGTTCTTAAGCAGCAGCGGTGAGCTGAATACTTTCTCTTTGCCTGCTAGTAGAAGTCTATATAGTAGCTGGACAACTGGGATCATGTGACCAATAAATACTGACGTGTTGGTGGTCACATTGGTCTGATGACGTATCTGCACAGCGGTCACGTGATTGCAACTATGCTCACGTGATCCAGAGGATATTCGGAACAACTTCCGAAAGCAGGATGTGACTTCACATGGGAGAGTCACACCTAAAGACATACTACCCATTCACCCAATGGTTTCGCAGGTTCACGACTGGTTGCGCGGGCAGTGTAAATATAATAAGAGTTAGGTTTTATATGGTCTTGCTAATAGGAGGCTGAATTACATTCAGCTCCTTTATTTTTGGCTGGGTACATATCCCCAGCGTCCCACCTTCAGTGTGATCAGTGGTGATAAAACACCAGGGACCCTCACAGAGCTCCTAGACACAGCTCCGCTCTCTTCCATATGTTGTATCTGATATTGCACCTTAACCTTATTCACACAAATAGGAAATTAACTGCAATACCAAACAAAGCTTCTGGGACAAAGGCTGAACCGTGACAGTATACACTTCTCGGGTAACTTACAGCATAGTCTACATAGTTGTAGCCACACGTCTTGCAGGTGCCGTTTGAGCAGGAAGTGATTTTAGTCCATAAAGAGACGAGCAGTACAGCAATGCTGGCCAACCGGACAAACACACACCTGAAAAGAGCAAGGACCCACAATTACAGGAACTGTTTTGAGTTTTTACACGTACACATGATTAAGTACTCGTGATTAACCAATGTGACACCAAACTGCAGCCCACAGAGCTCATCCTCATGCACACGACCGTTAATGTTTTGCAGTCAGCAAGTTGTTAATCGGAAGCGGACCAAACATACGGTCGTGTGCATGAGCCCTAAAAGAGTTTGGGAACATGCTGTTAGGATGTGGCAATACTTTTAGAATAATCAGAATAGGGAGACCCCCACTGGTCCCGAGAATGAAGGAGAGGAAGCACTGCTTCATCCGCTGCGCAGGGTGCACTGCTACTCCTCCACTGTAAAGGTGCATTTACACGGCCCGAGAATCGGGCAGATTATCGGGAACGACTGTTCCTGCGAATCTTTGTTCCCGACAATCCGGCCATGTAAATGTGCCGCCGATCACCCGATGAACAAGCGAAACGCATGTTCATCGAGTGACCCTGCTGTTCATGCAGGCAACACCGATCATGGTCTCCGGGCCGCAGATGGTGTGGTCTAAACAGCGATTTGCTGCTCAGAAACCATGATTCCGTATGAGGACGAGGGATCGTTATAGCCATTCCTCGTCCTCATACAGTGAAGGAGATTGCTCCGTGTAAATGCAGCGCACGAGCAGTTCCTTCACTGAACAAGCAGCCGACTGTCGGGAAAGAAAGCTCAGTTGGCCCATGTAAACCCAGCTTGAGGATCATGGGTGTCCCAGCAGTTGGACCGCCGCTAATCAAAACAAGTTATATTGGTCATAATCTATACAAAAGGAAGGTATTAAAGGAAGCAAGAGCTCTGAAAGAGTAACATCTAAAAATGCACTTCTCATGGGACTGCATTTCAGGACCACGGTGACCGGTGCTGAAATCTCTCCTAGACCATTGGATTCAACAGCTGTTCTTGAGCACGACAGATCAGTAGTCCCTTGTTAACCCTTCGAGGTGGTCCTGTGCTGCAGATTACACTGTAGTTTACGGACATTAAAAATCATGAGTGGCCACCATAACAGGTAGAGGTTTACTTACCTTATAAGCGTAAAGCGGATCTCAAAGGCTGGAGAATAGTCTTCGTATCGTACTATATTTTCAAAGATGATGGGAGTAATAAAGTTGGCAATAGTGATTACAATAGATGGGAGATAATCCACCAGCAAGCTCAGCCGGTCATCTTTCTTTGCGCTGATCTAAAGGTAGGTCAAAAGAGAAACACACATTGTTAATATATACGGTATCTATTTAGTATGGAAAGAGAGACCATCTGTGTAAGAGGCTATTGGTAATAGGGCTTGAAAATTAAGGGGTTGTTAAGCCTAGATTTTTAATTTTTTTTATAGAACATCTGTCAGCTGATGTCCCCTAAGAAACAAGGCAGCTGCTAGGGATGATCATGCAGATTAAAACAATATCCATGTATGTAGAAGTGTTCTATAGATATCTTCTTTTTTACGATTATCCAGATTAGCTCTCTCAAACACCTGGGTGAAAATCTGGGTATGTCCGGGTTCAGCTATGAACCCGGACAACCCCTTTAAAGAAACTGCACTGTCACGAGGCCCCATAGATGCTCAGCTGAAGCCATTAAAATCGTCAGGTTCAGCCAACATGGAATTAATGCATATGTCCTGCTTTACTGGAGCTATATGACGAAGACTAAACATGGCGTTAGTCATGTGGCCCTTATCGCTAATCAGCAGCACCGGCATACTCACATCATTTGCATACTCTTGTGAATAGGCTGTAGCCAAGTAGACTGCATAGAAGCAGCCGCCCAAAACTGCGATGACAATGATGTTCAGGAAAATTCTCAAGGAATAGATTCGAACGGTTTCTCCCTGCGTTCGCTTCTGCTTCCTGTTCCGCAATCTTTCTTCTGCCAAGTCAGTCTGGGCGGAAAAACAAGACAGTTTGCCATATTATTCCACATCTAGAGATATGTGAGCCGAACGTTTCCTTGGAAGGAACTCGTTCAGATCTGTGACCTGTTTTTTTTGTCTTGCGTTATTAACCGTTTGGGCTGAGCAAAGAACTCGTCTCCAAACTGGAGTGAGATCCTCTCACCTTAATGGGGTTGGCAACTTTAAATATATTTCAACTAATGTCACATATATGAAAGGGAACAAGCAAAACACAAAAATGGGGAGGGCGTTAGGTGCAGGATTGCCGGTTCATCATATAACCGGTGGCAATAACATACATACACCTTTTTTTTTTGTTTTTAAATTGGAAAAAGGGTTTTCCATTGGCTTTTCCAGCCACCCCCTAAAATTGACTAGCTGACTGACAGCGCTCTTCCTAAATCAATCGGCCTCAGGGAGAGGCAGGATGTCATGAATAGAAAGTTTCTTACCGTACTGAGCAGAGTTTAGCGCTAGACTTGCGCTGTATTTGTTAACTGCCAATTTTTGTAAACCGCCTGGGTCAGTTCCAATAAGAGACCCAGCATTTTCCTAAAGAGCATCTGTCAGCAGATCTGTACCTATGACGCTGGCTGACCTGTTACATGTGCACTTGGCAGCTGAAGGCGTCTGTGTTGGTCCCATGTTCATATGTGCCCTCAGTGCTGAGAAAAATGATGTTTTATTATATGCAACTGAGCCTCTAGGAGCAATGGGGGCGTTCCTGTTACACCTAAAGCCTCTGCTCTCTCTTCAACTGCATCTCTCCACTTTCATGGACAGAGCCAGGTGAGATGATGTTTTCACTCTCTGCACGGCAGTTTGTAGAGAGAGCAGAGCCTTTAGGTGTAACGGTAACGCCCCTGTTGCTCCTAGAGCAGCTTTCGCATATAATAAAACATTATTTTTCTCAGCAATGCGGGCACATATGAACATGGGACCAACACAGATGTCTTCAGCTGCCAAGTGCACATGTAACAGGTCAGTCAGTGTCATAGGTACAAAACTGCTGACAGATGCCCTTTAAAGTCTCCATCATAAGGTTATGCTGACCTCAGTGCAGCATAAAACTGGTGTCAGCTTCCCTTTAAGCAGCCGCTTCTTCCTTCATTCTTGACATTCTGTTCAGTAGTTGTTGTTACTTGAAGGTCAAGTAGAAGTCTCTTCTATTATTGGTTTAGGCTACATTCACACGACCGTGAATGTGTTCGTATCCGTTCCGCAATTATGCGGAACGGGTTCGGACCCATTCACTGTCTATGGGGCCGGACGAGGTGCGGAGTGCACACTATGTGCTCTCCGCTTCCGCATTTGCGGAGCCTAGGCCCCGAACTTCCGGTCCGCGGCTCCGCAAAACATAGAACATATCCGAATCTTGTCCGCAGCCTTTCTATGGGGGATGCGGCTGGGTGTATTGCGGATCCGTAATACACTATGGTCGTGTGAATGTAGCCTAAAGGAGTGATTCCTGACGGAATTTGCCTGGCATAGAAATCAAGAGACTCTCCAGCTCCGGGTAACTCACCTGCAGCTCATGCAGCAGACTGTTATGCTTCAGACCAGCATAGTACTGGTCTTTAATACAGAAATCCCAGCCGGCAAATACTTTATTGCAGAAGCTCTGAAATCTCTCTTCATCGTTCACAAGGTTATGCTTAAAGCCTTCTACTGCCCTGGAAAGAAAATGCAAAGACATAAAACGGTCAAGATTCACAAGAAAAGATTCGGTGTGCCTCTGATCCAAGGTGCTGAATCATGTGCCGTCTGCACAAGCTCCAGACTCCAAACCTCAAAGTAAATCAGCAAGGGTCTACCTCCCAGTTCACGGTCACGGACGATGCTGATCAGTAAGTGATCAAATCATTTTTTTTTTATTCAATACATTTCAAAGACTCTTACACAGACATTCCAAAATGGAAAAACTACCTTAAAAGGGAACAAATCAACATAAAAGAAACAAAATCAACATTTCTGGTAAAGCTCATATACCGTATTTGCCGGCGTATAAGACGACGCCCAAACTTTTCCGGTTAAAATATAGGTTTGGTCTATACTCGCTGTATAAGACTACCCCAGCCTCTCATCAGTCCCCCTAGTCTCTCACAGCCCCCCTAGTCTCTCACAGCCCCCCTAGTCTCTCATCAGCCCTCCTTACACAGGAGCAGGCAGTATGAAAACTTGGAGGTGGAGCAGGCATGTGTGGCAGGAAAGCCTGCTCCACCCCTCATCTGCCTGCTCCACCCCTCATCTGCCTGCTCCACCCCTCATCTGCCTGCTCCTGCGCTCCTATCAACATCTCCCTGCAAATCTGCCGGCCGGTCCCTGTCAAAAAGCACCAGACAGGGCCGGCTGGTCTCTTACTGTATGTGCTGTGGCCGCCGGGCTCTCCCTTTTCCAGTAAATCACATGTCTGTGTGGCGCATTGCTTATGCTTAAGCAATGCGCCACACAGACATGTGAGGTGCCGGGTGCCAGCAATGTATAAAACGTTCGTTCTCATTGGAGTGCCGTGCGCCCGCCCCTCTCTCATCATTGGTGGCAGCAGCAGCACAGGGGGAGGGAGGGGCAGCTTCCCTCTCCCTGTGCTGCCTTACTCCTGGCGTATAAGACGACCCCCGACTTTTAAGAAGAATTGTAGGTGTTGAAAAGTCGTCTTATACGCCGGAAAATACGGTACCTGCACCCCCAAGGCAGATAAAAAAGGTGGGAGAACGTATTATGTAGTAGAATGATATTCAGATTTGCCCCAGACATCCCACGCTTTGTAAATAATCAAATAAAATTTATGAGACCAAAATTATAATTATTGCCAATTATGCCATTTAAAATGGCTCCAAAAGACGGAGTTTCACTTTCAATGTGATTTTCTGGGTGCTATTGGAGTGCCGATTTTATACAAAATCTCACAATGAAAAGTGAGCGACTTTACCTTTTCACAATCCAGAAAATGCTTAGCAGCAGGTAGATGATCGTGACCAGGACATAGGCCAGTGGTAGACTATATTTAAAATTGTACACCGTGACATAGTCTACCGTGTAAAATCCATAGAACAGATAAGTCATTTCAAGAAAACCCTGAAAGAAAAGAGCACAGTCAGAAGTACATTATTACCATTATTTAAAAGTGGATGTTACATGTTATCCATAGGGGCTTGAAAATCACACAGCGGCCGTGCTTGGTATCACAGCTCAGTCCCATTCACTTCTATGGGGTTGAGTTGCACCTAGGCCACGTGATCAATGTCACGTCACATGGCCTAGGGAAAGCTGGAGAAGGCCGTGGAGCTACTGCAAGCGCCGTCGCCCTCTCAAACAGCTGATCTACGGTAGTCCTGGGTGTCAGACCCCCACTGATCAGATGCTGATGACCTATTCAGAGCATATGGTCATCAATAGTAAAGTCTCTGAAAACCCTTTTAACTTTACATTTTTCAAGCTCTTTCAATAATGGTATCCTACTACAGCCAACATATTAAAATAATATATACAAAGATCGGGCAGCACACTCACATGAAAAAAGCTAAAGTGTTTATACCCCCCCCCCCCTTTAACAGTGACCTCCACAGTGGCCTGCCCTCTTAACCGTAACATCCACAGCGTCCTCCCCTTTAACAGTGACCTCCAGAACGGCCGCCCCTTTATCCCCTTAAGGACCGATGACGTACATGTACGTCATCGGTCCAGTATTTAAACATGGCCACGGCATCTGATCAGTCCAGAAGCGGAAGTCGCACGCTTCCGGTCCGGTAACAGCGTTCCGCGGCTGAGATGGGGGAACGTGTTATTTCAGGAATATACCAATACAGGCCACTAGGTGGCAGCATTGTATTGTTATATTCCAATGAAGTGTTCAATGATGGCTATTTAGCCATCCGTGAACACAATGGGCAAACTAATGATAGTCAACCATTAAAAAAAAAAAAAAAAACTTCATGGGCATCGCCGCGTGCGAAAATGCCCATACTATTAAAATATAACAATATTAATGGCATATGGCAAATGGCGTAACAGGAAAAAAACTAAAAACAGCCAATTTGCCATTTTTTGTCTCTTCAAACCACCCAATAATTTTTTTCATAAAAAGTGATCAAAAAGTCACACACTTTTCAAATTGGTATCATTGTAAAGAACAGATCACCCCTTAAAAAAATGAGCCCTCACACAGCCTCGTACACATAACTACAAAAAAGTTATACTGGTCAGAATATGGTTATAAATTTTTTTCTAGTATTAAAACGCAAGAAAAATTATACAAGTGTGGTATCATTGGAACCGTACTGACCTGGAGAATGAAGATAACAGGTCAATTTTACCACATAGTGTACAGTGTAATACAAAATAAATAAAAACCTTTATCCGAATTGCGTTTTTTCCCAATTTTATCCCATTTGGATTTTTTTTTCCGTTTCTCACTACATGGTATGCAACCGTAAATAGCGCCATTAGAAAGTGCAACTTGTCCTGCAAAAAAAAAGCCCTCATACGGCTATGTGAACGGAAAAATAATAAAGCCCCTTATTAGTGACCTCCACAGCAGTCTGCCCCTTTAACAATGACCTCCACAGCAGCCCGCACCTTTATTAGTGACCTCCACAGTACCCCATCTCCTTAACAGTGATTTCCACAACACCCGGTCAACAATGGCCTCTACAGCAATCTGCCCCTTAACACTGACCTTCATAGTAGACCGTCCCCTTAACTGTGACCTCCACAGCAGCCTGCCCAAAGGATGGCCAGAGGTCTGGTTTTAGGCCAGACAGTCTTGGCTTTCAGACTCCCTGTCCTCCGTCCGGCGCAGAGCCACGGACACAGGGATGTCCTTTTGAACAGCTCACTCTTAGACAGCAGCACTGTGCTGTCTGAGCGCGAGCTGCAGGGAGAAAGTCACTCTCCCTCCCACCCCTTCAGCTGACAGAAGTTGATTAGTATAGAAGGGTTTAGTATTTCCGCAGAGTGCACCTGTCTTTGCTATTGTTAAGTCTTTGATTGTTCTCCACATCCACATAATTGTTACCTTATGTAGGGTGGTTATTGTGGTACTTGTAGTCCGTTGCTGGCATCTTCCATTGTATGCATTTTTTTGCTGTTGATTGCCATCAGCAACGGACTACAAGTGCAGGATATGCTCCCCTATATATATGCACAACCGCATGTGGGTTTGAGCATATCCTGCCTGTTTAACACCACACCACGTTTTCTAATGGTTTGTATAGTCTTATGTTTGGAGGTGTATAAACTCCTATTTAAATGTGCCTGCTTTTCATCTACAGGCTACATTCAGGTGCACCTGTTTAGGCCCTGGGCCATATCAGCCAGTCTCGGGTGGGGCTCACAGGCACTTCCCACCTCCCATTGCAGGCATGGCTACATGCTGGAGGTTACTGGTAAGCTGTCTGTGAGTCAGGCCTTATGCTCCCGTAATTCGCCCACTGGCCCCTGGTATTGCTCATACGGCACAGGTAGGTGAGTGATAGGGCCTCGGGCTACTTGAGAGACTTTGGCGTGGTGCCCAAGCTTAAGACATGTCCTCCTAGTAGGATGTGTCGAACTAACCTCTCAATTTTACATCAGTGTGAGGGTTAAGTATTTCCGCAGAGTGCACCTGCCTTTGCTATTGTTAATGCCAAGTGCACATGTAACAGGTAAGCCATTTTCATAGAAACAAATCTGTTGGCCGATGCCCTTTAATTTCTTTTTCATGGTGGATGCTGTGGGACGTGTGTTGTATTAATTTTGGGCCTGCGTAGTTGGGGGTAGACCTTAAATAGCAGGTACTGTACTAGGAGTCTGTAAACTATGCAGATTAATACAGTTACTCGGGTGGTACCTCATTTTCTTACTGAATCATAAGGATAAAAACTTCTAACGTCGCTCATTGAAAATGAAGGTCTTCCAACAACCACAAGATACGTACCGTTCCAGAGAGCAGATCTACGATGTTCGTGTAGAAATATTTTAGGCCTTGGCTGGGCTGTGAGTATTTTGAACATTCAGTCTCTGTAAATAGAAAAAAAAAAAAACATTACGACTGAACTGATTGAAATTCGCTGTTCTCCAGAAGTCAATACAGTCTGTACAGCAGAGCAAACTTTGTAATAGAGTGTATATTACTTTAAAGGGGTTGTCTCACTTCAGCGACTGGCATTTATCATGTAGAGAAAGTTAATATAAGGCACTTACTAATGTATTGTGATTATCCATATTGCTTCCTTTGCTGGCTGGATTTATTTTTCCATCACATTATACACTGCTCGTATCCAGGGGTTACGACCACCCTGCAATCCATCAGGAATGGTCGTACTTGCACGCTATAGGAAAATGTGCTCGTCTATGCACACACCTGCTGTCCCGACCACCAGAGAGGCCAGTGCTCTCTTTTTTTGGGTACAAGCACAACCACCACTGCTGGATTGCAGGGTGGTCATAACCACGGAAACGAGACGTGTATAATGTGATTAAAAAATGAATCCAGACAACAAAGGAAGCAACATGGACAATCACAATACATTAGTAAGTGCCTTGTATTAACTTTCTCTACGTGATGAATGCCATTTGCTGAAGTGAGACAACCCCTTTAATTCAGGGCATAGAAGGTGCTCTTGGGTTTGTACTGGATGTGCCCAAGCTTAGTACAGTAAGCCATATTAACTCATTCCTGGAGAGCTCCTTCAAAAGGTGTTATCTCATCTCGCTACTACTAAGGAGAGATGACACTAAGTTTAGACCTCCAGGCAAGGGGGTACATAGAAATCACTGTATTAAAATGCCCAGTATTGAAATGCAAGAGAAACTATACATATGTGATATTGCCGTAAACATACTGACCTGGAGAATGAAAGTAACATGTCAGTCTTACCTTATACTGTAGTGAACGCTGTAAAAACAAAACCCATGAAACTGTTGCGAAATTGCATTTTTTTTATTTCCCCAATTCCAGCCCATTTGTAATTTTTTTTTCAGCTCCCCACTACATCATATGCAATATTAAATGGTGGAATTAGAAGGTGCAACTTGTCCCGCCAAAAAAAAAAGCCCTCATACGGCTACATAGACAGAAAAATAAAAAAGTTATGGCCCTGGAAAAGCATGGAGTGAAAAATGAAAACGCAAATACCCTCTGGGGCTGAAAGGGTTAATTCATTTCCAACACTTTTTCTTACCAACACTGGCTGGAAGGATCTGAGTGCTGTTGAAAACATCCAGTTTAGAGATGACGAGTGGCAGGGTCGTAAACCAGAACATCAAAAGGAAAATGACAAAATTCAGCAGCACCACAAATCTCAGAAATGAGAAGTAAGACCCGATACCTGTACCAAATTTACCTGAAAGTAAGGAGAAAGGACAATTAGAATGGGGAAAAACATCTTTCAGCAGATTTTAATCAAACTAGATTGGCATTCATGAGCCCAGTACAAATACAACGGACCCCATTTACTATGGTACATGTGCCTACATTTTGGCGCCTCTTATTTTAGACACTTTTTTTTAACCAGACGCCCCAAAAAGAATGACTTTTTCTGAAATCCTTGAGATTGTCTGGTTTCACACTACAAGGTGGGCGAGACCAGCTCATGTAGATACATTTATGAAACTGGAATCCACAACTGGGAGACATATTGTCATTGTTCACATTAGGACAGATTTGATAAATTGTTTACTCTGTCTTCTGTGCAAATTAGGCTTCTTTCACACTCGCGTTAGGCTTGTCCGGCAGGGGAACAGCCTGCCGGATCCGTACTAACACTTGCACACTTGTGATGCGGGAAGTCCGCCACTCCTGCTGCGGTATTTATCTGGCCGCTTTTCGGCATGTTTGCCGTGCTGCGTCCGTATCTCCGTCCCGTCCCCATTATATTGAATGGGGCTGGGCAGACTTCTGGAAGGACACGCGTGCAAACGTGGATCCGGCAGGCTGCTCCCCTGCCGGACAAGCCTAACGCGAGTGTGAAAGAAGCCTTAGGCAAGATTAGAACACCAAAAAATTAATCCGGAATAAACAAAATTATCTTTATTAATATATTCGTATATATAAAATCATGATAAAGACATAAAATAGCAGTAAACAAGAACTGGTGGTATAAAAAGCACCAGAGGAATATCAGGAGAATAACATGTGCATGAGGCCTTATCCTGACTGCAAAACGGATATGGCTGTGTGCATGAGGTCTTATCCTGACTGCAAAACGGATATGGCTGTGTGCATGAGGCCTTATCCTGACTGCGAAACGGATATGGCTGTGTGCATGAGAACTTATCCTGACTGCAGAACGGATATGGCTGTGTGCATGAGGCCTTATCCTGACTGCAGAACGGATATGGCTGTGTGCATGAGGCCTTATCCTGACTGCAAAACGGATATGGCTGTGTGCATGAGGTCTTATCCTGACTGCAAAACGGATATGGCTGTGTGCATGAGGTCTTATCCTGACTGCAAAACGGATATGGCTGTGTGCATGAGGCCTTATCCTGACTGCAGAATGGATATGGCTGTGTGCATGAGGCCTTATCCTGACTGCAAAACGGATATGGCTGTGTGCATGAGGTCTTATCCTGACTGCAAAACGGATATGGCTGTGTGCATGAGGCCTTATCCTGACTGCAGAATGGATATGGCTGTGTGCATGAGGCCTTATCCTGACTGCGAAACGGATATGGCTGTGTGCATGAGAACTTATCCTGACTGCAGAACGGATATGGCTGTGTGCATGAGGTCTTATCCTGACTGCAGAACGGATATGGCTGTGTGCATGAGGCCTTATCCTGACTGCGAAACGGATATGGCTGTGTGCATGAGGTCTTATCCTGACTGCAGAATGGATATGGCTGTGTGCATGAGGTCTTATCCTGACTGCAGAACGGATATGGCTGTGTGCATGAGGCCTTATCCTGACTAGAAAATGAACATGGCTGTGTGTATGAGGCCTTATCCTGACTGCAGAACGGATATGGCTGTGTGCATGAGGCCTTATCCTGACTGCAGAACGGATATGGCTGTGTGCATGAGAACTTATCCTAACTGCAGAACGGATATGGCTGTGTGCATGAGGTCTTATCCTGACTGCAAAACGGATATGGCTGTGTGCATGAGGTCTTATCCTGACTGCAGAACGGATATGGCTGTGTGCATGAGGTCTTATCCTGACTGCAGAACGGATATGGCTGTGTGCATGAGGTCTTATCCTGACTGCAGAACGGATATGGCTGTGTGCATGAGGTCTTATCCTGACTGCAGAACGGATATGGCTGTGTGCATGAGGCCTTATCCTGACTAGAAAATGAACATGGCTGTGTGTATGAGGCCTTATCCTGACTGCAGAATGGATATGGCTGTGTGCATGAGGCCTTATCCTGACTGCAGAATGGATATGGCTGTGTGCATGAGGCCTTATCCTGACTGCAGAATGGATATGGCTGTGTGCATGAGGCCTTATCCTGACTGCAGAATGGATATGGCTGTGTGCATGAGGCCTTATCCTGACTGCAGAATGGATATGGCTGTGTGCATGGGGCCTTATCCTGACTGCAGAATGGATATGGCTGTGTGCATGAGGCCTTATCCTGACTGCAAAACGGATAGGTTTGTGTGCATGAGGCCTTATCCTGACTGCAAAACGGATATGGCTGTGTGCATAAGGCCTTATGCTAAAGGGTCAGATACACAGGTCTTCAATGAATCCTAAACAGCTGGAGCGTTGTGACAGAATGTAACGTTCCTGCGGTCACTGTAGTACAAGTGAACCGTTTTTTCCAATCTTGGAGACTCCTTTTAGTCATGAGGCTGCCTGGTCTGCCACATCTTCCATACTGAGCACGCTGGATAAGTAGCTTTACCGTAAGCGATCTAGTCTTAGTTTTGTATTTCAATTAGCATTTTACTCGCTCACAGCTATCTCTGTATAAGCGCCCCTCCTGACATGGTGGTCACCGCTATCTGGAGGCTACAGACCAAGGGACTCTCATATCTGTGATCAAGACGTCTCTGACTAATACAAACCCTCTATATCGTGAATATTGGACCGCCAGAGCCACAAATGCTTTAAGAAAGCAAAAGTATCATGTTTGAATTTTCTGCTGAAATTTCTCGTGTTGTCTTTCCAAAGGGTCCAGCCTTTGAAGTGCTGGGAATGCATCGCCTGTTCAACCCTAAAGAAAAAGAAGGAAATATAAAGATATTAACAACAGATGCTGCAGACCATTATCTATATCAGCTACCCCCGTGGGCACTCCAGCTCCCATCATGCACACTTGCTTGGCTGTTCTTGTAACTCCCATAGAAGTGAATGAAGCACTCTGGGAGTTGTAGTTGTGGTGCCGGAGGTTGCTGATCCCTGTCCGTAAAGGAGCATTACCATCTTGCGATCCTAAGGCATATGGCTAGGATATAGCAATAACATTATGATCAGTCGATCAACCTCTGAGACTCCGACTGACTCCAAGGACGCTGCTTTTCGCTTTCAGCAAAGATCCATTTAAAGGATCATTCTCAGGTTATAAAAGTAAGGGGAAAAAAAAAAAAAAAAATCGCTGAGAAATGCCATCGATTTAGGATCGCAGGGGTCCGACCTCTGGGACCCCCGCTGATCCTGATTTAGCTCTGCGCCCCCGTCACTGTTGTGTTCTTCATTTTCAAGATCGATGGGGTCCCAGAGCTGAGACACCTATGATCATATCATAAAGTGATTGTACAGCCTTGCCATTTTCCTCCATTTTATAAGATGCCATTACCCCATTAACTGAATGAGGAGAGCAATGCGCAGGTGCCATAGCACTGACAGTACGGTTGCCAACAGTCCTGATTTTGCATAGAAGGTCACCAATTTTCAGAGATAGTCCTGGCAAAATCAGACTGTTCTGGACCAAAACAGGGAAGAGTTTATGTTAGCCCCACCCATAAGCGGGCACTCCCAGGGCAGGGCGTACATGACCCAAATTTACCAATAAAGTTAAGGTTTTAAAGGGACTGTCCAGCCTAGAAGCCGACAATCCCAATGCTCCTAGCTTGTGCCCCATTTAAAAAAAAAACACACCATTCACCCGTCCACAGGTCTGCTCTGCGGATCTGTTCCCAGCAGTGACTGCTGCCGCAAATCACTGCCCAAGCACATGTGACCACTGAGGCCAGGGATTGGCAGCAGCAGCCTTGAACCAAGCCACTCCCTGCTCCTGAATCTGCTGGAACAGGGCAGCAGTGTGGGCTTGGAGGGACCATGGAAAGGTGAGGAATTTTTTATTTTAATGGGGCACAGGAAAGGAGCACTTGGGCGGTTGGCTCCTGGGTCGAACAACTTCCGTGGCAACTCATTCTGAGGACCAGTGAGGATCCTGTCAGTCCTTGAGCTATACCACTTAGGGCTCATGCATATGAACGTATTTGTTTTCAGTGTTTGTTCTGCTTTTTTTTGCGGCCCGTATGCAGAACTTTTCACTTCAACGGATCCACAAGAGAAAAACGGAAAAGACTCTGTGTGCATTCCGTTTCCGCATGGCCGTACTGGAAAAAAGATAGAACATGTCCTATACTTGTCTGTTTTGCGGCATTGTTACAATGGATCCTCAAAAAAAAAAAAAAAAAAAAAAAGGATGCAATATGGATGTCGCACTGACATCATCCGTATATTTTGTGGATCCGTGTTTTGCAGACTGCAAAATACATAAGGTCGTATGCATGAGCCCTTACTATGATGTAGTTGTCTCCGCCTGTCCCCCCATCACAGCCCCCGCTGCTGCAGACATGGCGCCACTCAACTATCTCACAACTGTCATACACAAAGCTGACATTTATGGCAAAAGCTGCAAATCAAAGAAGAAAAGAAACCAGAGTCACTGTGGAATAATAGACCGTCTGTTCTAATCCATGTACATATCATACAATATGGGGTCTATTCACATTACAAGCCTTTGCCTAGTTAGCCAGGATGTGATAAGATCCCGTATAAAAGGGATTATACAGGAGTTATTTACCCCGGCATATTATGGCTCTGTGTGGATATTAAAGGGCATCTGTCGCATCCCTTCCACTTTGATTGACATGTCTAGGCAGTGTAAATAATCATGCCTGGTCCTGTCACTCAAACTGCAGAGCCTCTAGGTGTAATGGTAACGCCCCCATTGCTCCTAGAGGCTCATTTGCATATATAAAACATCATTTTTCTCAGCAACGCGGACACATATGAATATGGGACCAACACAGATGCCTTCAGCTGCCAAGCGCACATGTAACAGGTCCGCCAGTGTCATAGGGACAAATCTGCTGACAGATAGCCTTTAAAGAGGACCTTTCACTTCGGATTGAGGTAGTGAAATACTTACACTGCCTTTCTGGGCGGCCCCCGCTAAGGTCCAGACAACAGTTTTTTTTCAAAATATCCCCCGGTTCATCCGCTCCGGTCCCCATTAGTTTTTACATGCGGCGATTCTCTGTATGAGGCGGGGACTTGTCTTTTGCCTGGGGAGTGGTTTTCCTCTCCCTGGCTGTGAGCCGAGCGCTATGATTGGCTGATAGGAAAACCACTCCCCAAGACAAGTCCCCGCCTCATACAAAGAATCGCCGCATGTGAAAACTAACGGGGACCGGAGCGCACGAACGGCGGGTTATTTTGAAGAAAAAAAACTGTTGCCTGGACCTCAGCAGGGGCCGCCCAGAAAGGCAGTGTGAGTATTGAAGTGAAAGGTCCTCTTTAAGCACCAAATACAAGATCTCTGATGTTTTTGTGCCCTGGCCTTCTGATGGTTACCGATCCCATTTAGGGCATTCAAATGGAGCCATTATACACCCACGAGAAGAGCCAAACCAATGCAGCTTGCAGATCGTTGTTCATCATCAACCCCTCTGACAACGCAGACTAAAGGCGGCCATAGATACGAGATATCTGTTAACCCCGAATGTGCATATCATGCCAATGGGGTCTGGGAATAAGCACAACTTAGGAACAGGTTAGATCGGGGGAGACAAAGGTATTCGACTGTTCACACATCCCTGGCAAAGCTGTCAGGACCTGTTGGCACCAATCTAAAGTTTATGACTAGTGCTGATTGAGGGCTTTCCGAGTCTAAAGCCAGCTGAGCAAGAGATTGCCGGGGGACGCTTCCCTCCTGAAAATCGCCTGCTCACTAGCCGAGGCAACCACTGCTATTACATACAGCGATCTCCTCTGCGGCAAGGGGAGAAGTGATCGCTGTCTAGTGGTTTGCTGGCGGCAGATCACTATTAGACAGCACCATCTGCCGCCGGCAATAGCTGTTTAAGCATTGTCCAATGAACGAGCTCGTTCATCAGGCAATCGGCAGCAATATTACACTGCAAGATGATCGCTAACGAGCGTTCATGCGAACATTTGTTAGCGATTATCAGCAGAAAAATCGGCAGGTGTAGTGCAGCGGTTACCCATCAGGACCTGAATGCCATCGTCCCCTATGCAGCTACATAAGAATATACTGTATATCAGAGTTATCCTATGGAGAGCAGCCGTGAGGGTGGGAGTGGTAAAGTGAACGACATAGTAAAATCCATAAGATTTGGTTCTTCACCCAGTTCTTGCCGGTAGTAGACACAACGCCCATGAACAAGCATAAGCTATAATAACCTTAATTTTCTTTTTTCCTGCATACTCAGCGCCAACTCTCGTGGAGGAGTACTGAAATCAGCATCAATGGTCTCCAGTTGACTGAGCCCCCGGGACAGCGATTGCTTCCGCTGACTGCTCCTCTTTGATTCCATGGTTCCATAATTTGATGGTTTCCTTCGCACCAGGGACTGGTAACTTGGTAACTCGTGTAAGAACTGGTTAATGGAGGTTCCTTCTGGGAGGAAAACATCTGAAACACAGAAAGATTTTTTACTTCATAGCTGAACTTGTACAGGTTATTTTACCAAGTATCTCGTGGCAGACGGTGGCGGCTGGACCCACACACCGGACCAGTCCACCAGACAGGCATGGCCTACACGGCAATATACAATATGTATAGATCGGTTAGCGGACAGATCAAATGGAGCCACTAAACTGCAGAGCAACATCATAAAAAAGCATACTGTGCAGTTTACTTTTTCTCTGTGGGTGATGGGTGCCACTAGGCCACATCCATTAAACATGTGCACCCGAAGGTGTCTACTGGGAAACACTCCCGGCAGAAAGACACTGTAGACACAGAGGCAGCCTAATATAATGTTCTGCTGATCATTTTTCTGCTCTAGCAGGAAAAATAAGTGAATGGGACTGAGCGCGATACCAAGCATAGCCACTATACAATATACGGCGCTGTGCTTGGTGAGCTGTGAGAAGGCTGCAGCGCTCACAGGAGCGCCGCAGCCTTCTCAAACAGCTGATTAGCGGGGGTCCCGGGTGTTGGACCCCCACTGATCAGATACTGATGACCTATCCTGAGAATAGGTCATCAGTATCAAAGTCTCAGAAAACCCCTTTAATTCACATCAATATGTTAAATGGAACCTGTCACATTGAGAATGGTATAGGAGCTGCAGACAGCACGGTATAGAGCAGGAAGAGCTGAGCAGAGTGATATACAGAATATTTCCCATAAAACTATATAACATAATTTATACATTTAAATTCCTGCTCATTCTGGGCTTTAAAGTTCAGGAGGCGGTCCTATCAGTGATTGACAGCTCTCTCTATGAGGAGCTGGTCCTATCAGTGACTGACAGCCTTCCCTCTATGAGGAGGAGGCCCTATCAGTGACTGACAGCCTTCCCTCTATGAGGAGGAGGTCCTATCAGTGACTGACAGCCTTACCTCTATGAGGAGGCGGTCCTATCAGTGATTGACAGCCTTCCCTCTATGAGAAGGAGGTCCTATCAGTGATTGACAGGCTTCCCTCTATGAGGAGGAGGTCCTATCAGTGATTGACAGGCTTCCCTCTATGAGGAGGAGGTCCTATCAGTGATTGACAGGCTTCCCTCTATGAGGAGGAGGTCCTATCAGTGATTGACAGCCTTCCCTCTATGAGGAGGAGATCCTATCAGTGATTGACAGCCTTCCCTCTATGAGGAGGAGGTCCTATCAGTGATTGACAACCTTCCCTCTATGAGGAGGAGGTCCTATCAGTGACTGACATCCTTCCCTCTATGAGGAGGTGGTCCTATCAGTGATTAACAGGCTTCCCTCTATGAGGAGGAGGTCCTATCAGTGATTGACAGGCTTCCCTCTATGAGGAGGAGATCCTATCAGAGGGAAGGCTGTCAATCACTATGAGGAGGCGGTCCTATCAGTGACTGACAGCCTTCCCTCTATGAGGAGGAGGTCCTATCAGTGACTGACAGCCTTCCCTCTATGATGAGGAGGTCCTATCAGTGCCTCACAGCCTTCCCTCTATGAGGAGGAGGTCCTATCAGTGACTGACATCCTTCCCTGTATGAGGAGGTGGTCCTATCAGTGATTAACAGGCTTCCCTCTATGAGGAGGAGGTCCTATCAGTGATTGACAGGCTTCCCTCTATGAGGAGGAGATCCTATCAGTGACTGACAGCCTTCCCTCTATGAGGAGGCGGTCCTATCAGTGACTGACAGCCTTCCCTCTATGAGGAGGAGGTCCTATCAGTGACTGACATCCTTCCCTCTATGAGGAGGAGGTCCTATCAGTGACTGACAGCCTTCCCTCTATGAGGAGGTGGTCCTATTAATGACTGACAGCCTTCCCTCTATGAGGAGGAGGTCCTATCAGTGACTGACAGCCTTCCCTCTATGAGGAGGCGGTCCTATTAGTGACTGACAGCCTTCCCTCTATGAGGAGGAGGTCCTATCAGTGACTGACAGCCTTCCCTCTATGAGGAGGCGGTCCTATCAGTGACTGACAGCCTTCCTCTATGAGGAGGAGGTCCTATCAGTGACTGACAGCCTTCCTCTATGAGGAGGAGGTCCTATCAGTGACTGACAGCCTTCCCTCTATGAGGAGGAGGTCCTATCAGTGACTGACAGCCTTCCCTCTATGAGGAGGCGGTCCTATCAGTGACTGACAACCTTCCCTCTATGAGGAGGAGGTCCTATTAGTGATTGACAGTCTTCCCTCTATGAGGAGGTGGTCCTATCAGTGACTGACAGCCTTCCCTCTATGAGGAGGAGGTCCTATCAGTGATGACAGCCTTCCCTCTATGAGGAGGAGGTCCTATCAGTGATTGACAGCCTTCCCTCTATGAGGAGGAGGTCCTATCAGTGACTGACAGCCTTCCCTCTATGAGGAGGCGGTCCTATCAGTGACTGACAACCTTCCCTCTATGAGGAGGAGGTCCTATTAGTGATTGACAGTCTTCCCTCTATGAGGAGGAGGTCCTATCAGTGACTGACAGCCTTCCCTCTATGAGGAGGTGGTCCTATCAGTGACTGACAGCCTTGGTATTGCAGCTCAGCCCCATTCATGGGAATGGGACCAAACTGCACCTCGGCCATGTGACTGATGAACGTGACGTCATTGAAAGTCAATGGGAGACGGATCCATTTTCTATTGTGCCAGATTGTGTCAGAGAAAACGGATCAGTTTGACTCAGTTTCGTCAAAAAGACAGCAAAACGCTGCAGACCCCTCCCCCCCTCCCAGTATTAAAAAAACACTGGTGGCGAAATGCGACCGCAGCCTCCTAAAACAGCTGGACCACACACAGGGGTTGCCGGGCGTCGGACCCTGCCGATTAGATACTAATGGTCTGTCCTGAGAACAGGTCATCGGTATTAAACACCTGGACAACCCCTTTAATTGAGCTCGTCAGTGAAAGAAAATCCACTGTCAGAGTGTGAAAGTAGTAACGTGAATGGAAACTAGCCCCAACGTGTAAGGATTGCCTTCAGACAGTAACCTGAGTTTCCGCGAGTGTCGAGGTCTTAGTTGCACTTCATTCTTATTCCACCGACACAGATCCGGTTACACGTCCAGAAGGCATCCTAGGCTACAGACGCAGAAGAGCTAACACTGTAATTTCTTGATGACTCAATTTTCGAAAGTTATCGCCCATGGGCCAAAACCATTCTTTTCTATACAATTAATGAACAGCGTCTTCTCCATCTCTGGTCATCTCTTCTTGACAAGGCCACGAATGCAGCAGTCTGCCGTAGTTACGTGTCATCACTACGGGCTATAGGGCAACGGGCAATGACATGTCTTCAAGGCAAGATGTGAACAAGTTCTGATGGTTGGGGGGGGGGGAGCAAAGACAGTGCAGGATCGGCAGAGAAACTGGATTTTAAAGGGAACCTGTCATTAACTTTATGCTGCCCATACTAATGGCAGTATAAATTAGAGAGAGGCGAGTTCATTTCAGCGCTCTGTCATTTATAAGTTAAAAGTAAGTGGTTGCCAAGGACCAACATCACAATCATTGCAGACTGGGCCTGGAAAAGAGTCACGGCCACCTGAGAAGAGTCCTGGTTATTCATGGATTCCTGCTCTCCCTGCCCACCTGCTGATGACTGACAGGCTTCTACCTAGTGTTCTCCCTTTCTCTTTAGTAAAGTACTGCCAATCATCAGCAGATGGGCGGAGAGCAGGAGATTATAATAACCAGGACTCTTCTCAGGTAGACTGGACTCTTTTCTAGGCCTGGGCTGCGATGATTATGATGCTGGTTCTCAGCAACCACTTACGTTTAGCTTCTGAGTAACACACCGCTGAAATCAGCATTTCTGTCACTATTTTATGCTGCCCTGGGTAAGGTCCGCATAAAGTTGATGACAGGTTCCCTTTAAGTACAAGGGATGTCTTGAATGAATCTATGGGACGTATCCTGTAGACTCTCAGCGGTACACGATAGGCCTGTCTGCAGAATTTGCTAAATTATATATTCTAAGAGGGAATATTTATGAGCCGCCATGATGAGGATCATAACGTGTCAGAACTATTCACAGTGAGCAGAATCAATGATCACATACGCCTCTACATAGAGTCAGAATCAGAGGTATATACAGGTAAAGGGGTTGTCCCACAAACAATATTCTACAGTTTTTAAACCGGCCCCTGGATCTGAATACTTTTGTAATTGCATGGAATTAAAAATGTATTATAGCTACTGAGTTATTCAATAAAATCTATCTGTATAGCGCCACCTGCTGTTTGCCCCTTTACTGTTTCTTCTGTCCTGCTCACTGAGATGGAAGCACACTCTCAGATCTATCCTTCAACAGCCACTAGCTGCAGCAGACAGGACACATCCACTGAGAAAGGACACGCTTCCTGAGCTGCCAGCTTGAAGTAAATCTAGCAGAACAATTGGAGCAATGAATGGGGAGATCTTTCAAAACCATGTGAGGTGCAGGGCTGGATCTAGCTTTTGTTAGAAAGAGGTTATCATATACTATATGAGGTCCGATTTAAATTTTTTACCTTAATCATGGGATAACCCCTTTAAAGGGATTCTCCAGGATCATCCCTAGAATAGGTCATCAATATCTGGCTGGGGTCCAGGATGTCGGCCCCCCCCCCCCCCCCCCGATCTATCAGCTGTACGGGTGTAGCTACAGCACCAGAAATGGACGCCAGGACCACCCCGCTCCATCTATCGTGCAGTGGACAGAGCTGGTTACCGAAGTGAGTGCTAGCAGCCCCGCAGTGATCAGCACTACCCACAACACAATGGCTAGAGCTGGTAGTGACGGCTCTGGAGCTACTCCCGAGCAGCTGGTCAGCAGGGCGTCAGACCCCCACAATCTGATATCGGTGGTCTATAGTAGGGATGGATCATCAATGGTTAACTCCTTGAGAATCCCTTTACACAGTATGTCCAACAATCTGTTAAACATACTGTATTATTAACTCAAAGAAAGGTATAGAGGTTTCCATCAATCAGGATCTAGCACTTTACTATACTGATGATAGAGCTTCAAATCTCCCCCTCAGTGTCTGTCTGCACAACAGAAGAGATCCCTCATGAGCTGTAGAAGGGGAAATCAGTCTAGGAATGAAGCAGTGCTGATACATGAGAGCTAGTGAAGACAGCAGCATCCTGAACACACAGGCCACACATCCAGCATCTATTACAGGAAGTGATATGTCCATGAGAAAAGCCTGAAACTAGAAGCAGGTCTGAAAATGAGTAAGGCCTCTTTCACACTAGCGTTGTTTCTTTCCGTCCTAGAGTTCCGTCCTCAGGGCTCTAGGACGGAAAGAAACTGATCAGGATTATCCCAGTGCATCCTGAATGGAGAGAAATCCATTCAGGATGTCTTCCGTTCAGTATCTGAACGTTTTTTGGACGTTGACAAAAGTGCAGCATGCTGCAGATTTGTCTCCGTCCAAAAAGCCGAAAGACATCCCCCAATGCCGGATCCGGAATTAATGCCCATTGAAGAGCATTATTCCGGATCCGGCATTAGGCTAAACGTCGATTCGGCGCATCGCCGGATCCGACGTTTAGCGCTGCGAATGCGCAGCAGCCGTTCCGATCGGCGCCCCAGTGTAAGCTGGGGCTCCGATCGGTTACCATGGCAGCCAGGACGCTACTGGAGTCCTGGCTGCCATGGTAAGTACAACGCAGCAGTGTACTTACCTGCACTGCGGCCGCTCCATTATGACATCACAGGTCCGGGCGGTGCATTGATCTATGCGCCGCTCGGACCTGTGACGTCATTAAGGAGCGCCCGGCTGCTGAGTACCATGGCAGCCAGGACTCCAGTAGCGTCCTGGCTGCCATGGTAACAGTGAAAGCATGTTGAAGACTGATCAGGAAACTGATCAGTCTTCAAATGCTGTCAGTCCACTTGCGTTCTGACGGATCCGGCGGGACGGAAGTGCCCGCCAGATCCTCAGAACGCAAGTGTGAAAGAGCCCTAAGTCATGAGGACTGCAGCTGAATACTTAGTGCATTTGTATTCATGGTAACCACTAGTATAGGTCAAAACATATTTTCCATGTAAAAGGTGTCTATAGCCTTTAAATATTAGGCAGAATTTTAATGCTTGGCATCAAACAAACTAAGCATATGGACCCTGATTAATATATATATATATATATATATATAAATATTATAAACTTGTGGAAAATGAAAGCAACTATGAGCCACTTATCACAAAGGCATGAAACAAGACTACTGGTGAGGTATAGAAACCGCAGGGCGAAGCTGCTCCAGTTACAGCGGCCTCAGTAAAGGGATACCTCGTGAAAAATATGAAATTTTCTTAGCCATTGTTATTATACCGGCTTGACACAGAACATGACCTTCGTACCCTGTCCCATTGTAAGTGTGAAATGATGTATATTCAGTTACAAAACAAGCGTACAGAACTAGGATTGAAAGGCAACGTGTCCTAAGAAAATGACCTATTGTTTAAATCAAATTTTTGTTAACCATAGTTTTAAAGAATTTGTGATTGTTAATTTCTAATTTTCCAAACAGCCTGCAAACAGTGACTAGGTCCGCAATCCGGAGCTGCAGTGCGGAAAGGAGGCACGGAACCCCACGGAAGCACTACGGAGTGCATGCTCTATTTTTTTCGGTGTGGACAGATCAAGTTTGATAGGTCTCGATCCTTCCCGGCTGCCGCAAGGGCGTTGCCCGTGCATTGGGGACCGCAAATTGTAGTCCCCAATGCACAGAACGGCAGCACAACGGCCGTGTGCATGAGCCCTTATAGTGCTGATTCATATATGCAGTCAGGCAGAGTAAGGACTTCTAAGCCAAACCCGTGTAAGTCAGCCAGCGAGCAGAGCAGGGACTCCTAAACTACCTATATGGAGTCAGAGCGGGGACTCCTAAACTACCTATATGGAGTCAGAGCGGGGACTCCTAAACTACCTATATGGAGTCAGAGCGGGGACTCCTAAACTACCTATATGGAGTCAGAGCGGGGACTCCTAAACTACCTATATGGAGTCAGAGCGGGGACTCCTAAACTACCTATATGGAGTCAGAGCGGGGACTCCTAAACTACCTATATGGAGTCAGAGCGGGACTCCTAAACTACCTATATGGAGTCAGAGCGGGGACTCCTAAACTACCTATATGGAGTCAGAGCGGGGACTCCTAAACTACCTATATGGAGTCAGAGCGGGGACTCCTAAACTACATATATGGAGTCAGAGCGGGGACTCCTAAACTACCTATATGGAGTCAGAGCGGGGACTCCTAAACTACCTATATGGAGTCAGAGCGGGGACTCCTAAACTACATATATGGAGTCAGAGCGGGACTCCTAAACTACCTATATGGATTATGGAGTCAGAGCGGGGACTCCTAAACTACATATATGGAGTCAGAGCGGGACTCCTAAACTACCTATATGGAGTCAGAGCGGGGACTCCTAAACTACCTATATGGAGTCAGAGCGGGGACTCCTAAACTACCTATATGGAGTCAGAGCGGGGACTCCTAAACTACCTATATGGAGTCAGAGCGGGGACTCCTAAACTACCTATATGGAGTCAGAGCGGGGACTCCTAAACTACCTATATGGAGTCAGAGCGGGGACTCCTAAACTACCTATATGGAGTCAGAGCGGGGACTCCTAAACTACCTATATGGAGTCAGAGCGGGGACTCCTAAACTACATATATGGAGTCAGAGCGGGGACTCCTAAACTACATATATGGAGTCAGAGCGGGGACTCCTAAACTACCTATATGGATTATGGAGTCAGAGCGGGGACTCCTAAACTACATATATGGAGTCAGAGCGGGGACTCCTAAACTACCTATATGGAGTCAGAGCGGGGACTCCTAAACTACCTATATGGAGTCAGAGCGGGGACTCCTAAACTACATATATGGAGTCAGAGCGGGGACTCCTAAACTACCTATATGGATTATGGAGTCAGAGCGGGGACTCCTAAACTACATATATGGATTATGGAGTCAGAGCGGGGACTCCTAAACTACATATATGGATTATGGAGTCAGAGCGGGGACTCCTAAACTACATATATGGATTATGGAGTCAGAGCGGGGACTCCTAAACTACCTATATGGATTATGGAGTCAGAGCGGGGACTCCTAAACTACATATATGGATTATGGAGTCAGAGCGGGGACTCCTAAACTACATATATGGATTATGGAGTCAGAGCGGGGACTCCTAAACTACATATATGGATTATGGAGTCAGAGCGGGGACTCCTAAACTACATATATGGATTATGGAGTCAGAGCGGGGACTCCTAAACTACATATATGGAGTCAGAGCGGGGACTCCTAAACTACATATATGGAGTCAGAGCGGGGACTCCTAAACTACATATATGGAGTCAGAACGGGGACTCCTTAAGCTGCGCAGGCATTAGAATGAGCCATGCAGCGGTTCAGGGAGCACCACGTAGACAGCTCTGAGTGCACAATGAATTAAATATAGTTGTGCTATGTTTTTTTTAAGGGTTAAAAATTCCATAGCCATGCATGCAAAACTTTTTTTTTTTTCTCTGCTTATCGTTACAAATAATTGCTAGTTCGTCAGAAGAGGTGAGAGCTGCATTGCTATGCAGTAATCATCTCCTCTGTATTTAGGCTAGCAATCACTACTGTGATCGTTTGTTCCCATAGAGAATCAATGATTCTGGGCAGCAGTTCGCTGTTTAGAAAAGACAATCTGCTGCCCAAAAACAATGATCTAAGTCCCCTTTACATGGGCCACTGATGGGGGCAATTATCAGGAAGGAGTTCCTGATGTTTGCCCAGTGTAAGGGTGCTGCCAATCACCTGATGAATGTGCAAATACTTGTTCATCTGATGAAAGCATCGCTGGTGTGGTCACCTAAATCATAATTTCTGGGCAGCATATTGTGCTGTGTAGACAGCAATCTGCTTCCCAGAAACGATGAGAGTGTACGAGGACAAGCAATCACTAGCGATCGCTCATCCCCATACAACAGAGGCGATTGCTGCATGTATTTGCAGCTTTTGCCTCCCATAACAAGCAGGCAATTATAGGAATGAATAGTTCATTCCTGATGATTGCCTGCTGTGTCAGTCCGTGAAAAGGGGCCTTTAGGTGTCCGCACCACTGATGCTTTCACCCGATGAACGAGCAATCGGTCACACAGGGGCAATCTTAAAGGGGCTGCCTGGGTGAAAATGGAGGCATACCTCCATTTTCACCCAGGCAGCCCCCCTGACTTGAGCATTGGAGCAGTTTATGCTCCGATCCCCTCCTTTGCCTTGCACTAAATCGCGCAGGGCAAAGGCATTTTCTGGAGTTCCGGTGACGTACCGGCTCTCCATGGGGCTGCCAGGACGCCCGGTGACATCACCGGCACTGATGGGCAGGCTTTGGCTCTGCCCTAGCCTGTAAAATGGCTATGACAGCGCTAAAGCACGCCCATCAGAGCCAGTGACGTCACCGAACACACTGCCGGGTGGAAGCTTCAGCCCGTCAGTGTGTTATTGTAAATAAAAGAGCCCTTGCAAGGGAGTCATCGGAGCATGAGATGCTCCCATGCTAACCTCAGCGAGGGCTGCCTGGGTAATATTATGGGTATGTCAGCTCTGAACCCGGACAACCCCTTTAAGAATGCACTTTCCTGATAATTACCCTGATCATTGGCCCATGTTAAACGAAATTTAAACACAGCCCAATGTGGCAGACGATTCTCGGGAGGGAAGTGTTCCTTCCCAGCAATCGCCTGCTCATTAGCAGAGGAGACTGCTGTTACATGCTGTGATCTCCTCCACACTATGGGGAGGAGCCATCGCTATGCCATCGCTCGTCCCCATGCTGTATTGCGGTTTGCCGGCGGCAGATCCTTATTAGACACCACAATCTGCTGCCTGCAAACAATGATTTTTTAACATGTCAAAAGTTCTGCATTCCTTGATGATCGAGCGTTTACTCGTTCGTTGGGCAATCGGCGACAGTATTACACTGCCAGATGATTGCTAACAAGGGTTCATGTGATCGCTCGCGATTATCTGCCAAAAAAAATAAAAAATAAAAATCGGCCAGTGTAATACAGGCTTTAGGAGCACGATTTGAGGAAAACATGAGATCCTATTGTTTTGAGGTGTGAGTAAAACCGTATCAAGAAAAAACAAAACAAAAACAAAAAAAAAGATTTGCAGATAGGCTGTGAATTCCAGAGAGAGAATGATGAAGGGAAGGGAATGAGTCCGGGCTATGCTTACCGGCTAAAGCTCATATTCACACAAAAGGACTTGTTTAAAGGGGTTTTCCAGGATTTTAATATTGATGACCTATCCTCAGGATAGGTCAATATCAGATCGGCGGGGTCCAACACCCGGCACACCCGCCGCTCTGATATTGATAACCTATCCTGAGGATAGATCATCAATATTAAAATCCTGCAAAACTCCTCTAATGTCAAATTCGTTTCAAAGAGCAAACCAACAACAATGACCATCTTTTCTCTCGAAATTCCCTAATCTGTACAAGGTTGTCACCACAACGGGTGGAGTAGAACAAAACTTTTACTGTACCGTAAAAGGGGCTATCCCACAACATTTATCATGTATTTACAGTACAGGCGATAAAGATATAACCACTCGAGGCTACAACGCTAGGACCACCATGATGACCACCAGGTACCAGGGTGGCATTACTCCCCCCACTATATGTATGTAGCCACTGATAAATTCCACCTAAAACAAACCTTTCATGAAGCATTCTCAGAAGACCATCTAAATTATTTACAATATTACTGCTATAAAAATTTTCTGATAAAAAGTACAGAAATTATGACTTAAAAGTATTGATTCTTTTCTTAAGTGTTCAGAATGAAGGTTCTGGAAACTTGGTGATAAAATATAGATGCTGGCTCCACCGCATCGTCTCCTGTCGGGGCCGCCAACCTGTTGATCACAATTTAGCGGTGGAGAGCAGATGAGTGCCGGGTGGTTCGGGGGCTGGGCAGCTTTTTCGTTTAGTGCTGCAGACATTTGAGCTTTCTATTCTTCTGTAATCCCTGTGAGGTCGGGGGAAGGGATTTTAATAGGACATAGCTTTTCATAATCCATTATTTGTCTGTGTGTACCGAGTCGTGACACGGAAGTCTGAACCACGCAGATTGAAGAGATTTCATACAAAAGAACACAACATGGGGCGTCATGCCACATAATTTCCGTCCCGTAGAAACCTTGTGTATAGAGGACCTGTCACTTTAAGATTCTGTCGCGTGGGCGGGCTCACACTTTTTTTCTTAAAGGGTAACTGAGTTTTCAAAAAACTTTTTAAAAGTTTTGACCAATAGGGTCTGAGTGCCGAGACCCCCAACAATCACTAGAACAAGGAGAGAGAGAAGCGCTCGTATATGACGCTCTCTCCCCTCGCTGGAATGGACAGGACCAATAGAAAGTCTATGGGCCCTTCTTGATTCTGTTCTCTGCAGCTGACAGCCCTTGTCTCGTCTCATTCTGGGGATCGGTGGCGGTCTCAGCACTCAGACTCCCGCCAATCAAAACTTTTGATATGTCTCCATGACATATCATACGTTTTTTTAAACTCAGTAACCCTTCAACCACCATGATGTAAAGGTACATATCGGTGGTTAGGGTAATGTATGGAGCGGGCTGATGCAGTGAGCCCGCCGTATACGCGGAGGTGCCGGATGTATCATACAGTAGGCGCCCAGCCGCAATGAATCAATCGATACTGCCGAACCTCGCCATTTAACCCCTCTGATGCCGCAGTCAAAAGCGATCGTGGCAAGTGAGGTAAAGCAGAGGGATGCGGCTCCCTCTGCCTTCCAATAGGAGCCCCACAGTGAAATCGTGGGCCTCCAATCGGTTACCATGCCAGCCTGGGCCCTGCTGGAGGTTCCCAGGCCTGCCATAGTAAGCTTCCTGCTGCGCTGTGCACAAGGCACAGCTTAGTAGGGAGCGCTTCAAAATGCCATGCACCCTAATAGATCTCTATTAGGGTGAATGGGACAAGGGATCAAAAGATCCAGGTTCTGTCTCCCTAAGGGGGTTAAAAGTTACTGTTAAAAAGGTAAAAAAAAACAAAACACAAAAATAGTAAGTTTAAATCAACCCCCTTTCCCGCTCACAGGAGCGCCGGTGTCTTCTCAAACAGCTGATCGGTGGGGCCCCTCGATCACCACCGATCAGATACTGATGTATTAGACTTAAAAACCCTTTTAACCCCTTCCCATCTGCCCGTTGACTATAAACATCCTATGGGTGGTTGTTTATCTCTGAATGGACGTTTCTGAAAGTCCATTCAGAGATCGCAGCTGCGTGCTAATCGTGCAGCTGTTGTGTCAGGGGCCCGCTGTCAGTGACTGTGGGGCACCACAGGGAGAAGGCAGGGACAGTTCCCAGGTGTCCCTGCCTTCTACATCGCTCACCGAGCGCTGTGTATACAGCTGAGGAAGCGCTATGCCGTTTCCTGGCCCGGCCGTCATGTGATCGCCGGGGCCGGGAGAGTGCAGGAGCGGTCTGGTCTTTCACAGAGGCTGTATTTCCCCTGTAACTGGGGCTGCTATGTCAGCCCCTGTTACAGAAGAAATCAATAGTGGAAAAAAACCTTATGGGGGACACAAAGTTAAAAAAAAAGAAAGTGTTTTATTAAAAAAAGTTTTAGATGTTAAAAATGTTAATAGAAAAAATAAAATAGACATTTGTATTGCCGCGTCCGTGACGGCTGGCTCTATAAATATATTACATGATACACCCCGTCCGATAAACATCATAAAAAAAATTAAATATAAACTGTGTCAAAAAAAGTCATTTTGGTCACCTTACATCACAAAAAATGCAACACAAAGTGATCAAAAAGGCTTATGTTCCAAAAAATGGTACCAATAAAAACGTCTCCTCCCGCAAAAAATGAGCCCCTACATAAGAAAGGTGTTTAAAAAAAAAATAAAAAAAAAATATAGCTCTCAGAACATGGAGACATTAAAACATCATTTTTTTGTTTTAAAAATGCTATTATTGTGTTAAAATGAAATAAATAAAAAAGTATACATATTAGGTATTGCCGCGTCCGTAAAGACCTCTCAGGTGAACACCGTAAAAAAAAACGAAAAAAAAAAACTGTGGCAAAAAAGTCATTTTTTGTCAACTAACATCACATAAAGTGCAACACCAAGTGTTCAAAAAGGCGTATGCCCCCAAAAATAGAACCAATCAAACCGTCACCTCATCCCGCAAAAAATGAGACTGTAACTAAGACAATCGGTCAAAAAATAAAAAAGCTATGGCTTTCCGACTAGGACACTAAAACATCATTTTTTTTATTTAAAAAATGCTATTATTGTGTAAAACTTAAATAAATAAGAAAAAGTATACATATTAGGTATTGCCACATCCATAACGAACTGATCTATAAAAATGTCACATGACCTAACCCCCTAGGTGAACGCTGTAAAAATAAATAAATACTTTGCTAAAACAACCAATTTTTTTGTCCCCTTGCCCCATAAAGTGTAATAATAAATGATCAAAAAATCATATGTACCCAGAAATGGTACCAATAAAAACATCAACTCTTCCTGAAAAAAAAACCAGCCCCTGCACAAGACGATCGGCAGAAAAATTAAAAAAATATGGCGTTCATAAAATAGAGAAACAAAATCATAATTTTTTTTCAAAAATGCTTTATTATGTAAAACTGAAACAAAGAAAGTAGACATATTTGATATAATTGCGTCCGTAACAACCTGCTCTATAAAAATAGCACATGATCTACCCTGTCAGATGAATGTTGTAAAAAATAAAAAGTGTCAAAACAGCTATTTTTAGGGTACCTAGCCTAACAAAAAATGTAATATAGAGCAATTAAAAATCATATGTACCCCAAAATATTACCATTAAAACTGGCACCTTATCCCCTAGTTTCCAAAATAGGGGTCACTTTTTGGGAGTTTCTACTGTAAGGGTGCATCAGGGGGGCTTCAAATGGGACACGCATCTAAAAACCTGTCCAGCAAAATCTGCCTTCCAAAAACCTTCTGGCGCTCCTTTTCTTCTGCGCCCTGCCATGTGCCCTTACATCAGTTTATGACCACATGTGGGGTGTTTCTGTAAACCGCAGAATCAGGGTAATAAATATTAAAGTTTTGTTTTGCTGTTAACCCTCGATGTGTTAAAGAAAAAATTGATTAAAATGGAAAATCTGCCAAAAAAGTGAAATTAAGAAATGTCATCTCCATTTTCCTTTCATTCCTGTGGAACACCGAAAGGGTTAACAAAGTTTGTAAAATCAGTTTTGAATACCTTGAGGGGTGTGGTTTTTAAAATAGGGCCATTTATGAGTATTTTCTATTATGTAAACCCCACAAAGTGACTTCAGACCTGAACTGGTCCTTAAAAAGTGGGTTTTGGAAATTTTCTTAAACATTTTAAGATTTACTTCTAAATTTCTAACGCCCCCCCCCCCCCCAAAAAAAATGTAATTTACAAAATGATCCAAACATGAAGTAGACATATGGGAAATGTAAAGTAATAACTATTTTAGGAGGTATCGCTATCTGTTTTTAAAGCAGAGAAATTGAAATTTTTACAATTGCACATTTTTCAATTTTTTTTGTAAATTTTGTATTTTTTTATAAATAAAAATGAAATTTTTTTGACTCAAATTTACCACGGTCCTGAAGTACAATGTGTGACGAGAAAACAATCTCAGAATGGCTTGGTCAGGAAGGGGGCAAATGGCACCGGATGGAAAGTGGTTGAAGGTGTTGTCAGGGGTCAGAGCTGAATCCAGACATAGCCATAATTTCACCCAGGCAGCCCCCCTGACATGAGCATCGGAGCAGGTAATGCTCCGATGCTCTCCCTTGCCCTGCGCAGAATAGCGCTGGGCACGGGCTCTTTTATGTACAATAACACACTGACGAGCGGAGGCTTTCGCCCAGCAGTGTGTTCGGTGATGTCACCGGCTCTCATGGGCGGGCTTTAGTGATGTCACTGGCTCACTGCTGGGTGGAAGCCTCCGCCTGGCAGCCCGGTTCATCACTGGAACTCCATAAAATGCCTTTTTACTGCGCGATTCAGCGCAGGGCAAAGGAGAGCATCGGAGCAGCCTGTGTATGTCCGGGTTCAGCTCTGACCCCGGACAACCCCTTTAACACCTTTCCCGACAACATCATGTTTTCAAAGATATCACCCGCTAAAGGGCTGTGGGTGCCGTACCCCGCTCCTGCTGTTCTAGGGTAGGTTCACACCTCCGTTTATTATCTGGCAGGCTGTTGGGGCCGGAGTTCACCACATCTGGTCTAGCTGGATGCTGCCATTCATCTACGCGCCCCAGTGAGTGCTCATTCAGACGGCCATACGTACGGCTCCGCAAAATTGTGGAACGGGTGCGGTCCCATTCATTTCAACAGGGCCGCAAAAGAACACCGTGTGCTGTCCGCATCTCCGTTTCGGAACCCCGCAAATAATATAGAACAAGTCCTAATCTTGTCCGCCATCGTAGACAAGAATAGGCATTTCTATATATCGCTGGCCCGGTGAGTTCCGCAAAGTGCGGCCATTATCTGTGTTTTTTGGATCGCAAAATACTTAGGGTCTTCTGAATGAGCCCTGACTGTGACGCTGGGTTCAGACCTGAGCGTTTCTGAGACGCGCGTTATCCGCGCGTTTTTGGCAATAGTAAACGCGCGTTTTACGCGCATTTGTGTGATTGACTGCAGTGTTGTCCAATTACCAAATATCCCTGTCTATATGAAGTTTGGCCTTTTCAGCATGTTGCAAATTCATAAACGAGCGTTCGAACGCGCATTTTTCAGTGTCAAAAATGCGCAAAATACAAGCGTTGCGTGTTCCCATTGAAGTCTATGGGCCAAAACACGCGACAAACGCCCCAAAAAAAGCTCAAGTACTTGTTTATGCGTCGGGCGTAAATGTGAACCAGTCCCATAGGGAAGCATTGGTTTGCATCGGTTATGTGTTTTACAGCGCTGCAAAACGCGCAAGTGTGAACTGAGGGTAATGGAATCTGGCCACTTTCTGGCATAAGCTTTAGGTAAGCAATGGTTTTTGTGTACTCTGCCGGAACAGCCTGCTGGATGCGATAAACGGAGGTGTGAACCTACCTGAACAAAGCAAGCATCTGCCTGCAGTGTCCATGATTGGAGACAGCTCTGATTACAAACAGTTAACCCCTCAGAAGCCACAGACCACATCATCTGACAGGTCATTAGCTGGGAGCGGGCTGCTTCCGACAGCTGAACAACTCACCCCCAACGAGACTGTAGGAGCCGTTCAGTTGCTATGACAACCAGTGCCCTTGTGGAAGCTCCCAGGAACTTCCATAGTAAAGTTCCTATTATGCCCTGCCATTAGTCTACTCTAAGCGGTATAAGCGGTCTGATGACTGCATGCTCAAGTCCCTTAGGGGAAGTAAAAAAAAAAAAAGTTGCAAAAATGTTTTAAAATATATATATATAAAAATTTAAATTCTAATCGCCCCCATTTTTAATCAAACCAGAAAAAATAAAAAAAAAATACAAATTTTGCCACATCTGAAACTGCCCAAATTATTTAAATTCCTGAATCAATGTTTTTTCTCCGCTTTGCCTCTTAACAAAAAAATAAATAAAAATCACACATCCTCCAACAAAAATTACGGCTAAGGTTACTTTCACACTTGCGTTGCTGGATTCCGGCAATCTGTATGCAAACAGTCAGCATTCGTGGATGGATCCGTCTCACAAATGCATTGCAATAACGGATCCGTCTCTCCGGTTGTCATCTGGAAAAACGGATCCGGTATTTTTTTTTCTTCCCATTTTTAAAGGCCCGCGCATGCGCAGACTGGAAGACCGGATCCGTCAATGCGGTAATTTTAATGCCGGATCTGGCACTAATACATTTAGGAAATTAATGCCGGATCTGGCCAGTTTTCCGGAATTTCGGACGGAGATAAAACTGCAGCATGCTGCGGTATTTTCTCCCTCCAAAAACCGTACAGTGACTGAACTGAAGACGTCCTGATGCATCCTGAACAGATTTCTCTCCATTCAGAATGCATTAGGATAAAACTGATCAGTTCTTTTCCGGTATTGAGCCCCTAGGACAGAACTTAATACCGGAAAAGAATAACGCTAGTGTGAAAGTAGCCTTACCCGCAAAATAAAAGAGCGCTTACACTGCTCCTAAGGCGGAAATATGTCGTTATAGGTGTCAGAAGATGGCAGTGCTAAGAAATTTATTTTTCAAAGCTTTTTTAATATTTTTTATTTATTAAAACACAACAAAAAGTATATGAATTTGGTATCGCTGTTATCGTACCCACCTGCAGAATAAAGAAGATGCGTCCTTTTTACTGCCCAGTCAACACCGTAAATAAGAAATCTGTAAAACAATGGCGCAGTGGTGTTTTTTCCCCCAATTCCACCCCATTCAATTTTTCCTAGCATCCGATAGTTTGTATGGAATACTAAATGGCGCTATCAGAAAGTACAGCTCGACCTGTAAAATAACGAGCCCTCCTAAAGTTAGGGTACTTTCACACTAGCGTTAGTGTGATCCGGCAGGCAGTTCTGTTGTCGGAGCTGCCAGCCGCATCCGCCCTTCAGTGTGACAACTGACAGCATTTGTAGGCGGATCCGGGTGCGGATCCGTCTACAAATGCATTGCAAGAACGGATCCGTCCCTCTGCTTGTCATGCGGATGGACGGATCCGTCTTGCTGTCTTTTTCACAGTTTTCCCGGTCTGCGCAGACTGGAAGGATGGATCCGTCCTTCAGTTGTTTCGCAATGCCGGATCCGGCACTAATACAAGTCAATGTAAATTAATGCCGGATCCGGCATTCCGGCGACTGATCAGGCATTTTGGACGGACATAATACCACAGAATGCTGCGGTATTATGTCCGGCCAAAACGCCTGACAGTGACTGAACGGAAGGCATACTGATGCAAACTGAACGGATTTCTATCCATTCAGATTGTATGGGGATATGCCTGATCAGTTCTTTTCCGGCATAGAGCCCTTTTGACGGAACTCTATGCCGGAAAAAAATAACGCAAGTGTGAAAGTACCCTTACGTGAACAGAAGAAAAAGAAAGTCATGGAAGGTGAGGAGGAAACAATAAATATAAAAAAACTGAAAGCTGTTTACGACGGGAAGTAATTGGATTTTGCTCTGATGCATATATGTAAACCGACCCTTCAAGGAATTGCCCATTATAGACACCCCCTTCTAAATCCTTGACACACTGAAATCAATGGGGACTGTATTGGAAAGCTCCCTCCTTGTAAAAAAAAAGAAAAAAAAAGAAATAGGGAGCAGCACGTGTGTGAACACTGCTCAAGACACCAGGTCTGCCGCACAGTGTTCAGGACCCTCTCTCCGGATATAAGCCCCCAGGACAGTGCAGGTCCAGGCTAGCAGGCAGGTGGTCATGACGTCATACAATGAGCGTAACGTGAGTCACGGTCAGGCGGGGTCACCTACCGTTATCGGCCTCGGTGGCCATTGTGCCCAGGCTCCTGTCTGCCACACACGTCTTCTCTGGGACTTCTCAACTTGTGCCAGGCTGTGCAGGACTTCACTAAGCCCCTCCCGAGCTCCTAACCCCCCCTCCCTCTCACTACAGTTGCCATGACGATCAGTGAGGAGGGTCCTAATTCTGGGAGTTGTCTGATTGGTTGGGAGGACGGAGGGGCGTGTCTTAGCTCAGGTGTACACAGAGGAGGTGAGGAATGTATGGGAATGAGCGCGGTGTGTAGACCACGTGACTGTACAGCGAGCACCTGAGGGGAGCGGGGCGGATGTGACACAGCAGCAGGCGGCGGCGGCGGGGTGTGACTGAGGTGCACCGGGAGATAGCGGAGAGCTGCACGAGGAGCGGCTCCAAGAGATGTGCTCCTCAGTACGTGCGTGGTGCCAGAATAACTTATGCATTACTGTTCAGTTACTTACAGAGAGAGCCTCCATCAATATCTTAAAGGTGAAAAACCCCTTTAAAGGGGTTATGCAAGAATGGGGGAGGGGGACCATCAGGCAGCTCTCTCATGGAGTAGTCTCTGGTTGTAGAGGGGGGTCACAAGACACCATCATTGGGGACAGGCAGAGGATGTGTGAGCCAGTAAACAGTCCACGGTCAGTACCAAGATCAGGCAGCAAAGGGTCAAATCCAGAAAATGGGCAGAAGTTGGCACCGGGACAGCAGACAGCATTATGGTGCACCTTTGCAGGGAACTAGCAAGCTAGAAAACGTATTTCTGAGGCACCACTTCATAGGAAATGTGCCTTAAAGGTGTTCTCCGGGAATTAAGAAAATGAAAATACTTAGATATTACTTCATTATAAATGTGTTCCCAAGTACCTTTCATTAGTTAGAATGGCTTGTTTTGTCTGGGGAGTAATCATTAGGAGAAATAAAATGGCTGCCGTCCCATTAGTATACTCAAATCTAGGGATGAGCGAATCGACTTCGGATGAAACATCTGAAGTCGATTCGCTTAATACTTTGTTTGAATACTGTATGAAGCGAGCGCTCTGTACAGTATTAGAATGTATTGGCTCAGATGAGCCAAAGTTATTACTTTGCGCCAGAACTTGGAACCGAACCCAAGTTTGTGAAAAGTTTTGTTTTTTTACAGCAGAAATAAATTTATGAAGTTATTATGCGAAGACTCTCGAGACTTCACGAAGTAACAACTTTGTCTCATCTGAGCCAATACATTCTAATACTGTACAGAGCACTCGCTTTATACAGTATTCAAACTAAGGCCCCTTTCACACTTGCGTTCTGAGGATCCGGCAGGCACTTCCGTCCCGCCGGATCCGTCAGAACGCAAGTCGCCTGAAAGCATTAGAAGACTGATCAGGATCCTGATCAGTCTTCGAAATGCTTAGAGGTTACTATGGCAGCCAGGACGCTATTAAAGTCCATAGTAGTAGTGGGGAGCAGATACTTACAGTCCGTGCGGCTCCTGGGGAGCTCCAGAATGACGTCAGAGCGCCCCATGCGATCACATGATCCATGCGTGTAGGGCGCCCTGATGTCACTCTGGAGCGCCCCGGGAGCCGCACGGATGGTAAGTATACTGCTCCCCCGCTCCCCACTACACTTTACCATGGCAACCAGGACTTTAGCGTCCTGGCTACCATGGTAACCATTGAGAAAAAGCTAAACGTCGGATCCGGCGATGCGCCGAAACGAAGTTTAGCTTAAGGCTGGATCCGGATTAATGCCTTTTAATGGGCATTAATTCCGGATCCGGCCTTGCGGTAAGTGTTCACTATTTTTGGCCGCCGCAAAAAGCGCAGCATGCTGCGGTATTTTCTCCGGCCAAACAACGTTCCGGTCCTGAACTGAAGACATCCTGATGCATCCTGAACGGATTTCTCTCATTTCAGAATGCATTGGGATAATCCTGATCAGGATTTTTCCGGCATAGAGACCTGACGACGGATCTCTATGCCGGAAAACAAAAACGCAAGTGTGAAAGAGCCCTAAGTATTCTGCGAATAGACTTTGGTTGTTTCATCCAAAGTCGATTCGCTCATCACTACTCAAAACCTGTCCTAATCACACAGCAGGACAAGTTACTTCACAAAACTCGGGTAAAGAGCTGCCTCATCCTCCTCCCTGCTCTGTTTGTCACTATATGGCTGCCGCTGCGTCCCCATTGACTATAATGGGGCGGGGGGCGGAGCTACGGCACAGCAAGGCAGTGCTCGGCAGTAATCGCCGGACTAAAAAGTCGGACATGCAGTACTTTTAGTCCGGTACTGCGCCGTAGCTTCGCCCGCCGCCCCATTATAGTCAATGGGGACGGAGCAGCAGCACATGGGTACTTGCGGCATGGCGGATCTGGAGGGCTGTTCACCCGCCAGATAGCCATGCCGCAAGTGCGAAAGTCCTCTATGATCTTCAGCTGAATCTCTGTAGGAATGGAGTTCATGAGGAGACCTGAAGAACAAAGAGGAGGGTGCGGATAATGAGCAGCAGCTCTCCTATGCAGTCTCCATTACCACAGCCTACAGTCTGTCCTCTCTGTACTTCATGTCTCCTCATGAACTCCATTCCTACAGAGATTCAGCTGAAGATCTTATTAACCGTATGCAGGATCGTAATCCCTGACAGGTAGAGCAGAGATTGGGCAGCTCTTTAGTTCAGTGTTAAGTGAAGTAACTTGTCCTCCTGTGTGATTGGGACGGGTTTTGTGTGTACTAACAGGACAGCGGCCATTTTGTTTCCCCTGATGATTCCTCCCTAGACAATATGAGCCATTATAAATAATGAATGGTATTTGGGAATATATTTATTATAAAGTAATATTTAAGCATTTTTATTTTCTTAATGCCTGTAGAACTCCTTTAAAGAGGTTGTGCAAGGGTCGGGGGTGATTGGCAACCCGGTGCTGGCTCTAGGCTCCTTCTCCTCCAGGTCTGGGCTCCCTCGCTGAAAACAAGCAGTTTGACGCCACCTGCAACCAATCATTGGCCGCGGCAGTGACTGGATCTTTGCATCATGTGAGCACTTGTCATAACGTAAGGGGAGACGGTCACCTCTGCAGCCAGTGATCCCAGCAAAGCATCGCATGCGTGGAGGAGAAGGAGCCGGGAGCTGCCACCTTTGCCTCCCCCCACTCTCGCACAACCCCTTTAACCCACTATCTTCCATGACCCGACAGCATTTCTCTTTTTCTTGTATCCTTTCCCATTCGGCCAGTGTCGGTGCCGTTAGTTTCGGTATCTGATCGCAGTGAATTTTCAGGTGGGCTGTCTCCGGTGCTCAATGATAATGGCTGAGGTGACGCTGACTCGGAACACAGGGGGAATTAATGGCACGGATGGCGCCTAAACAGGGGAGACTACAAGTAAAAGCGTCTCACGGGAGTTTGGTCCAACTCTTTGCCCAGCATACAGTCCAATATCAAGCAGACGGGGAGGCAGCATTCCAACTGGGTGCAAAAAGTGATGCATAAAAAAAAAATATCATTGGCTGGGTCTCGGGCAACTGTCAGTTTAAGGTTACATTCACACACCGTATTCTCTTTATGGTCCGCAAATCGCGGATGCCCAAAATACAGATACTGGGCCAATTCTAGAAATGCCTCCCGGACAAGAATAGGACTTGTAAAATAAATTAGCACATAGATGCGGACAGCACACGGATGACATCTTTCCCCATTTTTGTGCGTCCCAATAGAAATGAATGGGTCCGCGTGAGATCCCTGCAAAAAATGCGGATTGGACACAGACCAAAAATACGTCTAGAGATGAGCGAATTTCCACTTATGAAATTCGTTTACACTTCGTTTGGTGGTAAAAGGTGAATTACGTTATGGATTCCGTTACCACAGACCATAACGCAATTCTATGATGGAATGCGTTTAGAGGCATTCCGTTATTCATTCCGTCATAATAGAAGTCTATGGGCTGCAAAACGGATCCGGCCTGTTTCCGTTAGGCAAGGGAGTCCCCCACCCCCTTACGCCGGGCAACTTAGAGGGAATATACTTACCCCGCTCCCTACAACGCTCCTGGTCCCTGCACCGCCACTGCTGCTTCTCCCTGTACACGGATGAAAACATCTGGTGTCAGGAGGGGGGAGCAGCCAACGGCAGAGCGGGTGACACTAGGGAGGCTCGTCCCCGTCTGCTGTTGGCTGCTCCCCACTGACACCGGATGTTTTTATCCGTGTACAGGGAAAAGCAGCAGCGAGGTAAGTATATTCCCTCTAAGGTGCCCGGCACATGGGAGGACTGTTGTATGATGTTGGATAACCCCTTTTAGGAGGAAGTCGGTGAAGCTGTTGAAGCTAAGCTTTCTGACGTCTCCCCTATAGCCTCCACTTCTAGAGCTGTTGTACTGGAAGATCAGGCTTCTGATGTAGATGAGGGAGAGATTTCTTCAGACACGAACTCAAGTGTCTCTGAGAATACTTCAGGGCGTCCTCTTTGTTCCTTCGAAGATACTGAGTCTGTTCTAAGGACTATCAGAGCCACGATTAATTTGGAAGAAGCCAAAGAGCCCCTTTCAGTCCACGACCAAATGTTTCTGGGACTTGCGGATAGGAAACAAAGGGTTTTTCCTATACATAGTAATATTAAGACTCTTATTCAAAACAAGTGGAAAGATCCTGAAAAGAGGCAATCCGCATCTAAATTGTTTAAGAGGAAGTATCCCTTTTGTGAAGGGGATTCTAGTTCCTGGGATAAGCCTCCAAAAATCGATGCTCTGGTGGCGAGGATTTCTCCAAAATCCTCTCTGCCGTTCGAGGACCTGGGGCTGCTGAAAAACCCAATGAACAAGAAATGTGAATCTTTGCTTAAGAAGACCTGGTAGTCGTCTACGGCCATGTTAAGACCTGGAATCTCGGCTATCTACACCTCAAGGACTCTGTCTTTATGGTTGAGTCAACTCGAGGAGCACATTGAATCTGGTACTCCCAGGGAGGACATCCTTGCTTCCGATCCAATTTCAAAGCAGAATTTTCTTGCGGATTCCTCAGGGGACATTGTTAAGCTATCAGCAAAGACAGCAGCATCATCTAACGCTTCCCGCAGGGCTGTCTGGTTAAGGTCATGGTCAGGGGCTACATCGTCTAAGACAGGGCTCGACAAATCCCAGGCAGGGCCGGTGCGTCCTATAAGCGGACTAGGCAGCCGCGTAGAGTGCCCCTTGGGAAGGGGCGCTGCTAGGAGCGCCAGTCCCGCCTCATGCTGCAGCCGCCCGAACGCTCTATATTGAGCCTCTGGCGGCTGCAGCAATGCCCGAGCTGGCGCGTTCGTGAGGGCGCACCACCCGGGCGCAGCAAGAGGAGCTGACAGGAGGGAAGCGCTCAGCGCTCCCTCCTGTCAGTCCCTCATTGTAGCGTGGCCGAGCCCTGTATGGTCCGCGGGTACAGGGAGCATCACAGTGTGCACTTCCTGTCAGTCCACTAGGGTACAGGAAACAAAAGCGCCTGTACCCGCGGACCATACAGGGCTCGGCCACGCTACACCAGAGGTAGGGGGGAATGGGAAAGAGAATGACATGGGGTGAGGGTAGAGAATGAAAAGAAAGGGATAGAGAATGACAAGGGGGGGGAAAGAATGACATGGGGGGGTGGGGAGAATGACAAGAAGGACAAAGAGAATGACATGGGAAGGAACAGAATGACAAGAGGGGGGAGAGAGAGAACTGGCGTTAGTTAAAGGGGTTCTGCAGTTTATTTAAACTGATGATCTATCCTCTGGATAGATCATCAGCATCTGATCGGCAGGGCTCCGACACCCGGGACCCTCGCCGATCAGCTGTTTGAGAAGGCAGCGGCACTGGCAGTAGCACCTTCTCGCTGTTTACCGCAGGCGCAGTGACGTCACGGCTAGTATCACTGGCCTGGGCGGGGTTAAGCTCTGTTCACTTGAATGAAGCTTAGCCCCGCCCAGGCCAATGATACTAATCGTGACGTCACTGCGAGAAGGCTGAGGCACTACTGCCAGCGCGGCTGCCTTCTCAAACAGCTGATTGGCGGGGGTCCCGGGTGTCGGGCCCCTGCCGATCAGTTTAAATAAACTGCAGAGTCCCTTTAATATGGCAGATCATATGGGTGGGGCATTGTGATGTCACATGGGGGGGGGGGGGCGGCAAACTTTTCTTTTGCCTGGGGCGGCAAAAATCCTTGGACCGGCCCTGATCCCAGGTCGCCATGGCGACCAGGAATTCGGTCCTGCCGCCTGGGTATTTGTCAGCCTGTTTTGAAAGGTGCCCTCTATATAGAGCCTCAGGCGGCTGCAGCACTGCCCGGGCTGGCGCGTCCATGACGGCACAGCACGAGGAGACGGGCTGACAGGGGCTCAGTGCTCCCTCCTGTCACTCCCTCATTGTAGCGTGTGCACTTTGTCAGTCCGCCCGGGTACAGAAAACAAAAGCGCCTGTACCCGCGGACCATACAGAGCTCGGCCACGCTACACTAGAGGGATGGGGGGAGAAAGAGAATATCAAGAGGGGGGGGGAGAATGACATGAGGGGGAAAGAGAATGACATGGGGGGAGAATGACAAGAGGGGGAAAGTGAATGACATGGGGGAGGGAGAATGACAAGAGGGGATAAATGAATGACATGGGAGGGAGAATGAATGACGAGGGGGAAAGAGAATGACATGGGGGGGGAGAATGACAAGAGGGGGAAAGTGAATGACATGGGGGGGGGGCGGAAGAATGACCAAAGGGGGCAAGGGAATGACATGGGGGGGGGGAATGACAAGAGGGGGAAAGAGAATGACATGGGGGAGAGTGACAAAGGGGGGGGAATGACAAGAGGGGGAAAGAGCTGGAGGTTGTAGTGATGCGGGGACTGCAGAGGCTAAGCTTCAGTTGGGGGTTGTAGTGATGTGGGGACTGCAGAGACTGAGCCCCAGGTGGGAGTTGTAGTGATGTGGGGACTGCAGAGGCTGAGCGCCAGCTGGGGGTTGTAGTGCTCAGTAAAGTGTCATGGTGCCCGCTGTGTTTCTGCCCTCCCCTCGGGACCCTGTAATCCTTGTAAGGGTTTCCACATGTCATGGCGGCCGCCAGGAGCGATCACAAGGACTCTGGCAGCGTCTGACGTGTCATATAACCTATTGAAGAGGGGAATGGGGGCCCTATATACTCGCACATCATGGGGGTCACTATGGAGAAGAGGGCAAGGAGCACTATGGGGGCATCTACTGGAGGCCCTATATACTGGCATGCATCATTGGGGGGCTCCATGACAGGAAGAAGCTGTTTCCTACAGAGTCTAAATTCTTTCATCAGAGGCGCCTCTTTTACCCCCAAAAACGCCAGAAGTCCAGTGTGGGGGAGGCTGAGTCAGTTTGTGTTGGCTTGGGAAACAATCCATTCCTCTCCTTGGGTGCTCTCAACCATAACCTCCGGTTACTGTCTGGAGTTCTTGGAAGTTCCCCCTGACAAATATCTAGAAAATACAAAGTTTAAGGGAGAAAACCAAAAATATCTCTGCTTCTGCAGAAGGAAGCAATAGTGCAGTTTCCTCCAGAAGAGCAAGGAAAGGGCTTTTACTCGTCGATTTTTTTGGTCAAGAAGCAAAATGGTACCTTCCGAGCTATTATAAATCTTAGAAATCTAAACAGGTACATTGTGTACAAAAGAATCAAAATGAAGACAGTGAAGTCCGTAACCAATCTGCTGTCAAGAGACTGCTTCATGGTGACGATAGATCTTTCAGAGGCCTATTACCTTGTCCCGATTCACATGGATCATCAGAAGTTTTTGAGGATGGCAGTATGGTTCCAGGGAAAGTTACATAATTTTTAATTTCAAGTTCTCCATTTTGGTCTGTGCTCTGCCCCGAGAATTTTTACAAAGATCATAGCAAATGTATCGAGGTTTTTTCATCTGGCACAGATTTTTTTAATACCCTATTTGGACAACTTCCTAGTTGTAGCTCCAACAGAGAAGCACCAGCTTGTTCAACTTCAGATGGCATTAAGCACCCTATCCGATCTGGGTTGGATTATAAACACTCAGAAGTCGAGTGTTCTTCCAGAACAGAAAATTATATTCTTAGGAGTTCTTCTAGATTCTCAGGGAATGTCTTCTTTTCTCCCCTTATAAAAACAGGAGGTCTTGATTCAGAGAATGCTGAAATTTTAACGGATGAACAAGGCCCCTATCAGGGAGGTAATGGCAATTCTGGGCCTCATGACGTCCACCATTCCATCATTGAAATGGTCACAGCCCACTCGAGAGTCCTTCGGTCCTTTTTGTTACAGTCCTGGGACAGGAAGCGAACGTCTTTGAACAAAAGAATAAGTATTCCGGCCAATGTAAAGCTCTCTCCAACATGGTGGGTCAGCCAGAAAAATCTGTCCCGTGGAGTGGAGTGGCAACAGACAGATCAGCTGGTAATTACAACCGATGCAAGCAAACAAGGTTGTAGGGCGCACTTGAACAATGCCATGAGACACAGGATATGGCAAGGAAGTCTGGAGCATGCATCTTCCAACATGCGGGAATTAAGTGCAGTTTGGCAGGCCCTAAAGACCTTTGCTCCCTCTGTAGGGCAAAACCACATAAGGATTCTATCGGACAATACCACCACAGTGGCTTATCTAAACAAACAGGGGGAATGAGAAGTTGTTCTCTCTCTGTAATAGCGAGGAAGATTTTTATTTGGGCCGAAGAGAATCTAAAGTCCCTATCAGCCGTTCACATAAAAGAAAATCTAGTCTACTTTCTGAGCAGAGAAAAGCTTAGAGAGGGAGAATGGAGTCTGAGTCAGTCGGTGTTCAAACAGATTTGTGCGAGATGGGGACTTCTGAAGATGACTTATTCGCCTCAAAGTAAACAGAAAGGTGGAAAAATTCTACTCCCTGTCTTTCCGGGATCAGCCTTGCAAGAAGACACATTGTCGATTTCTTCGCTCAGAGGTCTCCTTTACGCCTTCCCACTATTCTCACTAATTTCCAAAGTGCTGACAAAGCCCAGGTTATCCTGATAGTGCCTTTTTGGCCCAGGAGGGCTTGGTTTTCTGTTCTCAGGAGTCTAGCTAGAGAAGATTATTGGACCCTTCCTCTCCTCCCAGATCTTTTGTCCCAGGGTCCGGTGGTACATCACAGTATTCCTCAGCTCCGTCTGATGGCCCGGAGGTTGAGAGGGCCATCTTGAAGAAGAAGGGTCTCTCGGATGCAGTCATTAACACTGTAATGCACAGCAGAAAACCAGTGACTTCGAAGATTTATTTGAGATCTTGGAAGGCTTTTTTGCTGTTTGTGAAAGACGCCTGGGACCCTTCTATGTCTCCAAATATCAAGTTGATATTAGACTTCCTGCAATCAGGCCTGGACAAAGGACTGAGAGCGGTTTCTGAAAAGGTGAAGTTGTTCCAGAACCTGGATGTGAGGAGATGCGTCCTTCAATAGTTAGATACAACTAAGAACCTCAGTTAGTGGAATCAGTTGTTGATTCTATATCTTGGACTTAAACAGGGGAAGGCAGCAACCAAGACGTCCATCGCTCGATGGATTAAGTCTTGTATCATTTTTTGCTATAACGAGAGGGAATTTTTCCTCCTTTAGGTTTAAAGGCTCATTCCACTAGAGCACTGGCCATTTCTTGGGCAGAGGGTGCCTCTGCTTCCCTTGACGACATTTGCCGGGCTGCCACCTGGTCAAGCCCCTGTACCTTTTTTAAACACGATAATTTAGATGTTTTAGCCAGCAAAGACTTGTCCTTTGGCAGGAAAGGTCTGTCTGCCTTCGTCCCTCCCGATTGATTCTCTGCTATTCCTCCAGGTGGTGCCGTTGTGGAGGCGTGGGGAAAAGATGAAAATTACTCTTACCGGTAATTGGATTTTCTTTTAGCCTTCACAGCGGCACGAGGAATTCCCACCCCAATTCCAATTACTGTTAAGAGTCATTTTCATCATTTTGTTCACCTTGCCTTGCAAAAAAAAAATATAATATCAGGCAATCAAAAAATGTTATATACCTCTAAATAGTAAAATGTCAACTCATCCTGCAAAAACAAGCCCTCACACAGGGCCATTGCCAGAAAATAAATATGGCTCTCAGAAAATAATGACACAAAAAATGCTTTCATTGTGTAGATATAGCAAAACAGTATATAACATTGGTACCTCTGTAATTGTACTGATCAGCCTGATAATTTAAAGGGTGACAATTATCGCCAGTCTCGATGTAGAAGCATTATACACAAGCATTCAGCACGATCTTGGATTAGAAGCAATTCAATACTTTTTAAGCACCAAGGGGAGAAATTTTTGTCAACACAATCAATTTGTGTTGTTACTTTTACATTTTTTCTTAACACACAATTATTTCATTTTCAATGGGAATTATTATTCACAGATCACCAGGACAGCAATGGGGACGATTTGCACACCGAGTTTTGCCAATTTGTTTTTAGGGTGGTGGGAGGAGAGAATAGTATTCAAGGTAAATTACACTGGTTTCTCAAAACACATTTTATTTTGGGGCCAGTATATCGATGATATTTAAATTTTATGGGGGAGCACTGAAAAACACTTTTTACAATTTGTAGAGACACTAAATAATAACACATTAGGTCTTAACCTCTTGGGGACACAGGGCGTACAGGTACGCCCTGATGTCCCGATACTTAAGGACACAGGGCGTAAAAGTACGTCCTGTGTATTTCTCATCGGAACAAGCTGCCTGCTGAAATCATTCAGCAGGCACCTCGGTACAATGCCGAGGGGGGTTCTGTGACCCCTCCCCCATATCGGTGATCACTGCAAACCGCAGGTCAATTCAGACCTGCGGTTTGCAGCGTTTTCGGACCTCGGTGATCAGAAACTTCAAAATTAAGTTTTTGTATTTTTAACCAATCCCCTCCCCCCCTGCAGCCCTCATTGTGCTATGCGGGCGGCAGATGGTTACCAGAGTGTCAGCAAATTGCTGACACTCTGCTTGAAACGGCTGACATCTGTGCTGGCACAGGTGTCAGCCATTTAACCCCTTCCATAGGGACCGCTGTATGGAAGGGGTTAACAGGGAGGGAGCTCCCTCCCCATCACCCGCTGCTCTGTTGTGGCAGCGGGTGATGGTTACCATGGCAACCAGACGCCTTCACAGGATCCCGGCTTGCCATGGTAATGTTAAGGCTCCATTCACACGACCGTATGTTGTCCGCAAAAAAAGGATCCGTTTTTTTGCGGATTAGATGCTGTCCCATCCACTTTTCTTCCATTGCACAGCTCAGCAAAAAAAAAATTAAACATGTCCTATACTTGTCAGTGAAAATCAGGACATGGCCCTATTGAAGTCTATGGATCAGCAAAAAAACGGAATGCAATCCTTTTTTTGCGGACACGGATCCGTTTTTTTGCGGACAACATACGGTCGTGTGAATGGAGCCTAAGTCTGATCAGACTTCTGCTAAAGTGTAAAGTGAAAATACAGTACACTGTATAGTGTACTGTATTGTGTTATACAGACATCAGACCCACTGGATCTTCAAGAACCAAGTGGGTCTGGGTCAAAAAAAGTAAAAATAAAAAAATACATTTATCACTGATTAAAAATTTAAAAAATAAAATGCACTACACATGTTTGATATCACCGCGTCCGTAATGACCTGATCTATGAAACGGTCATGTTACTTTCCCCGCGGTGAACGGCATAAAAAAAATTAAAATAAAAACTATGATGAAATTGAAATTTTGCCCTCCTTACTTCCCAAAAAAGGTAATAAAAGTGATCAAAAAAGTTGTATGTACACCAAAATGGTACCAATCAAATTGGCACCTCATCTCGTAAAAAATGAGCCCCTACATGAGACAATGGCCCACAAAGTAAAAAAAAATATGGCTCTCGGACTATGGAGACACTAAAACATATTTTTTTCTCCCCTAAAACGCTGTTATTGTGTTAAAGTAAAATAAATTTAAAAAAGTAGACATATTATGTATCGCTGCGTTCGTAAGAACCTGCTCTATAAAAATATCACATGACCTAACCCCTCAGATGAACACCATAATTTTTTTTTATATCTGCCTTCCAAAAACCATATGGAGTTCCCTTCCTTCTGTGCCCTGCCGTTTGGCCATACAGCAGTTTACGACTGCGTATGGGGTGTTTCTGCAAACTATAGAATCAGGGAAATAAATATTGAGTTTTGTTTGGCTGTTAACCCTTGCTTTGTTACTGGAAAAAATGTATTAAAATGGAAAATTTGCCAAAAACTTGAAAATCAGAAATTTTATCTCCATTTGCCATTAACTCTTGTGGAACACCTAAAGGGTTAACAACGTTTGTAAAATCTGTTTTAAATACATTGAGGGGTGTAGTTTCTAGAATGGGGTAATTTTTGGGTGGTTTCTATTATGTAAGCCTCACAAAGTGACTTCAGACCTGAACTGGTCCTTAAAAAGTGGGTTTCGGAAATTTTCTTCTAAACTTCTAAGCCTTGTAACTTCCCCAAAAAATGAAATGGCATTCCCCAAATGATCCAAACATGAAGTAGACATATGGGGAATGTAAATGAATAACTATTTTTGGAGGTAATATAGAAGTAGAGAAATTGAAACTTGGAAATTTGCCAATTTTTTGAAATTTTTGGTAAATTTTGTATTTTGTTTTTTACATTTTTTTTTTTTTTTACTCCATTTTACCAGTGTTATGAAGTACAATATGTGACGAAAAAACAATCTCAGAATGGCCTGGATAAGTAAAAGCGTTTTAAAGTTATTCACACATAAAGTGACACTGGTCAGATTTGCAAAAAATGGCCTGGTCCTTAAGGTGAAAATGAGCCCGGTCCATAAGGGGTTAAGTGACTGCTGAAAAACTTTAGCACAAGTCTGCTTAGGCTTTCAGTATCCATGGAGAGCAGGTAACTATCACCCGCTGCCAGAACTGAGCAGCGGGTGATGGGGAGGGAGTGGGGCTCCCTCCCTCTGCGATCCCATCCTGTTGGGGGGCTGCAAAGGCACAGCAGCCCCCCGATGGGAGAGGGAGGGAGCTCCCTCCCTGTTAACCCCTTCCATGTCGCAGTCCAAACTGCTGACATCTGCAGCTCAGATGTCAGCAGTTTTTTAGCAAAGCGTCAGCAATGTGCTGACACTCTGATAGAACCACTATACCGCCAAAGATGTTACAGAGGAGGCGGGCGGGGGATCGCAATTGTCTCCCGTACCACCTCCCGCAACCACCCCCGCAGCCACAATATGATTAGGGGCTGCAGGGGGGGTTAAAATTTAACACTTTGGGGGCATTTACTCTCTGATCTCCGTGGTCACAGACCGTGGGGATCAGAGATCGCACAAAGCGCTGCAAACCGCAGGTCTGAATTGACCTGCGGTTTGCAGCGATCGCCAATACCGGGAGGGGGGGGGGGGTCCCTGGGCATTGTAACAAGGTACCTGCTGAATGATTTCAGCAGGTACCTTGTTCCGATCACTGCTGGCTCAGCAGCAGTGATCGGAACTACTCATGACGTACTGCTACGTCATGGGTCCTTAAGGACTCGGGAATCATGTCATAAGTCCTTAAGGGGTTTAAGCAAAGAAGTGGAATATTCTTGAATGGCCAAGTCAGTCACCGGATCTGAACCCAATAGAGCATTTCACTTGTTAAAGACTAAACTTCAGACAGAAAGGCCCACAAACAACCAGCAACTGAAAACCGCTGCAGTAAAGGCCTGGCAGAGCATTAAAAAGGAGGAAACACAGCGTCTGGTGATGTCCATGAGTTCAAGACTTCAGGCAGTCATTGCAAATAAAGGTTTTCAACCAAGTATTAGAAATTAACATTTTATTAGCAATTATTTAATGTGTCCGATTACTTTTGAGCCCCTGAAATAAAGGGATTGAGTTTAAAAAATGCTTTAGTTCCTCACATTTGTATGCAATCATTTTGTTCAACCCACTGAATTAAAGCTGAAAGACTGAACTTTAGCTGCATCTGAATTGTTTTGTTTAAAATCCATTGTGGTAATGTACAGAACAAAAAATAGAACAATTTTATCTCTGTCCAAATATATATGGACCTAACTGTAGGTATATTACATGATTGGTTAAGAAAAATAAAACAATCATGATTAAAATAAATGGTGAATAGGATATATATATGAATAACCCCCTCCTAAGTGAAGTGGTGAGATAAGAAGAGCTGAGGCATGCGCAAAGAACACGGCCAAGCGGCAAAAAAGAGTGTGAGTCCCGAGACATGCGCGAGATCGGTAATCTGCAGGGAAGTTAGACTAAGTCCAATGACATGCGCAGTATGGCTGAACTATGGAGCTTAGACATGGGCTAGTGGTGAGAAGAACAAGTCAGTGTTCATGCACAGAAGCGCTGAGAGAAGGAAAGAGGGCGTGTATAGCGTGGCTGCCAGGTAAAAGGACGGGATCCCATAAATCAGAGCCTTCCTGACTTAGGTTTAATACCCAAATGGGAACATACTAGCGATACGCTTGTAATATCGGTGATGTCATCGGCAGAAGCCTTATAGAGTCATTCCCGTCCCTTTCAAACACATTCTGCCCGATTCCCCTGAAGACGCCAGTTTAACTGGTGAAACATGTCGGGGGGCAGCGTTTGAATTTTAATATAGCCAGTACACATAGAGAATAATGGAGTACTCCGGAGACAGCTCATTGTTAAAGTGCAGGGATTGATAGACAGTGAGCCATGTACTAGCGCGCAGAAACCGGCTCATTGCCCCCTAGCTAGAGAAAGTAAGCTGTGAGTCAAACAGTGGTTACTAGAGAGAAGGACACAAAGAAACTATGTGACACAGCTGATAGTTTTATATTTATTTTGTATGGTGACATTTTAAACAATGGAGCTAATAAATGTTACATTTTAATGATTGGCACATGAAACAAAGTGTCAGAACTTGAACCCAAGGATTCCTGTGTCCCAGTGTCACTACCAGAGTTTTGAGGAGTTCTCACAGCTCTGTTTCTCCGCCCCTGTGATGAGGTCTTTACTTTCATTTTCACTCCTTTCCCTCTTCCCAGCTGTTCCTTCTCTGATTGATTCCTCTTCCTTTAAATCACCCCTCTTCCTGTTTCACCTTGCGGGTTATATTTCTCATCTTGAGTTGTGTCAGCCGCTGGAGTATCTACACTGCTGTGGTCTCTTTACACTGGACGTGTGTTTTGCTGAAGCAAGCAACATCAGATATTGTCTGCTGAGATTGGATCTGTCTTCATTGCTGCTGCAGCCCCTACAGATAAGTTTGCAGACATTGTTGGTTTTGTTTATTTGCTGACTGGATCCGAGGCGACCCCGGTTCCGTCCGTATACTGAGCAGGGAGCCGGTGGCCATGCCCCCCCCCCCCTTCTATCATAGGGGTTTCAGGTCTCACTCAGCCTTAGGTACGCGGGCATGCCTCGACCAACCATCAGGGTCTGGGCATGTGCATAGCAGCGCAGGGAGAGCTCTTAGGGTCTGACAGGGGTTACCTTTTATGCTCCCTAGTTTGGGTCCGCTCAGTAGCTTGTGCACTGATTGTACTCCTGTTGTTCGCATATACCCGTGACACCCAGGCTGCAGCTCTTCCAACTGAGCTATTCAGCTTTCTGGACAGCTCCTGTGCTGAACTGAAGCCTAGTTTCCCATACCTCTGGTTTCAGTTCCCGCCTCCCTGGTTTGCTCCACCCTGTTCCCTGATTTAACATCCTATTTAAACCCAGCCTTGCACTTTCTGCCTTGCGAAATTATTGTGCTCTGAGCCTGTAATCAAGCTAATCTCTTCTGCTCTGCTGCAAATACTGACGCTCATCTTGTCAATCGACCACTGGCTTCCTCCTGACTACGTTATCGGCTTTGCAATTACCGCAACTACCGTGTAGTTGCAATAAAAGACTCAGAATCAGACCTGGACTGTTACACAAAGAGGCGTTTATTAGTCTTATGGACCATTTGTAAATATATAATGGTGTGTCTAAGAGCGCAAGCTGAGCATTAATTTAGCAAAATACCTGTGCTGTGAAGATACTCACCCTTTGATAAATGATTTGAGATCACTGTATGGGTACCTCAGATCTCTGAAAATGTGATTTAGCACCCGAAAAACCATTCCAGCAAAAGCTGCGCTCCTTCCCGTCTGAGCCCTGCCATGTGCCCATACAGCAGCTTACGTCCACATTTATAGCATTTCTGTAGCCAGTGGAACCTGCCTTTGCATTCAAGTAGAGTGGTGTGAGTCTCAAATAACATGAGCTGGGTGCAACATATTGGACACTGAAATGCCATACCTGTGGTTAAATTGCAATTTTTATTTTATTTGCACAGTCCGCTGCTAATTCCTGTGGTATCAAAATACTCATTCCACCTCATAATGTGGTCACTTTTTAGGGGTTCCATTTATTATTTCACTCCAGAGCCTCTACAGTTGTAAGCACGAACCGTGTAAATCCCCACATTGGACCTGAAAATGCATATGGTGCTCTTTTACTCCTGAGCCCTCTCCTATGTTCAGGCAGAACAACAGGGCCATGTTTAGGTCTTTTCTTACACCAGGAAGCCTAGTATAATAATATGAGGGCTTGCTGTTCACACATGTTGGACACAAAATATTGGGCAGTGAAATGGCATATCTGTGGAAAAATTGCATTTTTCACTTTGCCACATCTGCTGTAAATTCTCTGAGGGTGGGGTTTCCAAAATAGGGTCACTTTTTGGCGGTTTCTTGTTTATATTTCAACTCAGTCTCTGCAGTTGTTGTCCAGTGCTGTATAAATCACCAAAGTAGGCCTCAAACGCACATGGTGCTCTTTTACTTTTGAACCCAGCAGTGTGCCCAAACAGCAGTTTACAACCACATACAGGGTATTGTCATACTCAGGAAAAATCGTTTTTCATCTTTTCTCTTATTACCACTTGTAAAAATGAAACATTTGAGGCTAAAAGTACATATAATTGAAATACAATGTAATTTTTAATTTCATGTCCCATTCATAAAAAAATGTATGAAGTGGGGTCCAGCCAATCCCTATACCCCTAGGTGAATTCCTTAAAGGGTTTAGTTTGCAAAATGGGTTATCTTTTGGGGGGTTTTAAACTGTAGGGGTACCTCAGGGGCCCTGCAAATGGGACTTGACCCTCGACCATCCCAGCAAAATCTGCTCTCCAAAAGCCAAATAGCGCTCTATCCCTTCTGAGCCCTGCGCTGTGCCCATACAGCAGTTTATAAGCACAAATGGGGTCTTGCTTTATTCAGGCGAAAGCGGGTAACACATTTTGGGTGTTTGTTCTTCTGTTACCCCTCTTGAAAATGAAATATATGGATCTAAAGCAACATATTATTGGAAAAAAAAATTTTTTTTTTACTTTCACAGCCAAAGTGTTTCTAGATTCTGTATGCCTGTGGGGTCAAAACATTCCCTGCTCCCCTCAATAAACTTCTTGAGGGGTATAGTTTCCACAGTGAATTCACTTTTTGGGGGTTTCCACTGTAATGTATCTCAGGATCTCTTCAAATGCAAATGGAGCCCAAAAACCATTCCAGCATAATCTGCCCTCCAAAAGACAAATGGCACTCCCTTCCTTCTGAGCCCTGTGTTGTGCCCATACAGCAGTTTACAGCCACATATGCCATGTTGCCATATTTAGGAAAAAATGGTTAACACACCTAAACGTATTTTCTTTCCGTGTCAATTCCGTTTTTTTTTTGCAGACCGTATGCAGAACCATTCATTTCAATGGGTCATGTGCATTCTGCTTCCGTTCCGTAGAAAAATAGAACCTGTCCTATTATTGTATGCAAATCACGTTCCGTGGCTCCATTCAAGTCAATGGTTCTGCAAAAAAAAACTGAATGCATACGGACTGCAACTGTATGTCATCTGTATGTCATCCGTTTTTGCGGAACCATCTGTTCTACATTTTATGCCCAGCCCACTTTTGCCACGTGCTTAGGGTTTACAAATATTGGCTGAGCACATGTGCAGGAAAGGGACTAAGGCCTAGATTAGCTGCTGACCAGAGTTTGGAAGATGGATGTAGAGAGCCTAATTTCTCTTATACAAAAATTAGGTCAACATATTACCCAGACACTACTGAGGTCACTAATCATACTGGTATAAAGTAGAACTGGCTTAGTCGCCCATAGCAAAGAATCAGATGACACCTTTCTTTTTCAAAAGGAGCTGTCTAAACTGAAAGGTTTGAAATTAATGTTTGCTATGGGCAACTAAGCCAGTTCTACTTTACAACAGTTCAGTTAATGACCCCAGATATTTACACATAACAAAGTGAGTCTAATACACTTAATCCGTTCGCTACCAGCGCCGTACATGTATGGTGCTGGAGCAATGTGTAAACATGGCGCCCGCTCGCACGTGCAGCGGGCGCCATGGCCGGCAGATCTCTGCTGCTTCAAATAGCAGAGACCTGCGACTAATTACCGTGACCGGCAATAATGCTGATCGCGGTAATTAAATGCTCTAGATGCCGTGACCAAGTGAGATCAAGGCATCTAAATGCGCAAAAAACCCGGAAGCAGGCTTCCTACCGATGCCCCGTGTGGCCAATTGGGGCATCGGTAGTTGCGCTTAACACTTTCAGCCTCGGTGACAAGGCGGAAAGTGTTCATGCTGCAATTCTTATTTTGGCCACCAGATGGCAGGCCAGGATAAGAAATGAGCAATATTGCGTTTAAATGGCATTTTAAAAATCCTTGATAGAACAAAATTAAAAATTAAAAAACATAATTTATGGGCTCATATATGAGCCACAAAATCATTAATTTTTTTTTTAAATGTTAAAAAACTTAAAAAAATAACAGTTTAACCAGTCCCCGACCGCCGTACGCAGGATTGCGTCCTGCGGGCGGCCAGGATCTTCTGTTTGGACGCGCCGGGGCGTCATCTCGCGAGACGCGAGAGTTCCTGTGAACGCGCGCGCGTTCACAGTGAAGCGCGGCTCGAGAGTTGGACTACAGCCTGCCAGCGATGATCAATCGCTGGCAGGCTGTAGATGCGATATAAATCGCATCAAACAGCTATATCAGACGCTGTTTTATGAACAGCGTCTGATATAGCTGCTACCTGGTCCTCTGGTGGTCCCATTTTCTGGGATCGACCACCAGAGGACCAGGTAACACAGTAAAAGTTGCACCAAACACTACACTTACCCCCCTCACCTATTAACCCCTTGATCACCCCATCTAGACCCCTGATCACCCCCTGTCATTGATCACACCCTTGTAAGGCTTTATTCAGACGTCCATATGTGTTTTGCGGATCCGTGGATTCACGGATCCGTGGATTCACGGATCCGCTGATTCACGGATCCGCGGATCCGATCCGCAGATCCTCAAAACACGGACACCGGCAATGTGCTTTCCGCATTTTGCAGATCCGCACATTGCCAGAACTATATAGAAAATGCTTTTCTTGTCCGCAATTGCGGACAAGAATAGGACATGTTCTATATTTTTGCGGAACGGAAGTGCAGACCTGGAGCGCGGATCCGTAATTCCGGATCCGAGCGGGACAAAGTCTGTCCCCATAGAAATGAATGGGTCCACAATTCCGTTCCGCAAACAGAATTTCGGACGTGTGAATGGGGCATAAGGGTCCCTTATCACCGCCAGTTAGTTAGCTACTTGTTAGGTAGCTAGCGCCCAGCCCACCGCACCGCAGTCACTGATTTTGGCAGAGATTTTTTCATCCACATTGATCGATGCGAATGAAAAAATCTGTGCCGTTCATTTTTTTTTTTCAGCGCAGAGGCTGAACGGAAAAAAATCTCATTACCCGTATGCTCAATATACGGAGAATCGCAGAAACTCCTAATGCTGGCCATACGTGTAATGATTGCGGAGACCCTCAAATGCCAGGGCAGTACAAAAACCCCACATGTGACCCCATTTTAGAAAGAAGACACCCCAAGGTATTCTGTGAGGGGTATGGCGAGTTCATGGAAAATTTTATTTTTGTCACAAGTTAGTGGAATATGAGACTGTAAAAAAAAAAAAAAAAACAATTTCCGCTAACTTGTGCCAAATTTTTTTTTCTGTGAACTCGCCATGCCCCTCACGGAATACCTTGGGGTGTCTTCTTTCCACAATGGGGTCACATGTGGGGTATTTATACTCACCTGGCATTTTAGGGGTCCTAAAGCGTGAGAATCCAAATGCGTAAAAATGGCCTGTGAAATCCTAAAGGTACTCATTGGTTTTAGGGCCTTTGCGCATCTTGGCTGCAAAAAGTGTCACTCATGTGGTATCGCCGTACTCAGGAGAAGTAGGGCAATGTGTTTTAGGGTGTATTTTTACATATACCCATACTGGGTGTGAGAAATATCGCTGTAAACGACAACTTTTACATTTTTTATTCAAAGTTGTCAATATACAGAGATATTTCTCTCACCCAGCATGGGTATATGTAAAAATACACCTAAACACATCGCCCTACTTCTCCTGAGTACGGCGATACTACATGTGTGACACTTTTTGCAGGCAAGATGCGCAAGGCCCAAATTCAATGAGTACCTTTAGGAGGGCATTTTTACGCATTTTCTTCTCACGCTTTAGGGCCCTAAAATGCCAGGGCAGTATAAATACCCCACATGTGACCCCATTTTGGAAAGAAGACACCCCAAGGTATTCGCTGAGGGCATAATGAGTTCATGAAAAATTAAACTTTTGTCAAAAGTTAGCGGAAAGGGAGACTTTGTGAGAAAAACAATAAAAATCAATTTCCACTAACTTGTGCCAAAAAAAAATATTCTATGAACTCGCCATGCCCCTCATGGAATACCTGGGGTGTCTTCTTTCAAAAATGGGGTCACACGTGAGGTATTTCTACTGCCCTGGCATTTTAGGGGCCCTAAAGCGTGAGAAGAAAATGCGTAAAAATGCCCTCCTAAAAGGTACTCATTGGAATTTGGGCCCTTGCGCATCTTGCCTGCAAAAAGTGTCACACATGTGGTATCGCCGTACTCAGGAGAAGTAGGCGATGTGTTTTGGGGTGTATTTTACATATACCCATGCTGGGTGAGAGAAATATCTCTGTATATTGACAACTTTGAATAAAAAATGTAAAAAGTTGTCGTTTACAGCGATATTTCTCACACGCAGCATGGGTATATGTAAAATACACCCAAACACATTGCCCTACTTCTCCTGAGTACGGCGATACCACATGAGTGACACTTTTCTGCAGCCAAGATGCGCAAAGGGGCCCTAAAACCAATGAGTACCTTTAGGATTTCACAGGCCATTTTTATGCATTTGGATTCTCACACTTTAGGGGCCCCTAAAATGCCAGGTGAGTATAAATACCCCACATGTGACCCCATTTTGGAAAGAAGACACCCCAAGGTATTCTGTGAGGGGCATAGTGAGTCCACAGAATTTTTATTTTTTGGCACAAGTCAGCGGAAATTGTTTTTTTTTGTTTTTTTTGTTTTTACAAAGTCTCATATTCCACTAACTTGTGACAAAAAATAAAATTTTACATGAACTCACCATACCCCTCACAGAATACCTTGGGGTGTCTTCTTTCTAAAATGGGGTCACATGTGGGGTATTTATGCTGTCCTGGCATTTTAGGGGCCCCTAAAGGGTGAGAAGAAGTCTGGAATCCAAATGCGTAAAAATGCCCTGTGAAATCCTAAAGGTACTCATTGGTTTAGGGCCCTTTGCACCCAGGCTGCAAAAAGTGGCACACATGGTATCGCCGTACTCAGGAGAGTAGGGCAATGTGTTTTGGGGTGTATTTTATATATACCCATACTTTGTGTGAAAAATATCTCTGTAAACGACAACTTTTAAAAAATTTTATACAAAGTTGACAATTTACAGAGATATTTCTCTCACCCAACATGGGTATATGTAAAAATACACCCCAAAACACATTGCCCTACTTCTCCTGAGTACGGCGATACCACATAAGTGCCGCTTTTGCAGCCTGGATGCAAAGGCCCAAATTCCAACGAGTACCTTTAGGTTTTACATGGCGGCTCACAATTTAGCCCCGCCCAAAATGCCAGAACAGTAAACACACCCCACAAATGACCCCATTTCGGAAAGTAGACACCCCAAGGTATTCACTGAGGGCATAGTGAGTCCGTCTGAGATTTTTTTTTTTTTTTGCCAGAAGTTATCAGAAATTGAAACTTTTTTTTTTTCTCAGAAAGTGTCAATTTCCGCTAACTTGTGAAAAAAAATGAAATGATACATGAACTCACCAAGCCCCTCCGCGAATACTTTGGGGTGTCTTCTTTCTAAAATGGTGTCATTTGGGGGGTATTTATACTATCCTGACATTCTAGCACCTGAAGAAACATGACAGGTGCTCAAAGTCAGAGCTGCTTCAAAATGCCGAAATTCACTTTTTTGCACCATAGTTTGTAAACGCTATAACTTTTACCCAAACCAATAAATATACACTTATTGGATTTTTTTATCAAAGACATGTAGAACAATAAATTTAGAGAAAAATTTATATAGAAATGTAGTTTTTTTGAAAAATTTTACAACAGAAAGTGAAAAATGTCATTTTTTTGCAAAAATTTCGGTAATTTTTGATTAATAGCAAAAAAAGTAAAAATGTCAGCAGCAATGAAATACCACCAAATGAAAGCTCTATTAGTGAGAAGAAAAGGAGGTAAAATTCATTTGGGTGGTAAGTTGTATGACGGAGCAATAAACGGTGAAAGTAGTGTAGTGCGGAATTGTAAAAAGTGGCCTGGTCATTAAGGGTGTTTAAGCTAGGGGGGCTGAAGTGGTTAAATCACCCCCCTTTCCGTATAATTAAAAAAATATATACCTAAATAACAATAAATATAAACATCATGGGTATCACCGCGACTGAGAACGTCCAATATGACGAATGTCATAACGGAAAGAGGGTTAAAATGGCCGATTTGCCATTTTTTAATTGCTTCTCTTACCCCAAAAAGTAATAAAATGTGATCAAAAAGTCATGCACACTCCAAAGTGGTATCAATAAAAACTACAGATTGTTCCGCCAAAAATGAGCTTCTAAACAGCACAGTAGACATAAGTATAAAAAAGTTATAGGGATGTAAAAAAATATATATCAAAAATTAAATTTATTTTTACACTATTTAGACATAAAGAACATATACATATGGGGTATCATTTATACTGACCCAGAGAATAAAGGGCATGGGTCAATTTTGCCGTAAACGAAAAGCTGTGGGAACAAAAAACGTTAAACGGTGGAAAAATTGCATTTTTTTCCAATTCCACCCTATTTGGAATTTTTTTTACCACTTCCCACTACATTTTATGCCATAATTAATGGTGGCATTAGGAAATAAAATCTGTCCCGCAAAAAATAAGCCCTCATACAGCTATGTGACCGGAAATATAAAAAAGTTATGGCTCAAGGAGAATAGGGAAGAAAAATGAAAACGCAAAAACTAAAAAACTTCTGGTATCCTAAGGGATAATATCCAAAATAGTATGAACACATGATTTAGAGAACCATTGCAATAAATATACATACCTCAGCGTAACGATGAGCCGTTCCTCTGGAGAAATGCAGCACCTCATATTTGTGTCCTGGTAGGTGAGGCCAGGGCACAGAGACGCTAACAAAATGTCAAAACTACTCACAGACATATGACAAAACCCATGAAATTTCTCAGGATGCTGTCGCAAATCCATGTACAGCGTGTGAAAGTGGCCCTTCCTGCTCCGCTGAGAGACAATTGGGTGAACCCACTGCCCCTTCTCCTCGGTTCGTTGGTCAGCATAGTTGGCTGCTGTACATCGTGCCGAGAAAGCAGCCAGCACAGGAGGAACTCTTCCTCAAAGTCGTCAGCCATGATACAACAGATAGCCAAAGTCAGAAACAAATGCCAGCAAAACACCAACTTCTAACAAAGCTCTCAATGCTGCAAAAAGCTGAATAAAATGGAGTCTGGACAATGGGGGTCATTTATTATTAGATATCTGTCGCAGATTCGGCCTGCGAAGGGGATTTGTGGCCAAATCGGTGACTTTTCCCCGCTCACGCTAGATCTAATAAAAGGAGGGCAGGGATGGGCCGGCCAACCCGTCTCATTTATCATTGTCTACGCCTGTTTTAGGTGAAGAAAATTATCTAAATCTTGGCTAGCAAGGAAGCTAGCTGGCGTAGATTTAGACAGTCAGTGGATGTGCCTAAGTTATGTAGATGCCAGCTCCTCTACATAACTATGGCCAACATCTAAAACACCGGTCTTAATAAATGATCCCATATGCAGAGGCTCCATAAGAACTAATGTGCATCAGTGTCTATTCATTGAGGAGGACAGAAGCTGCTCAACAATACATCCGTGCGCTTCCGGGTATTTGCTCCTTCGGATGCTGTGGTCATGTTTAACCACTGCATCTGAAGGGCTAAGTGTCCACGACTGGCATTACCGCCAGTGGTGGACATTAGTCCCAGGTGCCTGCTGTTTAAAACAGCAGGTACCCGGCAGCTATGGCGCCTGGTCCGCTCGTGAGCGGGTGCCATCTTTAAAATCCTGGCCAGAGAGGCGTATATGAGCAAGGGCCAGAACATCATCCCTGGCTAATTTACTATCATTTACACATAAGTGAAAATTTTGGCAAAAAATGATGCCACTCAGGGAGTGACATAGTTTTTCACTCCAGGTGCAGGGACTGCTGTAGTCGGATGCACTTAATTTATGATGAGGCACATGTAAAATAAATTAGGCACATCTTCTGGCAGCGCGGGGGGGGGGAATCAAAGACCAACGATAGAGACAGGCCTTTGTAAATGACCCCCCGCCACGTGAACTGAAAAATTCTCTTTTGACGGTAGACTTACAAAAACTGCATGTAAAACTGTGTGAACTATGCTCTCACATTTCACATTGGCAGACACCTGAAAACTGGACTTGAAGATCAGCCACAGGGCATTTCATTTCCCAAATTGCTCCTATTGTTCCCTAGGCTCCAGAGATGAGGAGCTTTCCTTTGGTGACTGCTCAGGTTACTTTCTGTGCAGTTTCCTGATACTTTGTCACTTTTTCGCACAGGGCTGTTATATGGAGTGTAATGATGGGAGGTGAGTGTTGTAACCATCCATTACATTCCTCTATAGTAGGAACAGCTGATTGTCTCCCAGGGAACGGCTTCTAGCCAGGGGAGATTTCTGGGAGAAGCAGAGAGCAGGAGCAGTGTGAACAGAGGAGCAGTGAGGACACAGGAGCAGTGTGAACAGAGGAGCAGTGAGGACACAGGAGCAGTGTGAACAGAGGAGCAGTGAGGACACAGGAGCAGTGAAGGCAGAAGAACAGTGACAGCAGAGGAGCAGTGAGGGTAGAAGAGCAGTGGGAGCAGAGAACCAGTGAGGGAAGAGGAGTAGTGTGAACAGAGTAGTAGTGAGGGCAGAAGAACAGTGAAGAGAGAGGAGCAGTGAGGACTGCACCTCCTGTATGTGATCACACCTCCTGCTGCTCTAGGATCGTCTCACAAGGCACCTGGCTGCAGTCCTTAGGGTGATCGTTTCCTGGAGAGACCTTGGAGGAGAATAAACCCAGACTTGTGATCACAGGTAATGTCACTTCTTACAGATGTAACACATAAGACTTGGTTGCTATATGTACTCAGAACATTTTTGCATATTGGATGTGTGCTCTGCACAATATACAAGCCCCTAACTAAACTGCATAGGACAGATTGCTACATGTATGTACTATACATGCAACAATATTTATGGTGTATTATATGTAGGTATATATGTGACTCTACTGTACCGTATACAGTGTTGACAATTCATAAGTAATGTATTACCCAAGATTAATATTACATATAATCACATATGTTTGAGTACTGGATACCATGTAGACTTATATGTAAGCTTATATACGGTATGTGCTGTGATATGTAAAAGTGATGTATATGTGAAATGTATATGAGTCTGTAGTCTATATGCAATGTGCTATACCTGATTCATATTATATCATATATACAGTATATACATGTGAGTCAGTACAGTCTGTATGCAATGTGCTATACCTGATTAATATCTAATTTACAGTATATCTTTATATAGTTATGCAGTGTCTATATACATATATCTATATTTAATCACACTGTATTCTGATAGTGATCTGCACCATATAAATAACATTTTACTATAAATTTGCGCCATATACACAGTAAACGTTTTATCCGCCATTTAGTCATTCTGATTTTTCAGCCTTTGATTCTGTCACCGATTTAGTGCAACGTGTAAAATCTGTAAAGTCCATCTATAATAGCAGCGAGCAGCAGCTATCACACGAGACTTACGGTCATTGGAGCTGTGTGACATGAATCAAACTGTCATGAAACGCGCCTCTTGCGTGCCAAGTTATGAAGAGGTAAGGCAGAACTTCATGAAGTCGCGAGTCATGAATGCTACCGTCCAGTGACTTTTGGTCTTTAAACCATTGTGCGGTAAACTCTGCGAGCAACCACATCCTTACTGGTGAACCCCATGTGTACTTCTACAGAATGTGTGATATTCTGGTACCTGTCCTGTTAACGCGGGGTTAAAGTCATTGACTATATATCTGCGTATGTCATAAGAGTGATATTGCTTTCACTTTAAGGAAACGTTCAGAGTCTGGCTACACGGCAACATGTGTCACAGAAAAGTCGCGCAACATTTTTGGTGATGATAATTAATGGTGTTTCAGTGCTACATGCTGCGACTGCAACGCAACAGTCGCTAAAAATCCATCCAAGTCGGATTATATTTGCGACTGTCGCATCACAGTCGCAGCATGTCGCCATTGACTATCATTACAAAAAATGTTGTGAGACTTTTCCGTGACAAGACATCACGCAACACATGTCACAGTGTACCCGGACCCTAAGACCTGCACAATAACTAGCCTTTGAGAACACTTTTCCAGATTGTATATAGATACACCCTATTAAAAGAGAAGTAAATTTGTATATACATTGGGGGCGATTTATCAAAACTAGTTGCTCACGACCGTTGGGGCTCATGCACACGACCGTTGGGGCTCATGCACACGACCGTTGGGTGTTATGTGGTCTGCAGATGGCAGATCCGAAAAACATGGATACCGGCCATGTGCATTCCGCATTTTGCGGAACGGCTGGACCCTAATAGAACAGTCCTATCCTTGTCCGTAATGTGGACAATAATAGGACATGTTGTATTTTTTTGCGGACATATGGACACAGAATGCACACAGAGCCAAAAACTAAAATGGAACGGACACTGAAAAAAAATACGTTCGTGTGCTTCAGTCCTTAGGCTAACCTTTCAGCAGGCTGTTCCAGAATAGGATGCTGGGAATCGGCTGGACACAAACTGTTGTACGCTGTGGCATTTGTCTGCTGTCCCAGTCGGGATCTGTAAACACTAGTGTGAAACTAGCCTTAGTTGCCCATTGCAACCAATCAGATTCCACGTTTCATTTTTAAATGTTCCTTTGGACAATGAGAGGTGGAATCTGATTGGTTGCTACGGGCAGTTTTCCTTTGCAGCAGTTTTGATAATTCCCCCATTGTATTAAGTTGCTTGTATCAATACAGCGTTATAACCCAGAATTTTGCTGGTTGTCATTGGAAATAGTGAACTAGCTTGATGCCAGACAGGTCCCTAGGTGTTGCACAGAAAAAAAGGGGGTCAGTCAGCACGTCCCTGTATGCAGGTGCACGTAGCCATGGCAAAATATGCATACAAACACAGAAATGCAACAGCACTCTGCAACCAGCACTCTGCCCTGCCTCTATGCTAGAAGCTATCAGAGGTCGTTAGTGTACATTTTGATCAAAAAGTAATAAGCCACTCGCCGCGCCAAGACCGCCTCTATGAGTAGTCCTAACGCTAAATCCTACCTGTTATGGGCCATGACAACCACATAGAATCCAGGGAGTGCGGGCCCAGCATGCATGCTGGATCCACCTTGCTTATTAACCCTTTTTGGTGCCATAACAGCCTCCATTAGATCAGGGGATGCAGGTACCAACATGCATGCTGAGCCCACTATGTACTCCTCCTGGAGCCAGGGCAGAGTGCTGTTGCATTTCTGTGTTTGTATGTATATTTTGCCATGGCTACGTGCACCTGAATACAGGGACGTGCTGACTGACCCCCCCTTGTGTTTCTGTGTAGTATATATTGGAGGTGTGGCGGCCTCCATTCAGTCGTGCACACCTGACTAGTTTGCCTGCCCTAGAGGCTGGTTTTAATCAGAGTATAAAACTGAACTTGCACTCATAGTACCTACTAATAGCCAATCTGGCTCCAGGAGGAGTACACAGAGGACCTAACACTAACCTACCTGTGCCATATGGGCAGTACCAGGGGCTAGTAGCGTAGTAGTGCACCTATTGTTCTAAATGTTTATTTGATAGATTCACTTACATCCACACATTTTGCTATCTGGTGTAGGCTGTCTATGTGGCACTTGTGGTCCGCTGCGGGCATCCTCCATTGTAGGCATTTCTTCCTGGGGATTGCCATTAGCAACGGACCACATGTGCAGGATTTGCTCTCCCGGTTATAAATACACAACTGCATCTGGGGTTGAGCATTTTCTGCTTTTTGAGATCACGTTATATTGTTTTGTAATTTGTGTGTCCGTACACGCAGCGGTCTGTGTGCGCAATTTACAGCAAATAATTGAGTTTTGTGATGCGATTTTTGTCTGCACAACAGGTACAAGTGAAGCACATGGTTTTTATATGCGTCTCCTGTACTTGCCACATGACTGAAAAGCACATCGCAAAATTGTATTGTATCCATGTATGGTTTTGCCAGCATGATTCCTGGCACTCCATGTACAGTCACCCTAAAAATTTAGGTAAGCTCGGAAACTGCAGAGAGCAATATATTCTTCCTGTACGAGATTACTGTATAGTGCCTGGTGTAAAGATAACTCTCTCCGAAATGCAAATCCCCGGAACAAGCTCTGCGTAGGACATTTTAGCAAGAAATACTGAAAGATTTCAGCTCTGAAGCCGTCAGAAACTCAGGATTAGGGCTCATGCACACGAACGTGTGTCGGCTATTCCGTACATTGGGGACCGCAATTGCGGTCCCTAATGCAAGGACAACATCTGTGTGGCTGTCACAGACGGATCCAGACCCATTCAACTTGAATGGGTCCGTGATCCATCCGTTCTGCAAAAAAGTAGTGCATTCACTCCTTTTTTATGTTGTGGAGGCACGGCCAGAAACACCACGGAGGCACTATGTAGTGCTTCCGTGGGGTTCCACTCTGTACTTCCGCACCTCATCTCCCAGATCGCGGACCCATTCAAGTGAATGAGTCCAGGATCCGTGATGCAGCATGCACATGGCCGGTGCCCGTGTATTGCGGACCCGCCGTATGTGGGCCACAATGCGGCCACGGGGGGCACACGATCGTGTACATGAGCCCTTAAGGTGCACTTACATGGAATTTTTTTGACAACACAGTCAACTCGGAATTTTTTTTACAGGTGAAACGCACGGAAATCACCACACTGTGGTCATTTTGCCATGTTTTTTTTTTTTTATGCTCTTAGATGACTGTGTGGTCAGAAAGGTCCCATGTAAATGCTCCCTCAGGCAAGTTCAGTAACGTACTGGTGTTCAAAGGTGGATGCATACATGAAGGTTAATGCCACGTAAAACATAAATACCAGGGTGGAGCGCCATATGTTGTTATCTAGGTCTGTTTCTCAGGGTTCACTCACACGCTGCAGAATTTGTTGCAGAAATTTCCACGACTGAAAACCAGTTCCATTCACCTGAATGTGCCTTGCAGAAATCCACAGGCTTGCTGCTCCAGTCTAATGAAGGGAACTGATTTTCAGTCACAGATATTTCTGCCACAAAATCCGCAGCCTAAGCTGCTACAATACTGTTTGATATAAATGTAAGAGAATAAAGGGTTGGTGATTTATAAAGATGCACAGTCCCATCTGGACAACTGTTTACCAAATCAAAACCATGGCGGGTCCAACCCCTAACCCCATACCATTTACCGTATTTTTCGACCTATATCTTAAAGGGGTTCTCTGGGAATTAAGAAAATGAAAATACTTAAATATTACTTTATTATAAATATATTCTCAAATCCCTTTCATCATTTATAATGGCTCATTTTGTCTGGGAAACAATCATCAGGGGAAACAAAATGGCCGCCGTCCTATTAGTTCTTTAGCTGAATTTCTGGGGAATTTAGTTCATGAGGAGACAAGAAGTCCAGAGAGGACGGACAGGACAGACTGTGGTAATGTGTTGCTGTGGTAATGGAGTCTGTAAACAAGTGCTGCTGCTCATTGCCATACCTCACCCTCCTCCTATGTGTCCTTATCATCCCCATTCCCCCAGAGATTCACCTGTATTCAGGATCATGATTCCTGACAGGCAGAGCAGAGAGAAGGATGAGGCAGCACTATGGCTTATTGTGGTGAAGTAACTTGTCCTCCTGTATGATTAGGACAGGTTTTGTGTCTACTAATAGGACGGTGGCCATTTTATTTCTCCTAGTGAGGGACGACGACGACTTTGATCCATTCTAATATACCAACATTTACACCTAGAAACATTTGTAAATGTTGGTGACTAACGACTCCAGGGGCTGGTCTAGTTTTTCCTCCAGGCGGACGGACTGCACAGCGCCGTACATTGTATAGCGGCTGTGCTTTGTATCACACTCAGTCCCATTCACTAAAATAGGGCTGAGTTGCTCAGAGGCCACGTGAACGTGACGTCACTGGCCTTGAAAAAACAAAGAGAAGGTGTCGGCACTCTCAGGAGCTCTGGTACCTTCTCAAACAGCTGATCTGTAGGGGTCTCCTGGGTGTCGGACCCCTAGCGATCAGATACTGACCACCTATCCTGAGGATAGGTCATCAGTTTTAAAATCTCGGAAAACCCCTTTAATGGCCGCATGGCACCTTCAGTACTGCGCGACCATTAGCACTGGACAGCGCAGACTCATTAGTTTAATTAGAGGCAGCTACGGCCTGTACAACTTCAGCAGCACTCTACTTCAGCGCAGCCGTGTCGCAACCGTACCATGACCGTGCGTGTTGGTCGTACCTTTAGTGCTCACTGTTAGCTTATGTAACACTAGTGCAGGCATTCACACCACTGCTATGTTTTGCTAATTATCCGTCGTCATGGATTATAATTTGCTTACTTTAATAAAACAGTCTATTAGATATCAGTTATTACATGGCACTCAGTCAGACTGGCTATCGGCCCCTGCAGTGGTTGTTTCATCTTTATTCCCTTTGAACCTTTGTCCTTAGGAATTGTAAATGAGGGCAGTCTTCTTGAACTGTGGACTAGAAATAGACTCTTTTATGGGGCGTTGGCCCTAATCAGCCTTTATTAACCATGCAGACTATTTATCTCTCTTTGGTTATGTCCACTCGTGACTGAAGGGCTTTACGTTCACACGACGGATTTTCCACGTTGATTTTTGGAGCATTTTCAATATCAAAATCTGCAAGCGTTCCGGTCTCACTGTAATTCCCAAAATCCCACTGTAGTCATCACGGTAAAAAAAAAAAGCGCCATGTTCATTGTTGGTGTGGATTCCACGTGGAAATTCCCATTGAAATCAGTGAGATGCATAAGTTCTCACATGGCATAGCTGCGGGGATTTTTTTTGGCCCCATAGAAATTAATGGGTCCACATCCGATCCGCACTTTTTGGCCGCAAATACGGTTGTGTGCATGAGACCTTAGCGTTCTGTTCATTCCCCAGTTAATATGAATCTTCTTTCTTGAGCCGGAGGATCACTTTAACTGCCCTTTCCTTTTGCTCCCAGGAGATAAGCTGCCCCATAGGAGTCTGGCAGCAGCATTTCCCCCATTCACTACAAATGCATACTCGGCTGAGTGTACGGGTGACAAAATGATTTCATGGCTTGGGGGTAGATTTCTTCACTAAAAAGTTGCCTTATTATGTTCTCATTCCAGAGTGAAGTGCTATTTGCAATATTCCACTCACAATGCACAAAGAGATCTTAGGATTTGATTTGAATTTTAAAGAGTTTTCTCTCACTTCAGCGAGTGGCATTTATTATGTAGAGGAAGTTAATACAAGGCACTTACTGATATATTGTTATTATCCATATTGCCTCCTTTGCTGGCTTCATTCGTTTTTCCATCACATTATACACTGCTCGTATCCATTTTTATGACCACCCTGCAATCCATCAGAGGTGGCCGTGCTTGCACATTATAAGAAAAGGCACCGAGAGACAATCCTTTAATTTTCAGCCATTCCTTTCTCTTGTGAACTTATTTGTGAAAGTGTCTTTTTTAACCTATTTTCTCTTCTTGGAACTGATTATTTGAATCGTAGAGGAAGGAAGTTGCCGCAAATCTGCTGTGTATTTGAATAAATCCTAATGTCTATCATGACTTTCATCCTGGTCTGCCTTGTGCCCTGCTCCAGTCCCTCTAGGGCTCTTCTCATGGGACAATACTAAAACTGCAGAAAGTCCTAGGAGGGAAGGAACCCCATGTTACCCTTCTCAGCTACCAGTTTAGGCTTGGGTCTAGCTTAGGGCTCTTTCACACTTTCGTATTTCTTTTCCGGCATAGAGTTCCGTCGTCGGGTCTCTATGCCGGAAAATTCCTGATCAGGATTATCCCCATGCATTCTGAATGGAGAGAAATCCGTTCAGGATACATCAGGATGTCTTCAGTTCAGGACCGGAACGTTTTTTGGCCGGAGAAAATACCGCAGCATGCTGTGCTTTTTGCTCCGGCCAAAAATCCTGAACACTTGCCACAAGGCCGGATCCGGAATTAACGCCCATTGAAAGGCATTAATCCAGATCTGGCCTTAAGCTAAACGTCGTTTCGGCGCATCTCCGGATCTGACGTTTAGCTTTTTCTGAATGGTTACCCTAGCAGCCAGGACGCTAAAGTCCTGGTTGCCATGGTAAAGTGTAGTGGGGAGCGGGGGATCAGTATCCATGCGCATGGGGCGCTCTGACGTCATTCTGGAGCGCCCCGGGAGCCGCACAGGCTGTAAGTATCTGCTCCCCCGCTCCCCACTACTACTATGGCAACCAGGACTTTAGTAGCGTCCTGGCTGCCGTAGTAACACTGAAAGCATTTTGAAGACTGATCAGTCTTCAAATGCTTTCAGTTCACTTGCGTTGTTACGGATCCGGCGGGCATTTCCGGTGACGGAAGTGCACGTCGGATCCTAACAACGCAAGTGTGAAAGAGGCCTTATTCATTTGACCCGTTTTGCTCCCAAAAGTATGCCAAATAGTGTCCTTTTGACAGTTTAATGTCTAGTTCCCATTCTTTTGGTATTGAATAATATACCTGTATGTGATGTAGTATCTTTATTTTTTACAGGACCTGATATACATTTAGATCTGTCCTTAAAAAAAAGTTCCAAAATGTACAGATAGCATACAAAGCAAAAAAAAAAAAAACACAAAACATAAAATCTAATACATATGCATACTGTTGCATCTCTTTTTTGCGGTATACATATATCTCAAGTGTATGCTCAAGATATGCATCCTAAGCAGTAAATCTGGCTACGTATATAGTGTTAGGTACCCGCTGCTATATCACTGTATACCTGGGCACATTTGTCATTCATGCCCCTAAGAAAGCCGTGTGAAAACCATGTAACTGATGTCACGTAATTGGGTGCCGTCTAGTTATCTTGCTAAAAGGTCTGAATGGAATTCTAAGAACTTGAAAGAAGACTGGCGGGTGTGGGGAGTACAATACAATCATAAAACAGGCCATATACAATGCATAGGCTGATTTTAGTGTAAGTATAAGGCCTCATGCACACGAAGTATTTTCTTTCCGTGTCCGTTCCGTTTTTTTGGCGGACCGTATTCGGAACCTCTTACTTCAATGGGTCCGCAAAAAAAAAACGGAAGTTACTCCATGTGCATTCCGTTTCCGTATGTCCGTATTTCCATGTCACAACAAAAAAATAGAACATGTCCTATTATTGTCCGCATTACAGACAAGGATAGTACTGTTCTATTAGGGGCCAGCTGTTCAGTTCCGCAAAATAAAGAATGCACATGGATGTCATCTGTATTTTTTGCGGATTGCAAAATACATACAGCATGAAAGAAAAAAGCACAACATGTGCTTTTCTCAGACTAGTCTGAGGAAAGCACATGTTGTGCTGAAACACGTCACTATGATGTAACATGTGACTGAATAAACCTGCATCCAGAAAACCTATACGTGAATGCCGGTCTTTTTCCTTCCATGCTGTCTACTGGGATGACCGCCCGCTGACACGTGCACCGCTAACTCCAGAGACCAGTGCCGACCATCCAGTGTTACACTGCAAAATACATACAGTCGTGTGCATGAGCCCTTATGGTCTACAGCTGGTAGCATTCCCTTTTGTAAAACAATAACTCCAAACATAGCTGTCCATCAGCAGAAGGTTAAATCCTGGAATGATTCCTCGGCACTCATGTAAAACGTCTTGTGTTTATTTATGGGGCTTTAAAACCATCAAATAAAAAAGACATAAAATGATACACGTTTCAAATGTAACAAACCATTCTTCCTCACGGCATACATACTCCGGTCTGAATACACCTTTAGGCTCCATTCACACGTCCGCAATGTCGTCCGCATGTATTCTGCGGAATACATGCGGACCCATTGACTGTGAATGGGGCACGGAACGATGCGGAGAGCACACACTGTGCTCTCTGCATCAGTTTTTTCGGAGAGCGGCGCCGATCTTACGGCCGCAGCTCCGCAAAAAAGTAGAGCATGTCCTATTCTTGCCCGCAATTGCGGACAAGAATAGACATTTCTATGGGGCTGCCGGCCGGGTGTGTTTTGCGGATCCATAAACACTACGGACGTGTGAATAAGGCCTTATAGCATGCTTCCCCATAGGGTCACCTCACCCGGAAGGTGGAGTCAGCCAGCTCAGGTGAATAAAATCAAAGAAGCAAAGCCCATGATGAGTGGACGGAAGCTGCTATGGCTCCAAACTGTTTAGTCAGGATAACAAATCAATGGACAAAACCTCTAGACATCTAAACATCTGACATTTCATGCATGGTGCACATCATGGCTAATATAGATACATGAGGGTCACACGTATACTATCTAATCAGGAAAACAGATCTACGGGGGGAAAAAACATAGCAACCAGAAACAAAATCTGAAATTTCATGTATGATGTAATATTGCATATCATAGCTAGTCCTTACGTAGATTTATACCATCAGGCGATCTGGTGTTTACTTTCCAGATCCAATAACTTTCTCTATTACGGACTTTATGTTCCCATGCATGTTCCTGGCCGAGTTTTCCGCGTTCTCCGATCCTATTCCTTTCAGTGCTTCTATGCTGCCGGCATGAATCTGTGTAAATGTTGGGAGGCTGCGGAAGCATTGTGGGTTCCTGGGTTTAGAATATCCCATATGTGCCCCCCTATTCTCTCCCTCAGCTGACGTGCTGGCACTGTATACAGTATATAATGTGTGGATGCACAATGGATAAAAGGTTTTATAGTGTGATTGCTCTGCAGTTGTTGATTTTATTAGACTCGTTTTTATCACATGCTTGCATCGTGCACAGCGGGCACTCCGCATGCATATGATCCTTTAGTGCAGAGCCTCATATTGTCGGTTTTATTATTTTTTGGGAACATACTTGGTGCTATCATGTTACCTGCTATCATGAATGTTAAGCCACGTACATACAACCATGACTTAGGCCTCATGCACACAAAGTATTTTCTTTCCGTGTCCACTCCGTTTCTTTTCCGTACCGTATACGGAACCATTCATTTCAATGGGTCAGCAAAAAAAACGGAAGTCACTCAGTGTGCATTTCGTTTCTGTATTTCCATTCCGCAAAAAAATAGAACATGTCCTATTATTGTCTGCATTACGGACAAGGATAGTACTGTTCTATTAGGGGCCAGCTGTTCCGTTCCGCAAAATACGGAATGCACATAGGCATCATCCGTATTTTTTGCGATCCGTTTTCACGGATCGTTTGTTCCGGTTTTTATTTCCGTAGTTTTTCCGTTCCATTTCTGTTCCGTATTTCCTCAAAAACATCTTCGCATGGTTTCCATATGCAATCCGTTTTTTGCGGATCACAAACGGAAACATCAAATTTGTAACCATGACAGTAATGTACTGTAATGTTTGTAAACAGTAAACACATGGGCAAAGTGGGCACGGATCCGCAAAAAACAGATGACATACGGATTTGTTCCGTATGCATTCCGTATTTTTTGCGGACCCATTGACTTGAATTGAGCAACGGAACGTTATTTGCGGACAATAATAGGACATGTTCTATCTTTTAGCGGAACGGATATATGGAAACGGAATGTACACGGAGTATATTCCTTTTTCTTTTTACGAAACTATTGAAATGAATAGTTCTACATACAGACCGCAAACAGAAACTGCAAAAAACGGAACGGAAAAAAGCTGTAGCCTGCTCTCACTGCATTCATTGATAGCCATCTGGCACCAGGAGAGGTATAGAGATGGCTCGGCATGCATATTGGTACCTGCACTCCCTAGATTTTATGGCGGACAGTATGGCACATAATAGATATTATTTGTGACAGGCGCAGCACTATGAAGTGCATTTTGCGCTGTGGCATTAGAAGAATTTGATATCTCTAACTTTTTAGTCAAACCAGACTGTCTATTACTCTGCTTGAGTTAATTCTTCTAGCGCGAGTCTATGGAAACTGTAGGCTTAAAGAGCACACCAAATGCTTGAAATAACTTCTTTAACTTAAAGAGGACCTTTCACCTGAAAATGCATGTGAAACTGAAGACATACCCTTACTTGCCTGTCCCCCGTGGTGCTTATTCAGCTCTTCTTTTTTCAATATGTGCCCCGTTTGTCCGCGGTGCCCCCCGCAATATCTCCCGCCGTGTATGCTAATGAGCCATACGGCTCAACTGGGCGGGCCTGCAAAAGTTCTCCCGGGCGTGTCTTTCTTCTCCCTGGCACGGAGCGCATCCAATCAGTGCGCGCCGCTCTTAGCCAGGGAGAAGAAGCTCCAGTTCTCTCGAGAACAGGAGCAATTTCATTCATCCTGCTGCCGGTGCCATCTTGGATTCCCGCGGCGAGCAGCGTCGGAGGCGGAAGCAGGATGGGTGAAATTGCTCCTGTTCTCGCGAGAACTGGAGCTTCTTCACCCTGGCTAAGAGCGGAGCGCACTAATTGGATGCGCTCCGTGCCAGGGAGAAGACAGACACGCCCAGGAGAACTTTTGCAGGACCGCCCAGTTGAGCCGAATGGCTCATTAGCATACACAGCGGGAGTTATTGCAGGGGGCACCGCGGACAAACGGGGGCACATATTGAAAAAAGAAGAGCTGATTAAGCACCACGGGGGACAGGCAAGTAAGGGTATGTCTTCAGTTTCACATGCATTTTCAGGTGAAAGGTCCTCTTTAACTTAACTTAATTAACTTCAACTTTTCTTCATATATAACACTGCCACCTCTGCAGCAGATAGTCCATGTACAAACATGTGTTGCATAAAGTATCACAAAATGGAGGTATGCATAAAATGGTGGTTTAACTGTTCAATCTTACCATTCAACATATGTAAATGGGTGACATATTTCTCTCTTCGGTATCTGTACTCTCACTCTAAGTTATTTAAGCACTTTATATTCTCTCTGAGAGATACCGTATATCAGAGGCTTAACCAATAGTTCTATTTGCGCAGTTTGTACGTAGTTTGGTCGCAGTTTGGTGGAACTATTTGGCCTCTTGTTCCCATAAAACACAGCTCTGACTAGATGTGTCTGTCTAGCTCCTCTTCTCTGGTCTAGTGACTCCAGAAGATTCTGCTAGGGGATTTCCCACACAGGCTCAGTGTGAGGCTGGCTGTGATTGGTTAAGACTCCTGGGCAGTAACAACAGTTTAACTCTATGCTTCCTGTTCATAATTCTGCTCTGTCATTGAGCTTACCTTACATTCAGTTACTGAATCTTAAAGACATATTATCTTTTCTGCTTCTGTGAACACAATATATAACTGTTATATGACATCCACAAACATGAAGTCACTGTAAATAACTCTCTTTCTGTCTCTAATATATAAACATAGGAACTGCCTTCAATTTATTGGCAAGTCTAGCTATATAAACATATAAGTCATATTAGCAACCTAGGACAGGTCTTAGCTGGCCAGCTACAGTATTTAGTTTTAGGTTCCCGTCTTATAGAGATCGGCTTGACACCCCCAGACCGGCCTAGATAATTTTGTACAAAACGTATTTGCCATGAATTTCAAATTTAAAGCGAACCTGTCACCTGGAATTCACATTATAAACCAATAAAAGTACCTTATAGCTGATGACCAGTGTGTTGTCCTCATGTTTTTTTCCGCTTTTCTGCACCTATAATTCATGAAAAAAACGTCTTTTAAACTGCTCTTTTTCTACAGACAAAGTCATGATAGAAGTCAAGGAGGCAGACACTCCTTGACTCCAGGATGTGCCTCCCCCGCCCTAACCCCGCCTCTCAGCAGTTTAATTGACACTCGGCTCCCTGGCCGGGACCGCGCTTGTACAGGCGGCGCATGCGCCGTCGCCCTCCTTTGCAGCGCGATCCTTTCGCTTATTCGCGCATGCGCCAATCCCCCGACGCCGGCCAGTCTTCTGTCGCTCACGCGCGCGCGCCCGGATCCTCAGGCTCCATGCGTCCATAAGCGAAAGGATCGCGCTTGACTCCGCGCTGCAAAGGAGGGCGACGGCACATGCGCCGCCTGTACAAGCGCGGTCCCGGCCAGGGAGCCGAGTGTCAATTAAACTGCTGAGAGGCGGGGTTAGGGCGGGGGGGGCACATCCTGGAGTCAAGGAGTGTCTGCCTCCTTGACTTCTATCATGACTTTGTCTGTAGAAAAAGAGCAGTTTAAAAGACGTTTTTTTCATGAATTAGAGGTGCAGAAAAGCGGAAAAAAACATGAGGACAACACACTGGTCATCAGCTATAAGGTACTTTTATTGGTTTATAATGTGAATTCCAGGTGACAGGTTCGCTTTAAAAAATAAGAGTAGCATTAGCACCAGAATATTTTCTATAACTATGGCATTATTGTACTTTATTTGTGTTTGCAGAGTGCTGTTGTATTGTGTTTTTTCAATGCATTAAAGGGCATCTGTCAGCAGGTTTGTACCTATGACACTGGCTGACCTGTTACATGTGCACTTGGCATCTGGAGGCATCTGTGTTGGTCCCATGTTCATATGTGCCTGCATTGCTGAGAAAAAATGATGTTTTAATATATGCAAATGAGCCTCTAGGAGCAACGGGGGAGTGGCTGTTACACCTAGAAGCTCTGCTCTCTCTGCAACTGCCGCGTCTTCTTCACTTTGATTGACAGGGCCAGGTGTGATGACATTTACACTGCCTGGCCCGGTCAATCAAAGTGGAGAGGGCGCAGCAGATGTAGAGAGAGCAGAGCCTCTAGGTGTAATGGCAACGCCCCCTTTGCTCCAAGAGGCTCATTTGCATATAATAAAACATCATTTTCTCAGTAATGCGGGCACATATGGACATGGGACCAACACAGATGCCCTTAGCTGCCAAGTGCACATGTAACAGGTCAGCCAGTGTCATAGGGACAAATCTGCTGACGCCCTTTAATATAGTGTGAATCCACCAAAATGGTAAGACTGACCTAAATTATGTCGTCCACCCCCCCACTCTCCCAATGGCAGATGTTGGGCGATATAAAGATGGGGCAGTTGGATTGCCAATCATTTTGCTTTTAGGGAGACAAGCTGCCACCAGGCTTCTTTCAGTGGCTCTTCCCACTGAGAACACATGCAGACTTGGCCAAGCCAAGCATGCATGTGCACAGTGAGTTTTGAGCAAAGTCTTTTAGCCAAACAGCTGTCTAAAACTTATGGCCAGTTTTACACTTGTGATAAAGTTTCTCGAAAGTCGTGCAATTTTTTGCAGCAACAGACTAATCCAGTGTAGCCTCTGCGTTTGCTTCTTAAGGCTATTACCTATATCTCTACACCTATAAGACTCTGCTAGCAAATACATTCTGCGCTGGACTATCATCACAGGCTATTAGTTTCCGTAAATACCTGCTTTACCGGTAGGACTTGCTGTAGGCAATGAGATCTCTATGGTTACACAAAGACACGAAGATACTGGAGAAGGTGAAAGCATGAAATGTCCACCAGTGAGACACTGGGGCATATTTATTAACGTAAATAGCCATGTAAAAAGCTTGTTTTTTTGTTAATACATTTTTACATACCTTTTTTTCAGTCCTATAGTGAAGCCTATGGGAAAATGCATGGAAAAAAAACACCACACCCTGAGCATGCAGCATTTTCAGAAAAAAAAAACAACCCTGAAAACATGCAGTGTATGTAGAGGGTTTTATATCTCTTTATTTACTGCCCACCGCATTTATAAAAACCAAGGCATATGCCAAAATTTCACTGCGCTAAGGGCCTATAAATGTTGAAATGATACATCGCGGTGTGTGCAGTAATGTTCACAAACCATTTGAAAATACAGCAATATGACCACATCATGTGTGTTCACCCTGCCAGGCAGTTTTAATTGTGCACCTCAAGCATAAAGAATTCCCACCAAATTCTTATTCCTTCATTTGCTAATATTTAACTTTTTATACATTATAAAATTTTCATAAATCTGGTAGTGCTACATTTTTTCTGCTAATGTTACACCTCTACAGCTACAAAATTTCTGACTAAATCCTACACACTCATGGTTATCGGTAAGATATTTGTAAAAAAAAAAAAAGTAAAAAAAAGTCTGCCGGTTTAGGTATAATGCCTACATTTTCTGCACAGTTTTCTAGCCTCTAGTATCCAGTGAATACATGACCGTCCACAAACAACTTGTTTCATGGCATTGGATCCAGTGCATGTATAATTTATATCCTTTTCTTCAGCTTTAGCGGCAAACAATTGTGGAAATGGATACATCTCATTAAATTATAACAACATGCAAAAACAAAACATAAATGAGATCAGATTTCCTCCGCAGCAAAAAAGAGCTACAACCATGATTTTACATAGGAGAAATGAAGGATTCACCGCCCAGAGTCTATTAGATTTCCTACAATGTAGAAGCTGGCCCAATAGAAACATTTTCCACAGACTGGATAAATCATTACTATAAGGTCTGCTTCCATTCTCCGTTTTTTGTGGATTGCACATTGACACATTAGTCTACACGGGGCAACAAAAAATGCGAACGGCACACGAACGGCAGCCACAAATGATAGAACTTGTCCGTTTTGCGGACATGGATACGCATTTTTTTCAATGGGGATCGGCAAAAGTGCTGGGTGCACACAGACCGCGATTTGCGGAACGCAAAATGGATACGGTCATATGCCTACATCAGTACCTTGTAGCAGGGGTGGACTGGGAACTAAAAGTGCCCCTGGAAAAAAAGGACAAAGTGGCCCCATGACACAGGGGGTCAAAATTGACAGAAGACGGGGCAACATAATTAGGCGGGGCCAACATATGTAGGCAGGGGCAACAGAAGTAGGCAGGGCCAGCAATATCATAGTGCAGAGCAATATACCACCCCAATATAGGTGGCCCAAAATACTGCCACCTGTGCCAGAATATTCAACTGTATCGCTGTCCTGAGGATGTCGATACAGTGGAATTCAGGAGGGAACCTGCGGCTGCTGGTCAGGTGCGTGAGAGAGAATCAGTTCATTATGAACCTAACAGGGCCATGAGGAGGGCTTGGGTGGCCCTCTTAGGCACCGGACCACGGGGAAATTTCCCTGTAGGGTTTATGGCCAATCCGCCCCTGCCTTGTAGGATTGCAGGGACGTGGATGTACTTGTGGGCCTATAGCAGGCTGTGGGTGGTATATTAGGGATCCTATGCATGAGTTATATAGCATGTCTCAGGTTTTACTGCAGGTTTTACTGGTTCCCCAGGTTATTTGTTAGTCAAGGTGGTAATTCCACCAGTGACAACAATGTTCTCTCCATGTCTCAGACACAGGCGGACATAGGGGCAGATATAACAGCTCCCCTGTAGCTCAGCTGCTTCACTTGTCTGTGAAGAGTGTGACACGGGGTAATCGAACCATGAAGTAGAATATTGGCTAGTATTGGGATGTTCAGGCTCGATATTCTATGTCGGGGATCAGCACCCCAGCTGTTCTGAAACTACCACTCCCAGAATCCTCTTTTCACTTCTATGGGAGTTACAAGAACATCAGAGTTAAGGCCCCTTGCACACGACAGTATTTTGCGGACCGTATACTGGCATTTTTTTCAGTTCAGTATACTGACAGTATACTGAACCATTCACTTCAATGGATCTGCAAAAAATACTGAAGTGTCTCCGTATGCCTTCTGTTTCCGTTTTTTCTGTTCCGTTTAAATATAGACCATGTCCTATTCTTTTCCGCAAATCACGTTCAGTGGCTTCATTCAAGTCAATGGGTCTGCAAAAAAAAACGGAAAGCATACTGAAGTGCATCCGTATGTCTTCCGTATCCGTTCCGTTTTTTGCGGAACCATGTATTGAAAATTTTAAGACCAGCCCAATTTTTTCTATGGTATTACTGTATACGCCAAACGGAAAAACGAAACGGAACAACGGAACCGAAACGGAAACAAAATGGAAGCAAAAAACGGAAAAACGGATCCGATAAAAACTGACCGCAAAACACTGAAAAAAAAATACGTTCGTGTGCAAGAGGCCTAAGTTTGCATGCTGGGAGTTGTAGTTTCACAGCAGCTGAAGTGCCGGAGGTTGCTGATCCCCGTTCTATGTAAATATGTGTTTTATACATTCCATATAGACTCTGCCTTTTATACTGGTCACCGAAGTCCAAGGTCTTTCTTAAGAGGGTTGTCTCAGTATTGAGGGGATTCCCTGCTCAGGAGTCAGGACTACTCTATGATCCAAAGCATAGAGATGCCGACAATGAATGTGTCTCACACTGTCGGATCCAACACGTCCATGTATTACATGGTCAACCATTAACTGGTCTGCTGTCTGCTGCTGGGGAAATGTATGGATGGCTGAACAGGATATCTAGATCTGGACCTGCGGTGATCCTTTTATGGGTCTTTTAAGGGTATAAATTATTCTTCATAATAGGCTAAAAAATGAACGTGGTGCTAGTATGCCAGGGCTTGTATGGATGAATGGAATAGGTCATCTCTGGGTACTTTCACACTAGTGGCACGGTAGTCCGTGCTGCCGCTAGTGAACGCGTGCCCCCGGACTACCGCTCCGGCCCCATTGTCTATAATGTGGGCAGCCCGGAGTTCCGGCGGCAGCACCGCAAACATGCCAGAATAAAGCTATGACATGTAGTTCCTTGCCAGATTTCCTTGCCGCTAGTGTGAAACTAGCCCTCAGTGCCATACTACAGGAGGCACGGTTATCACAAGGTTCTTCCTTTATCAGTGGTAAACACCCCTCAGTGTAATGTATAACATACCTCTTATCACTATGGGTATTTCTACATATTCCTAGGAATCCTCATTCATGTCATCTGCTACATAATAGCATTTCATTTGTAGATACGACTTAAGTACATTGTTACCAGATAAAGGTTATGTTTGTCTTAGCAAACAATGGCTGGATAGCTTTACAAGCACGAGAACTCATTCATCCCTCCCAGTTCAGTCATATTAGCATTCTTGTGACGAACGTAAAGTTACGGAAATAAGCCTTATGTTTAGGAATAGGCGACATTTAGGTTGTTCCACGGCTTGTACTTGTTTAGAAAATGTTTTTTTTCCTAGAAGCAGTGCTTCTCTTGCCCAGTGGCTGTACCTGGCATTGCATCTCAACCCTTTCCTATACTGTGGTTTCTGTCGGTGTACTGGCTATGGTGAAGCACACGCATGTCAGTTTCTGACCTCCCAAGCGTCCTTCTTTTGGAGGGACAGTCCCTATTTTTGATCCAAGTCTCCCTGTAGATCTTTTCTCTTTAAAGGGGTATTCCCATCACAGACATTGGGGGCATATCTCTAGGTGCATCTCACCTCTTCGACCCGCACCTTTTGCCAAGAACAGAGCATTGAGAGCGGTGGCTGGAGGACCCCAGGTTTCCAAGGGAACGGCCACCGCCAAGCTCCTTCCTCATACAAGTGAATAGGAATGCACCGCACTTGCGCGGCCACCGCTCCTATTCATTTGGGGCTGACGGAAATAGCCGAGCCAGCACTTTTCGGTGGCCCCATAGAAATTAACGGAGGGCAGCTGTGCATGCGCAATGCGCCCTCCGTAACTTTCGGGGCTCCGTTTTCAGTGTAGGTGCAGGTCCCACAGGTGGGACCCGCACTTATCGGACAGTGGGGGCATATCCTAGCGATATGCCCCCATTGTCTGCAATGGGACAACCCCTTTAAATGTCCCTCTTTTTGATCTGAGGGATATATGTGCAATTTTACAATTACAATATTGATCCAGAAAGGGTTTGTCTGGTTCCTATATGTATATTAGAGACCATCTTGTATATTACTTCATTATTTGATGCTATTGTGTGCTAAGAGAACTATTATAAATATGCAGGAAAAATGAACCATAACTGTCCCTCTTTGACCGTCCAAAAAGTTGGGAGGTATGCAGCTTTTCCATCACCATGGTGTATTGAAGGTATGTAATCAAGCACGCCTATGCAGCCACAGTCCTCGTGTGGTCAAGACTTGCATCCACCGCTGCTCTCTCTTCACCGGAGGACTGTTTCTGTATGGCAGGATAATAGGAAACGTCCACTGAAGATTTTGAGAACAAAAAGTACAGATCAATGACTCACAGCTGACCACAGTGTAAATTACAGAACTAATCACAGAGCATTGCAACGTCCCGCTTATTGCATCTTGGAAAGTTCTCCAAATCCCTGAAATTGAGCACAAGTCATTTGTAAAAAGAGGCTTTCAGTGGACGCCTGCATTAGATGAGCTTCTTAGGAGTGTCATGAAGCAGAAATACTAGCTTATAAAGAATTTAAAGGGGTTGTTCCACTAGAGACAACCCCAGTAAGATGTAGCCGCCAGGCAATCAAATGTACTGTAGCATTACTTGGCAGGTATTCAGATGAACGGCCATCCATGCAAGACTAGGACAGCTAAAGTCCACCAGGACAGAAACCTCTCATACAGAGCATGGGCTCATGCACACAGCTGTATTTTCTTTCCGCTTCCGTTCCGTTTTTTTTTTTTTATGGACCCTATGCGGAACCATTTACTTCAATGGGGCTGTAGAAAATACGGAAGTTAAAACCTTGTGTATTCCGTTTGTCCGCATGGCCATTCCGCAAAAAAGTAGTGCATGTCCTATAATTGTCAGCAAATCACCCTCTCGCAAACGTTCCTACAATGAGGTGTCTTACATTTCTTTCCTGAATGCAATGACTGGGAGTGCACTGGAGAAGAAGCAGGAGAGGACTAATATAAGCCTGCAGTAGGTTATTGGTTATTAAGAAGAAATATGGAAAATGACAGATTGTCTTTAGCTGATGATTGACGGTACTACTAATTTTTCATTTTCACCCCATAAATCGGTAGATCAGTAAATTCTCCATGTTCATACCTACCGTACCAATGTGTATGTACTGCTGCCATAGAACAATGCACAGTTAGCATATATATATATATATATATAGATTGTGTTTAGATGGATTGGCCATGACTTTATTGGCCTATCAACCTCAGTTTTACTGCAGTGACATCAATTAGAGACGCACCATAAAACTAATGGCATATATACCGCTCTTACTGTGTTTTTTAAACTTTCCTTCTTGGTGTAACATTACGTACCAGAACGTACGTTGCCTGTATCCGTGTTTTGCGCATTCGCAATTTGCAGACAGCAAAAACGGCTACGGCCGTGTGCAAAAACCCTTACTGATGACATGTCATGGTAACTACACATTTGCAACGATGGTAACACAGCAGAGCCGTGAATGAAAGGCATCTTTAAAGGGGTACTCTCATCTGAGATAAAGGGGGCATATCGCTAGGATTGTGCCATAGCGGTGGGAGCCGCACCTATATTGGGAACGGAGTGGGCAAAGTGGTGGCTGGATGACTCCAGTCCGACCACCACTAAGCGATCTCCCCATAGAAGACAAAGGGAGCGCACCGCGCATCACCGGCCACTGCTCCCATTCACTTCTACGGGCCCGACGGAATTAGCTGAGCCATAGAAATGCCATAGGGGGTTGCACATGAGCAGTGCTCCCTCCACCACTTTCTGGGCTCTGTTTAGAAGGTGCGGGTCCCAGCGGTGGGATCACTATCAAACAATGAAGGGAAATCCTATCCTTTAGGCCCCTTTCACACAAGCGAGTTTTCTGCGCGGGTGCAATGCGTGACGTGAATGCACTGCACCCGCACTGAATCCGGACCCATTTATTTTAATGGGTCTGTGTACATGAGCGTTTTTTTTCACGCATCACTTCTGCGTTGCGTGAAAACCGCAGCATGTTCTATATCCTGCGTTTTTAACGCAGCTCTGGCCCCTTAGAAGTGAATGGGGCTGCTTGAAAAACGCATTGCATCCGCAAGCAAGTCCGGTGTGCGTTGCGTTTTTCACGGATGGTTGCTAGGAGATGTTTGTAAACCTTCAGTTTTTTATCACGCGCCTGAAAAACGCATCAAAAGGCATTGCACCCGCGCGGAAAAAATGAACAACTGAATGCAATCGCAGACAAAACTGAATGGCTTTTCCTGCAAAATCGCACAGTTTTCACTGAACGCATCCGCAATGCATCCGGACCTAATCCGGACACGCTCGTGTGAAAGAGGCCTTAAAGAGGACTTTTGACCAGATCAAATAAACTGCGGGTTGTTCGGCCCCCCTATTGCGTTATTTTTATATACATAGCTGTATATTGGCAAATGTGACACTAACATTTAGCCAGTAAGAAAATAGCATGTTTTTTTTCAAACGTAAAAAAAGTACTATAAATGAAAAAAAAATCACCCTTTTGTTACTTAGAAAAACAAATAAAACCCATCATTTTTTTTTTTTTTTTTTTATATTTGTTGTAATTGTGACTAATAGATTAGGTTGGAAATCCTGTGCGGTGAGTTCTTGCCTTACTGAACAACAGGAGCTTCCGCCCTGACAGACCTCATCCATTACATTAAGTAAAGCCGTCACTTCACGAATACTCTATAAGCGTAAGTAGCAATTTAGGATTCCAGCGATGCATTCATACATAAGCCAAAAATCGATGAAAATGAGCTGCCCTATTACGCTGAGCTCTAGTTGGTTACGGCTGATTACATGAAATGTTTTAGGGACATACACACAGCAGCAGATTTGTTGCAGAAATTTGCAAAATGGAAAACCTATTGAATGGGATGTTTTGGCGGAAAACACATGGATATCTGTACATTTAGAAATGTCTTTAAAAGGACCTTTGAAGGGACACTTATACACATCACTCATGAGTTCAATTAAGATACTGTACATATATGATGAGTCCACAGTTCGGTACCACCCTCAGAAAAAAAAAAGCTTTCACCTATGGCGACCAGTTACCACACGATTTTGCCATAAAGGGTGGATGGCGGTGGCGGTTTTGGCCCTAGTGAATTGAGCTCATCCTGCTCTCCCCAGCAGTGGGCATGATGAAGTGACATCATCGCGCTTGCTTAACTGAAATCAAAAGCACACAGACCAGGGAATGATCACCAGCAGGCGAGATGAGGTGGCGGAGCACCGGCCGGTGAATGGAGGAGCAGGGAGCTTCTTTACCATTGCACTCATTGCCTTTACAATGCAGAGACGATTGAAAGCAGGAGATACCTCAGCTTCCCCCCTGGGCCATGGGACAGCTGCTGAAATCCGGGAGGTATATATTCTAATAGACATGGCAATCTGTAAAGTGGTTATGCCATGATTGCTGTAAACTTGAAAATGATTCATACAGTATGTCAATCTCTAAGAAAGCTTGAACAAGCTCTGTGCCTCACATGGATACAGAGATCTTCCCGTTTAGTGCTCCAGTTGCCCTCCTAGGTCTTCTTCAGGCTGGGTGCTCGGGGTATGTGTCCTTTTTCAGGGGGCATGTCCTTTTTGCAGCAGATGGCTCCTTGTAACGGTCACAGCTCTTAACAGTAGACATGGCCGGTGACAGCTGAAGGATGGAACTAAGCATCTGTCACCACCTCAGTAGGGGGACGTGCACACTACTATAAAAATTAAACATTTTATAAAAATTAAAGAGAATATCAATTGGATCATTTTTGTAACAGAAAAAAAGTAACTAGTTTTTTATGTTGAATTATATTAAAATAACTTTAAATGTTGGCACAACTACAAGTCAATGTAAATGTCCCTTTTGTGATTGGGTTATGATAGGTTCATGCCTTGTAACCCATAGAAAAAAATGTCAATTTATGTCAACCTGTATCATGAGTAGTTGGTGATAGAGGATGTTTGTATCGGGAAAAGACTTAGGGGGTCATTTATAACGACCGGCGTTTTAGACGCTGGTTTTAATAAAGCCTCATCGCTGGCGGTGGATTGCTGAAGTTATGAAGAGGTGCCGGCCTCTCCATAAATTCGGCACATTCAGCGCCGCTCCTAAGTGTAAGACAGCTTCCGAGCTGTCTTACATGTAGACCATGAGACTGGCATGCCGACCTTTCCCTGCCAACACCACACCCACTTTTTTATACCTGGCGTGAGTGGGGAGAAGTCGCATATTGCGCCACATTCTGCACCTAAAATAGGCCTAATATAGGTGTATTTCAGGTTAATAAATGGCCCCCTTAGACTGGGTAAAAGAAAGAAAATAACAAAAGCTTTACTCACATCTCGTTCCAGCGCTTACCGGATCTCTGCTTGTCCCTACTTCCTGGTCCCGCCTTGGCACACAGGAAATAACTGCCAGACCAATCACTGGCCGCAGTGGTGGCTCTTCTCTGCCATTCATTGGCTGAACAGGCATTTCCTGTGTGTCGAGACAGGACCATGAAGACCAGAGGGGACCCGGTAAGCATCAGAACAAGAATGACAGGAGGATTCATGAGGGGATTCTATATTTTTTGTTTTCTTTTGGGGTTTCAATTAAAATGGCATACCGTAATAGCGTGTGAGCAAAACAACTGTCACACAAAAGACCTATTGCAAAACTACTGAGAAGGATAAGACAAGTCAATAGATTACAGGTCTTATTTATAGCACATCGGCTTTGACGCTTGTGAATACCATACAGCCCACAATTCATATTTGCATTATTAATTCCCCATATCTTGACCGCTGCCCAGGTTCCATAGGGCTCATCAGACGTTTACTTTGGTCTCTGAATATCATTCTAAGCGCGTCTTTCATTTACTTGGCAAACAGAGCAGTAACGCGGCACTGTATATACAGGAATGCTATTTGTGGGAAATGCTGAGTGATAAAATTTCCGAAGTCAGGAGGTATTCACTGTGTCTCCTGTCCTGCGGATATTCACTTTCTTCCAAGACAACTGTGCAGATTGTTACCGACATCAGGTGCTTTGTGAGGTTTCACATATTTGCCGAATAACAACATAAACTGAACAACCCCTTTAAGGATGCCTTATTTAATAAAAATGCTGGAACACCTCCGTTTTGTATAGGTCGGCATTGTGCAGTTCCTCTGTTTTTCCTCCTGAACATTTATGAATGTCAACTGGCTTTCACCATTCCCCCTATGAAAGGGATGTGTCCCACAGAGTCTGACACTCTCCAATCAGTGCTGCTAGTGGCAGATTGTGTAGGGACACACCCCATTGGCAAAGGAAATGGTAACTAACTGTTATGAATTTATTAAAAAAATTAAACCAAATTAAAGTTTCGAGAAGAGATATCTAAGGGGGGGGGGGGGGGGGGGTCCATGATTAACCTATACAAATATATAAATGAACAGTACAGGAAATATGTCGAAAATCTGTTCCATGTAAAATGGCCTCAAAAGACAAGGGGGCACTGCCTCTGACTGGAGAAGACAACATTGAGTCTCCTGAGGCGTCAAGGCTTCTTGAGTGTAAGAACTGTAAATCTGAAGAATAGTCCACCTCAGGACGTGGTCACAACAGGAACAGTTTTAAAAAGGGCTTAGATTTCTAAAATTCATATCCCCACCTATCCCTTGGTTGAACTTGATGGACTTGTGTCTTTTTTTCAAGCATATTAACTATGTAACTGAGGAACATCACAGTGTAGACTTAATCAACGTGGAATGTAGAATCAATATCACAGGGGCTTCAGTTATTTACCAAAATGAACATGTCAGGAGAGCTGGCGGTCTCTTTTTAAAGGGGTTGTTTAGGCACCTAAAATTTTGTAAAAAAAACTTAGAATGCTAGGAAATAATGAAAGAACTAATAGGCACCTCACTGACCGCCTAATGCTCCCGTTCCAGATGCCTCTCCTCTTTAATAACTTGCTACAACCCCTTTTATAAGTGGGCAAGAACTTTAAACTCCATTCATTGTGGCACATTTTTGTCTTCCTGTGAATGGTTTAAACCTCTCTCTCGATGTTGGAAACCTGTCATCTTATGTGCCTCTAGTGAAAAATATCTTTCCTTTAGTTTGAGATGACAGAAATAACACAGATTCAGGTAAATTTAACCATGACATTGACAACATGCTAAAGTGTCATTGCCAAAAGGAAGTGATAGGAGAATGTGGCAATCCAGCAGCCAGTATTACATTTTATCACGCACTGTGGGTCATATTTCTGCCTTTCTGTGGAGCACACATCAATAATAACCCTTACATTGTATAAATACACAAAAGATAATATATAAAATATATAATTTTATTGAAATAATGATTAACAAAAAATCACATGGCACAATTCATGATCGGTCAGGGAACAGAAACCCCACCAAATCATGTGTAGTACAGACAAGGAGACATACCAGGACAACCAAGCTACCTCACATCATGTAGATAGTAACATGTATAATGATGACCTACGTTTTCTTTCCCGGACGACCTCCTCCCCTTTGTTATGGATAATTGTTATTTAGACGTATTTGTGTGATTGAAGATCGTAACGTGATGAATATATGTTATATTTGCAACTGTGTGGACACTTTAAAGCTTGCGGCGGTGCCTGCAGGTGCCCTGGGTAGTAACCGCTCTTTTTGAGCTTGTGGGGCTTTGCAGTTACATGCACGCTTTACAGCTAAGTGCGGCATTTATTGGGTGCTGTCCACAATTGTTGCAAAACGTAGGTACGTACGGGGAGGGAATGGCAAATCCCACTTCAAACACCTATCTTCCATTCCATAAAAATCCAGCCCATAAAGCACTTTAAAGAAAAGTGCCTCAGCAAACTATACTTTGCTGAAACAACTCAAACACCAATAAGAGCAACCTGAGCTGGGACTAGTGACGTCAATGGGGGCATCATAAACTAGGCTCACCGCTCGGACTCCGTGCGCCTGGATTAAGAACAGCCCTTGACTGGAGTAGTTTTTGATCCTCTTTTATGCCTGTTTTCAGTTGTAAAATTAAGTAAATTTGTCGGGCCTGATGCCCCAGCCTGGCCCCACCATTAGTGTTGAGGATGGCGCAAAGACGCCCGTGTCACAATATTTTGCATATCAGGATCTTGCAACTTTTTTAATGCCTAAAACTGGGAGTGTCTAAAAAAGGTGAATTAATTTAAAGGGGTTGTTTAATCAGGACAACCATCTTCCAGATACCCTTTTAGAGCATAGAAGTGTATCATAGAGAGAGTTACCAGTTCATAAATCTTTTATATTTGTCATACCTGGGGGGGGGATCTGAAGCAGGAGCTGTAGTGATCAGCTTTAAAATGAAAAAAAGTTAACTTCATAATACAAACTTTTCATGGTGTACGAGGCTTGGCACCTCCTTATCAGAACCTAATGGCAGCAGTAACTGGATTGTGTGCCCCAGTGTATAGTACGTGCCTATTTCAGTATATGCATAGGCCAGTTTGGAGAAGATGGAGCATATTCTGTAAAATGTAGAAGATTTTCATCAATGGACTAGTTACACTAAAATGACAAATGGACAGCAGTTTTAATAATGAAACCTGTTCCTCTACAGCAGGGGTGCACAACCTGGGGCCCGGGGACCACATGCGGCCCTCAATACCATTCTATGCGGCCCCCAAACATCTGGTAAAAGACATCTAGGACTATGTCTTCTGGCTTCTTACATGTATCTTTCATGTATTCTCCTATTAGATGGGAGTCCTAGAACTGTAACTGAGACATTTATAGTTTATACTCTATGTTCAATATGCCAAAAATACAGTATTTCAGTTGGTAATACCCCTTTAAGCTTTATTTTTGGCCCTTGGAATTGGTTCAGGCTGACAATGTGACCCCCAACCAGAAAAGGTTGTGCACCCCTGATCTACAGTCTCCTCTACGATGAAAGACTCAACATTGTTATCCACCATCAACCTATATGACCAAGTCGAGCACGGGCTCAGTAAATAGCACTTTGGCAGTAGAGTTACAGTACTTTGCATGACGTTGTGACTACAGGCATGAGTAACTTATTCTAACTTTGTAGCCAAGATACTAATCCATACAAATAAGAATTTTATTTCTTCCTGGTAGATAACCGCTCAGACAGTGCATGTATTTCCTGGTATGTGGCAGAGCAAAACTTGTTGCTTGTCCTTCCCTTGTTCTTGAATGGTTGCCTGTTTTATGTCTTGACAAGTACAACTTATCCTATAATTTAGGGCAGTTGGTCTCAAACCCAGTCCTCGTGGCAATCTAACAGGTCAGGTTTTGAGGATTTGCCACCTGTCGAACGTAAAAAATGTGGTACAAGAGAACAAAACTGATGAGGCTGAATTCACACGTGTGCCCTCCTTTTTTTTTAATCAAAATTGTGACATAAAGATGTAGTTTTGCAAAGTCGCTCCATTTTTGTGGCATTTTTATAAAAAAAAAAGCAGCAAAAAGACTTAACAAAAACAGAACAGGTAAATTCAGCCTGAAGGATCCTTTTTTGGTATGCGTCATGTTCATTTCAGTTCAGATCCCATTCTGAGCCCAAGTATGCATCTTCATCAAATCCAACTATAGTCATCATCATGATATTTTGTTTTTACCAAAAATGATTCACAACAATTTAAATTTCACATCATTTTTTTTAAAAATGGATCAGTACCAGAGAAAGTTTTAAATATAGGCTAAGGCCATATTCACACATTGTGGATGAGTTGTGATAAAACTGTTGTTTATGTATATACACATATGCATCAGTGGATCAAGCAGGCGTTTTGGGCCAAGAAAAGCTATCTGGAGTTCACCGGATCCGACATTGTCAGGTTCGACAGTTCACTGTTATAATGGGGTCTGGTGGTGATCTGGCCGGGTTTCAGACGGACAAATATAGCTGCATGCAGTGCTTTTTGTCTGGCCAACAGCCAGCATTTATGCCAGAACAGGCTACGAAGAAGACCCGATTTTGAACTGCAACCCCATTTGAAATTTGAAATAGGATATGATTCCACTGTCACCAGTCTAGGGATGAGCGAATCGACTTCGGATGAAACATTCAAAGTCGATTCGCATAAAACTTTGTTTCAATACTGTACGGAGTGAGCGCTTCATACAGTATTAGCTCCGATTGGCTCCGATGAGCAGAAGATATTACTTTGCGAAGTCTCGCGAGACTTCGCATAATAACTTCAGAAATTGATTTATACTGTAAAAATACATTTCCCGAACGGGTTCGGTTCCAAGAAGCATTATGACTTTATCCCTAGAGCACGATAACACTGAATATATCCTTGTCTCATTGTTGATTTTCGTGCCTAGGTGTAACTGTGATATCACAGTACAAGTGATATAACACAGTGATGTCTCAGTATAACAATAATAAACACTGTGATGTCATACCAGGCAGATAAACACAGAGATGTCAAAACAGAGATAATGCACACTATGATGTCACAGTACAGGGATAATAAACACAGTGATGTCACAGTACAGGGATAATAATCACAGTGATGTCACTGTACAGGATAATAAACACAGTGATGTCACAGTACAGGATAATAAACACAGTGATGTCACAGTACAGAGATAATAAACACAGTGATGTCACAGTACAGAGATAATAAACACAGTGATGTCACAGTACAGGGATAATAAACACAGTGATGTCACAGTACAGAGAGAATAAACACAGTGATGTCACAGTACAGAGAGAATAAACACAGTGATGTCACAGTACAGAGAGAATAAACACAGTGATGTCACAGTACAGAGATAATAAACACAGTGATGTCACAGTACAGAGATAATAAACACAGTGATGTCACAGTACAGAGAGAATAAACACAGTGATGTCACAGTACAGAGATAATAAACACAGTGATGTCACAGTACAGAGATAATAAACACAGTGATGTCACAGTACAGGATAATAAACACAGTGATGTCACAGTACAGGTATAATAAACACAGTGATGTCACAGTACAGGGATAATAAACACAGTGATGTCATAGTACAGAGATAATAAACACAGTGATGTCACAGTACAGGGATAATAAACACAGTGATGTCACAGTACAGGTATAATAAACACAGTGATGTCACAGTACAGGATAATAAACACAGTGATGTCACAGTACAGGGATAATAAACACAGTGATGTCATAGTACAGAGATAATAAACACAGTGATGTCACAGTACAGGGATAATAAACACAGTGATGTCACAGTACAGGTATAATAAACACAGTGATGTCACAGTACAGGATAATAAACACAGTTATAGCAGGTAAGTAAAAATAAATAAAAAATGGAGCGCTCCTAAAGTTGAAAAATGTATTAAAACAAAATAAAGTGCAAAAGTGCTACGTGTTTCGAGAGTGAACCAATCCCTTCATTAGGCACATAACCGTTAACACTGTAATGTTAAGCCACACAGATAACAATCACAGTTATGTCACAGCACAGAGATAATTCACACGAAGACGCTACAGTACAGAGAGTCTGCTTAGTGAAGTTACAACTCACAAGTCATCAAAATGGTGATGTTACAGTATAAGGCTTATGGGGGTCATTTACTAAGACCGGCGTTTTAGATGCCGGTCTTAATAAACCTTATAGCTGGCGGTGGATCCGGCGAAGTTATGAAGAGGCACCGGCCAGCGCCAGTCTAAGGCTCCATTCAGACGTCCGTGTGTGTTTTGTGGATTCACGGATCCACAAACATGGACACCGGTAATGTGCGTTCCGCATTTTGCGGACCGCACATCCCCGGCACTCTCATAGAAAATGTCTTTTCTTGTCCACAATTGCGGACAAAAATAGGACATGTTCTATTTTTTTGCGGAACGGTAGTGCGGACCCGGAAGTTCGGATCCGCAATTCCAGATCCGGGCTGGACATAGAGTGTACCCATAGGAATGAATGGGTCCGCAATTCCGTTCTGAAAAATGCGGAACAGAATTGCAGACGTGTGAATGGGGCCTAAATGTAAACTAGCTTCCTTGCTGGCTTATATTTAGACCATTTTCTATACCGGTGTACAAAATGATGAATGACACAGGCCATCCCCTTCCACGTCCGATTTTTTAGACCTGGCATGAGTGGTAAAAAGTTGCAGCACAAATAACCTTTGTGCTGCAATCTGCACCAGAAATACACCTAATATAAGCTTTTAATAATTGACCAGATCCGCTTAGGCTTAGTTTCGTCAGACACAGTTCAGAATGATCGCACTGACATGGCAGCGGAATTATCTTTAATTTTCTATATAGCTCTTTCCCATTCTTGGACACAGTGGTGCGGTTAATCGGACTCTGACTACGAAGCTACTTGAAAACATTCTGTGTCTGTAGTCGCAGGGTGTAAGATACATTGCGCTGTGTAAGCAATTCCCTATTGACCTGTAATTGATGTCACAATTCTTACAGCATCACAGATCTCTAGTTACTTGTTATCAACCCTGCAACTTCAAGCCATACTTATCAGAGATTGCAGCTTATTATAGCACTTTATGACTTTACGCAATGTATGGCATTTCATTATAATGCTGCTAAGACATCTGAGGAATCTTGTGTGTGACACTCCGCTGGGTAAGGCTTCTTTCACACCTGCAGCTGGGTGTTCCCGTGTGCAGCGGTTTTTGTCCAGATGATTCTCAGCATATTTGCTGGGTTGGGGCCAGACCTCTGCCAGACCTTATAATGGAAGGCGGGAGTATCTGGCAGTGGCGGTTCCGAAAACTCCAGCAAGCTGTTCTCTACTGGAACAGCTTGCCACAGTTCCCTACCGCAAGTGTGAAACTGGCCTATGCCCTCTACAAGACCAAATCACAAATCCGCAAAGTACGCATGCGCTCTGTGTCCATCCCCTACTTTTCACAGTCCCCATTGTAGAAATGTTTCTTCTTGTCTGCAAAACGGACATGTTCTAAAAACGGAAATAGGACTCTTTCTATAATTTGCCCGGCCACACAGATGTAAGCAGCACACTGATGACATCCTTGTGCGGTCCCATAGAAATGAATGGGTCCGCATTGTATCCGCAAATTTTTTTTGCATCGGATACAGACCAAACATATGGTCATGTGCATAAGGCCTAAATATGACACCACCTAAGAATGGTATGTAACCATTTTTGGTTAAAAATTTTCAGAATAAAAAATAAAATAAAAGCAGAGGGTGTGCTAAAGTAATAAATAACAAATACACCCTTCTTCACCTGCCGTGCCAGGGCTGCTGCTCTGGAGATCCCCGCTGGGCTTCCACTGATGACATGCTGTCATACATGTGAGCACTGCAGCCAGTCCCTGGCCTCAGCAGTCATATTCACATGTACAGCACAATTCATATTCACATGTACAGCACAATACCGATGAGGCAAGTGATTGGCTGCAGTCGTCATATGTGCCTGTCCAGCAGTCATCAGTGCGGGACAAGAGGAAGACCTGTGAGGGCCACAAGAGCGGCAACACTAGAGATTAGCAAGGGATTATAATTTATTCTTTTTTTTATTTTATTTTATCTCATTCCTTTGCTAAAATGTTTGAAAATCCTGGACATCCGCTATAAAATGTGTCTTTTTTGTAGGTTAACATGGAAGAGGATGTTCTAAGAAGCTAAGATCAGAAGAGGAGAAGAGTAAAAGGGGGGCATCATGGCGTACAATGATGGGGTCTACAACTCTGCTTATCATGACTCAGAGACTCTGGAGATTGACCGAGGGTATGGCAGCACTGTTTGATAAAACATTGGATTCAGTTTTGTTCTTTATATTAGTTGTTGTACTTTTAGCTGCTATAAAGCATAGCCATATTCTGCAGTGCCGTATAGAGGTTGTCGTCCTACAAACCAGATCCTGTCCTCAAGAAGTGACTTCTTGAGGACAGGAGCTGGTTTGTAGGACGACAATCTAATTTTCCACACTCACTTGGTGTAATTTCATATGAAGCCAATTGAGCTGTCAGTATTTGTTGGAAGGTGGGTGGTACTATAAATGGAGTGCATGAAGCTTGGCTATTCTCAGAAGTCCCATAGTGGTGACTATAGCGTGCACTGCGCACGCACGGCCGCCTCTCCATTCACTACTATGAGAATACCGGAAATAGCCAAGTTACTGCTTGGCTATTTTCGGAGCTCCCATAGCGGTGAACAGGGATGGCCACGCATAAACGGATGCTCTCCCTTCACTTTAGGGGGCCTGTTCAGGAGATAGAAGCAGGCCCCAGACATAAGACCTGCACCTATCTGACATTAAAGGCATATTCTAGTGACATGCCATCAATGTCTCAGAGGTTATGCCAAGTTTAAACGTTGTGCTATGGTTAAGGGATAACTAGGTGATCAGTGGGGTTCCAACTACTGGGACCCCCACCGATCCTGTTCCTTCTCTGCATGGATCAAAAGGTCGAGCAGGGGCACCACCACTCCAGTACCACTGTACTCTGCCATCTTTGGCAATCCCATAGTGAATGAATGGAGTAACAGCATGCATGCTTAACCTGCTGCTCCATTCAGATAGGTTGGGATCTGATTGCGGGGAACCTGGTCCTGTTCTCCAGTCCCAAAGGAGTGGCTGAGCGTGTATGCTGCACTCCATTCATCAGCTAGTTATCCCCTAAGGCCTCGCGCACACGACTGCATCTGCTTTGCAGTCCGCTAACCGCTAACCTGCAAAATACATATACGGTCATTGAGCCATCTGCATTTCTTGTTTGGACCTATTGACTTCAATAAGACCAAGGACCTCATTTTTTGGCCCTAACCCCTTTGGATAGGGGATAACTTTCAAACTTTTAGTGGTATAATATTGATGGCTTATCCTCAGGATAGGTCATCAATATCATATGGTTAGGGATTTGACTCCCGGAACCCCCTCTGATGAGCTGTTTGAAGGGATCGCCGCCGTCGTGCCATTGCTGCTTCTTGTTCTTCAGAGTTTACCTGAGCGCCACCTCCCTTGTACTGGCAGTGCAGTGTTATTACAACCGCTTGTCCTGTTCACTTGAATAGAAGGGGAAGCTGTAATTACACTACAAGGAAGACGGCAGCAGATAAATATTGAGGAAGACGCTGCAACCCCTTCAAACAGCTGATCGGCTGGGGTGCCGAGACTTGAACTCCCACCGATCTGATATTGATGACCTATCCTGAGATCAGGTGATCAATATTTTGACACTGCACAGCCCCTTTAAAGCTTTATTCATACATTAAGTTTTTGATGCAGTTTTCTTAAGTCAATGTCAGAAATGGATGCCAAATGTTTGATATTAAAGGCCATGTACGCCTTTTAGTAGTTTAGAGATAAGGTGTATTGACACAAAGTGAAAGTACCAGTCACGCAGCTAGAAAAACAGTTAACTCTATGCGACAGAACTGCTCAATATTTTTAATAAAGGCCAATTGAAAAAATGATTTTTAGCCAAAAATGAGTAAAATGCAATCATAAGCAAAAAAATTGCCTCTGAAAGTGTACATAGCCTTTAAAGGGGTATTCCCATCTCAGACAATGGGGGCATATCGCTAGGATAAGCCGCAATTGTCTGCTAGGTGCGGATCCCAGAGGAGAACGGAGCGGGGAAGGTGGTGGCCAGAAGAACACAGGTTTTCCGAGGTCTGGCCACCGCCAAGCGTTTTCCCCATAGAAGTGAATGGGAGCGCACCACGCTTGCTCGGCCACCGCTCCCATTAATTTCTATGGGGCCGACGGACATAGCCAGGGATCCGTTCTCGATGTAGGGGCGGGTCCCAGAGGTGGGATCCGCACCTATTAGACAATGGGGGCATATACTAGCAATATTCCCCCATTGTATGAGATGGGAATACCCCTTTAAGTAAAGATTAGTCCTTCTCCGTTGTATCCTTTGCTGTGTTTGGCTCTGAAAACTGCATCAAAAACTAAATAACAAAAACATTTGTGAATGGACTCTGTGTAAAATCAGCAGTGGGGCTGTCCTCTGAAGAAGTATTCTTAGAAATGTTCCTTAAAAATGCATGGGGTGTACTAACATGTAAAATAGACAGGCTGGCAGCTGTGGCTGTTGCATAGCAACACAGGTCACCTCATGTGTCCCAGCAACGACACAAAATGGCTGCCATTTCTTAAGCCTCTCTTTTACCGTTGACATAAAGTAGGGGTATGTAGAGCTGATGTGATTGTTGTTTGTGGTTTTGTTAACATATTTTTATGATCCATGAACAGGCCTTCCTTCAGGCAGCAATCCTCCTTCCACAACAACCCATATGAAGATGATGATGATGTCGGTTATCCGGTACAAGCCAGAAACTGGAGGAGGACTCAGGGGCCTTTGCCAACAAACGATGTACAGTTAGACGTGGATTATAATTTGGAGATACCTCGATACCCCCCATCTGTAGATGCTTCATACAACATTGGGCGCTGTAAGTGCGAAACCTTTCTTACTGATTCCTGGGATTTTACAGATTTCTGGTTTGTAGATTATTTTGCTCTTTGGGGTTACACAATGCTTTTCTAATGTGGCTTCCTACTGGACCACCTGTGTTGTGGTGCAGCACAAAATCCCACCTCAACTGCAGCGGAAGAACTGCGGCAATAACTATGGAAAACTGTCAGAAGATTCATGGGACTTGAACCAAGGGGCAGCATGAAATCCTGACCAGCCCCCTTGTAAACAGCTATGACCTAATGAATCCCAACTGGGCTGGGAGATATCGGTGATGATCCACCTACTGGACTCTTCTCCTGTTCCTGACTTGTTTGTAATCCATGTTTTCCCTGAAACATTGCAACATTTCAGAGACAGGGTACATTCACACGACTGTATCTATGTTGTTTTCTGCAAAATGCGGATACCGTCTGTGTGACGTCCCAATTTTTTGTGGACCCATTGACTTCAAGGGGTCCATGGTCCGCCTTTGAAACCAAGGAGAGGGCGTGTTCTGTCTTTTGCAGAACGGAAAGCACATGGAAGACGTCCAAAAAAATGTTGCCACATGGACGGTTTCCGTGTTTTGTGGACTGCAAAATACATACGGTTGTGTGAATGCACCCTCAAATATAGCATTGTAACGAGGGAGCCGGTTTTTTGCTGACTGTGGCATGATTCTGCTGACAAGCTCTCTTTGTGAATTTTGCATCTGCATTTTGTGGGCAGAAAATCTGTGGCATATTACAGTGGCATCAAAGTGGATCAAATTTCAATAAATCTCATCCACATGCTGCGCAAATAAAAATGAACCTACAGCATACCAGTTTTTGTTGTGAATTATACCCTTTGCATTACATAAAGTAGTGGGTATGAAAATGAGCTCTTAGCAAGCTGTGCCTTGGATGCCACCAGATGTGAGGCAGCTGTCCTATAAGTTAGTGTTCAACTTGGATAATAATTAAGCCAGTATCTCATCTGCAGGCAGCTGTTTACAGGTGATTGCTCCTCATCAGTGCAGAACAGAGAGTACTGGCTTAACTGAATCAGAGGCCTAGGGCAGTATTCGGGGAATACTATGTATCCTTATGGAAAGCGCCTAATTGGCATGAGAAGCCTTAAAGGCCAGACAATGCTCCTCTGGAATTCTGGGAAGAGGATATACAATTAAGCTCTTGGTAAGCTCTGCCTCTGATGCCACCAGAGGTAAGGCAGCTATCCTATAATCACTGTTCAACCTTTTAAACAGGCCTTGATATATGACTTTGATAATAATTAAGCCAGCATCTAATCTGCACAAGTGCACTGCAGAATGTGCAGCGAATCTATAGTCAGCGATTTCACCACAGATTTATTGGCGTCTTTGCCACAGTTTCAGCATGATCTGTGGACGTACCCTTAGACAGTTTAATAAACATCTCCCACATTTTTTTTTTAAAGCGCTTAACCCCAAATTATAATGACCTTTGAAAATGGCAAGTGTGAACTTGGCATAAAAGCTACTTTAAAAAAAAAAAAAATAGGGGACTGTGGAAAATCTAATTATCTGCTGTTGCCAATTTATCCATCATCATAATCCAGGCTGCCATCAAGGACACCCTGAATTCTGCCCATACACAGGTGTTTCATTTGTTACCTAAAAATTAAAATTTAATAAATAGAACTAATATATATATAACCATGTAATCCGAAATTTGCACAAATGTTGCAACGTCCATTGTGCATTTTAGTTAAATTTTAATTTTTTTTGTCCTAGTTAATCCGTCCTTTGAACCTGACTTGGGAGCTAGGCCTTCTTACCTTGATTCAGACCAGGATACGGACAGTGCAATTGATGTGTCAGAGGGAGGTATGTACATAGACATCTTTTTCAGAATACTTCCATTTGCCATTGTAGTCTGGAATCACCGGACGATGACTTATCGATGGGAACCTAACCCTCCTATTGATCTGATTATAGGGAAGTACTCACTAGTGGTATGCTACACTATCTGAGGGCAGCTACAGCAGCAACCAGTGGCAGGGACCAGGGGCATAGGTAAAGGCTCTAGGGTCCTGGTGCATGAGTTCAGCTTGGGCCCCCTTCCTTCAGTGCTTTGTGGTGAGGGACAGCGAAGCACATGGCCTTCCTGCTGCCTGAAGCAAAAATGAAACGGCAGCTCCTCCCCCCATGCTAAATTTTTGACCTAACCTCTTTCTTCCAGTCAGAGGTGTTACTTGACCAGCATGCACTTTCTATAATACTGGTGTCTTCTTATGTGGCACAAGGGTCTTTGGGCCCCCTTAGGCTCCTGGGCCCAGTAGTGACAGCTACCTCTGCACCCTCTATAGCTATGTCCCTGATGTGCTTTAATCTCAGTGAGGAGGATAGAGAAGGGGCTTAGCTATAGGGGGTGCAGAGGTAGCAGTCGCTACCGATTACAGGAGCCTGAGGGGCCGCAAAGACCCTTATGGTGCATAAGAAAACACCAGTATTATAGAAAGTGCATGCAGGTCAAGTTGCACCTCTGAATGGAGGGAAGGGGTGAGGTCAAGAATTTGATATGTGTGTGGGGGGGTGCCTTTTCAATTTTTGTCTCACGAATTTTGTCTCTCACGAACGCTATGTGCTTCTCTGGCCACAAAGCCGTCCGCATCCGTTGCTCCATTCTGTGGCCTGGCAAAAAAAAATAGAACATGTCCTTTTCTTGTTTTCTCCGTTTTGAGGACAAGAATAGCCATTTCTATAATGGGCCGCCCGTTCTGTTCCACAAATTGCGGAACGCACACGGGCGGCATCCGGGATACGGCACAGTTGTGTGCTTGTAGCCTTATAAGAATTTTTGGATTTATGGAAATGGCATTTTTATGTTACACTTTAAGGTTGTATTTGTGTTTTTTTTAAAAGTGACACGTGGACGATCAGTACGGCAGGCCGTGGTCCCAGCGCAGGTACTGAGGCCTTCTACCATCACCGGAGTGGACCCCTCACTGGAGAGGCAAATAGAGTATAGCAACAAACAAGGTAAGTGTTCTTATGTCTACATACACTCGTGTGAATGATGAAAGTAAGGCTGGTCACCAGGACTATTGATAGGACTCAGTTTCATTAAAAAGGTTGTCCCCGTTTTTAATTATTTCATTTTTTTAAATGGGAGTTAAGTCTCTACTCACCTCCGCACCTCCGTTTTTTTATGGGGAAGGATAGTGTTGTATGCAGCACTATTTTTCCAACCAACTGGGGGCATTTGATGGTCCGTAATATCTATTTATTTGTGTAGGTCTAAGGTTATGTTCAGGAGTGCGCCATGGTTGTCATTTATTACAGTCACACCTATTGACACGTCAAGTTTCATTCTGGAGGTTATATACGTTTACGTGTGACAGATACACGTAAGGCTACGTTCACACTTGCGTTGTTATTTTCCGGTATTGAGATCCAGCAGAGGATCTTAATACTGGTAAAACATTGTTTCCATGTAGTCCTCATGCATTCTGAATGGAAAGAGATCCGTTCAGGATGTCTTCCATTCTGGTAGCATTCCTTTTTGTGGACACAAAACCGCTACCCATGGACTTCTATTATGACAGATCAAAACGGAATGCCTCTATAGCAGGGATGCTTAACCTTCAGCCCTCCGGCTGTTGTAAAACTACAACTCCCACTGGGAGTTGTAGTTTTACAACAGCTGGAGGGCCACAGGTTGGGCATCCCTGCTCTAAAGGTTTCCCTTTTGAATTTTGTCTTATGAATTCCGTTATTTTCTGTTATAACCATGTTACAATGGAAAACCATAACGGAATTCATAATGCTAATGTGAACCCGCCCTTAGGGTACTTTTACACTAGCGGCATAGCTATCCGGCAGGTTGTTCCGGCGGGTGAACAGCCTGCCGGATCCACCTTGCCGCAAGTACCCGTGCACTGCAGTGCACGTCCGGAGATCGCCGGACTAAAAGTACTGCAGGTCCGACTTTTTAGTCCGGCGATCTCTGTCGTGCACTGCTGTAGCTCCGCCCCCCGCCCCATTATAGTCATTGGGGACAGAGCGGCAGCACGGCAGTGCACGGGTACTTGCGGCTTAGTGGATCCGGCAGGCTGTTTACCCGCCGGAACAGCCTGTCGGATAGCTATGCCGCTAGTGTGAAAGTATCCTTTGTCAATGGTGACAGATCCATTTTTTAAGAGCCTAAAAAAACGTATATTTCACCCATTGACTTTCAATGTATTTAGTGACGGATCCGTTTTTTTCCGTTTTGATTTCACACAACTGCATCCTAATGGAACGGATGCCTCCTTATGTGCAAAATCAAAACAGATCAGTTTAATTCTCGTATTGAGATCTTCTGCTGAATCTCAATACCGAAATTAACAACGCAAGTGTGAAAGTAGCCTAAATTTAGCACCACGGAATTGTGGGTGGTGCGTCTGCAGTATATCACAGCAGCAGCAAAGTAGATGACGTTTAACAAAATATCATCCACACACTGCGGAAAAAAGTTTGCAGCGAAAATTGATGTGAAGTAAAGTGATGTGGATCTTTAATCCCCAGCACGTTAAATCACGCTATGGATTTCGACATTGGGTTTCACTGACAAATCCACAGCAAAATCGGTGACAAATTTTGATTTGTTGCAGATCTTACAGCAGAAACTTAGCAAAATCTGCAACGGAAATTCTGCTGCAGAAAATCTACCCCATGTGGCCAAACCCTAATTCTCTTGTGCATAACAATGTCAAATGTGTACACTGTATACCGGATGGTATCGCTATAGCGTGAGAACAAAGTCTCCGTTTTTTATTTTCCATACATTGCCCTCCCTTAGATTTCAAAGCATAAGAGGAGATAAATGAATTGGTTATTAGTGAAAAAGTAGGAGCACATAGGGCCAGAACATACGAAGATTTCTGGGTGGGGGTAATCCCTGTATGGTTTGGGTGGCATACATTCTAGGTCAGGGATGGGCAAACTGCGGCTCTCCAGCTGTTGCAAAACTACAACTCCCAGCATGCCCAGTCTGGCTACAGCTATCAGCCTACAGCAGGGCATGGTGGGAGTTATAGTTTTACAACAGCTGGAGAGCCGCAGCTTGCCCATCCCTGTTCTAGGTGATATGAACAGAGGTTGTCGGGGCTTTTTCATATTGATGACCTATCCTCAGGATATCAGATCGGTGGGGGTTCAACACCCGGCACCCCCGCCGATCAGCTGTATGAGGAGATGTCGCGTACAATAGATCCACAGTCAGGCAGGAACTCACAGCATCATAGTGATCATCCGTCATGTGTGTGCAGTACAGTAGATCCACAGTCAAGCAGGAACTCACAGCATCATAGTGATCATCCGTCATGTGTGTGCAGTACAGTAGATCCACAGTCAGGCAGGAACTCACAGCATCATAGTGATCATCCGTCATGTGTGTGCAGTACAGTAGATCCACAGTCAAGCAGGAGCTCACAGCATCATAGCTCACTATGATGCAGTGAGTTCGGGCCAGACGGCCAGCGGTCAGTTTGGGAAATTGCGCCATCACTTGGAGCATATTTCCCAGAAAGAACACACTTATGTGAAACTGGCCTTTCTCTAGCATTTCCAGCTAAAACACCTGGTGTTTGTACAGTTTTCATTGAAGTTTTTATGAAGCATCTGCCTAGTTATGCAGCAATATAAATGACAAAACCCCTGCAAATCAGCCATGTAGGCATCTAGGAAAGATAGGCGATTCATGTAGTAACAGCCATTTCCTATTCTGATATATACGTGTTCGAGGAAGGCTGTTATTGCATCTTTTCTAGCCAGTATCCTGATAGTATGTGTCCCAGCAGAATTCTTCCTGTTTTTACTATTTTCAGGTTATGAAAAGGAAGGAATGTAATCTTTTTTAACTCTTATTTTCCCGGCTTAGACAAAGCATTGTTCTAGACCAGGCATGCTCAACCTGCGGCCCTCCAGCTGTTGTAAAACTACAACTCTCACAGTGCCCCGCTGTAGGCTGATAGCTGTAGGCTGTTCTGGCATGCTGGGAGTTGTAGTTTTGCAACAGCTGGAGGTCCGCAGGTTGAGCATGCCTGTTCTAGAAGATAAAAAGCACAATGGTGGTCATTTATTAATACAGAGGCAAACTGTAGTGTTACTACTGATAGCAAATAATGATGTCCAGGCCGTCGTTGTAGTGAATTTACCATAGATTATGACTATAGGTGGTGCCAGTAGAACATCAGAGCGCATTCTGGCCAAATACATTAGATAAATGTCAGACCACCACCGATCTTCTAATGTGTATAGGGGCCTACCCATGGCAGATGTCAAGGGAAATAACAATCAGCCAGTTGTCTTTCATTTGCCTGATCTTTTTGTTTTTGGGGAGACAAGTTGTTCCTCTCTCCACATTGAGGATACATGTATGCTTGGTCGAGCAGGAATGTACCGTATATGGGAGGTCAGGCAGGGGGAGATAGGCGTATGGCAGGACTTTGACTATGTTCATGACATATATACTCCTGAGTTTGATATATACTGTAATGCGCCCCTATGATGCAGGCGTATCTCAGAAGGACGCACACTGCAGGTTTATACCTGGATAGTGCTAGTCTTGGTTAGAAAATGACAAAATCTCAACAGAATCTGACCGACCCCAGTATACGTCAGTGAGGTCCATCACTTGTCATTTGGATTTGTTGAATGACATATCTGTCGTGGCATCCATCATACCATGTCGCCATTGTGAATAGAGCCTAATTAAAGGGGGAATGCCATTATCGATGTAAAAAAATGAAAATCAGCCATCATATTGTACTAGAACCAGCCCCGTACCTCACATGGATCCAGAGATCTCCCCATTTATTGCTGCAACTATTCTAGATTTATTTCAGGCTGGCCGCTCAAGGGGTGTGTCCTTTCTCAGGAGGCATGTCTATTTTGCTGTAGTTATTTCCCTGTAACTGCCACAGCTTCAAACAGAACATACGGCTGGTGACAGTTGAAGAATTTAAACTGAGCGCGTGCGACCACCTCAGTGAGGTGGACGGAGAAACAGGGAGAAGAACAAACAGCAGGTGGCGCTATACAGATACATTTTATTAAATATCTCAGTGGCTATACGAAATGTTTAATTACATGCAATTATAAAAGTATTCAGATTCATGTGCTGGTTTGAAAAATGTAGACTATTATTGGTGGGACAAGCTCTTTAATAGAGGAATTGTAATGTCATTTTACTGTAATGCATGTTGCTAAATTTGAGTCATCAAATCAGTCCATTCATTAGTACATATGCCTTTTCATTGATTGCTTTCCCTTTTTTCATCATTTTATTAGAACATGAAAAAATGATAGCAAAGCTAGCGGAGATGTCTGCTGCTGACGTAAACAAGGAAGTCCGGAAGATCCCAGTGTGTCTGGATGAAAAGCGCAACCTTAGGTAGGGCTCATTATTAAGTAGTGATGATAATGTCCATTATTATATTGTGTATTTATGAATTATTATATACAGCAGTGGAGTATGCAATATGTACAACAAAAAGCAAATGGAGCTCTCACAAACTTTTTGAATGGTCTTGTTCTTTGGGGAGCTAGCGCTTCCTGGTCCCTGGTCATGACTTGGGTTTGTCAAGGTAGCAAGCAAACCTGGGCCAGGTGCCTGAAGGAGCTCAATGGCCTTTCTTCAACATTAAAAGACACCAGTACTACAAGTGAGATCTAGTGCTGGGTCCTATCTAGGGTTTGTCCAGTAGCATCAAGCTAGAAGTATAGATTCCCAGAAGTCAAAATGATCAGTGTTGAGCGTGAATATTCGAATTGCGAATTTTAATCGCGAATATCGCCTCTTCGACAATTCGCAATTATTTAGAATTTAGTGCTATATGTTCGTATTCACGAATAGTGTTGATCGCGAATATTCTAATTGCGAATTTTTCGCGAATATCAGCACTTAGCAACATCCCTAGCAACCAATAGGAAAGTTGCCTACCCCTTAGTGTTGATTGTGAATATTCTAATCGCAAATTTTTATCGCGAATATATTACATTGCCGATTTTCGCAATCAAGCAAATAATGCCCGGAGATCATGAATCCTCGAATTTATGGCGAATATTCGGCCAAAAATTTGCGAAATATCGCGAATTCGAATATTGCCTATGCCGCTCATCACTAAAAATGACGCAGATCACAAACTGATTTCACTCAGCTCAGAGGAGATAATGTGGAAATACGGACAGTCTACAAATCTCAGACAGGACGCAGTACTTTCCCCATCTTACCATCCCCAGACCAAGCTGGTTTGATGTACAGGAGTATGTGTTCCCTGGGAGGGCAGACATTCACAGTTATTATCCTTTGGTTGTCTGTCGGCAGATTTGTTCCTATGACACTGGCTGATCTGTTACATGTGCCTTTGGCAGCTGACGGCATCTGTGTTGGTCTCGTGTTCATATGTGCCCGCATTGCTGATAAAAATGATGTTTTAATATATGCAAATGAGCTTGTAGGAGCAACGGGGGCGTTACCAATACACCTAGAGGCTCTGCTCTCTCTGCAGCTGCCTTGCCTTCTGCACTTTGATTGACTAGACCAGGCAGTGTAAACATCATCACACCAGGCCCTGTCAAAGTGCAGCGTGAGCAGCAGTTGCAGAGAGAACAGGGCCCCTAGGAGTAACGGTAACGCCCCTGTTGCCCCTAGAGGTTCATTTGCATATAATAAAACCTCATTTTTCTCAGCAATGCGGGCACATATGAACATGGGACCAACACAGATGCCTTCAGCTGCCGAGTGCACATGTAACAGATCAGCCAGTGTCATAGGGACAAATCTGCTGACAGATGCCCTTTAAGTGGATAAGTCTAGCTTATTGCAGATTCCCACTTATTACAGGTAAACCTTCTTCATTTTACTGGAGAGATGCTTGAATATCTGTGGTCCCCAGAGCAAAGGCAGCTTTTTGCTGTAGCTTAGTGCTTCAGCTAATTTACATTGAAGTTTTGAGTTTTTTACTTTATTTTTTTGGTGAATTTTAATAATTTATTATAGAATATTAAGTGTTGTTTGAATTTGCAGTATTTATGCTCTGATCATGTTAAAGGGGTTATGCTAAGTTACAAATGATCTGATTGCTGGGGGTCTAACCTCTGGGACCCCCATGCTCACGAGAACAGGAGTCCTGCGCCCCTTATATGAATGGAGCGGCAGGTCGCCCATGTTTGCCGCCACTCCATTTATTCTGTATGTGACTGCCAGAGATAAGTACAGTACAGCACTTGGCTACCCTCAGCCGTGCCATAGAGAATCAATGGAGCAGCAGTGGACGTGCATGACCTTCTACTCGATTCATCTACGGGGCAGGACCCCCATTCTCCTGACTATGGGAGTTCTGGTGGTCCGACTCCCACCAATCAGATACCTTTCCCCTATCCTGTAGATAGGAGACACGTTTCTAAATTGCCAGAAGCCTTTACCCTGGGAACACACCTGGGCGTTTTACAGCGCGTTTGAACGCTCTGTAAAACGCCCAACGCCCAAACAAGTACATGAGCTTCTTTTGGGCGTTTTAACGCGCCTAAGGACAATGTTGCCATAGGGGAGAATCACTGAATCGCGCGTATGACGCGCGTTTCTTAGTTACAAATACGCGCATCCAAAAACGCGCGTCATACGCGCGATTCAGAAACGCCTAGGTGTGTTCCCAGCTTTAAGCTTTAATGAGAGACCCATGAAGCAGTTTATTTTAGACAACATCACCAGCCGTTGCCTACTTTTATATGATTTCGGGTGTTATATGACTCTCCACAGGAACAGAGTCATGAAACTGAAGCAGAAATCTTCAAAGGATGTCTCGCATATGGACTGTTGCAGCGGATGTCTGCATAGTATTAAATTAGTAGGTGAAATATTTACTGTATATGTGTCCTCAACATTATTAACAATAGGGTCAATACTCCCGTCTATCCTCTACTTAAATTTGGAGGCTAATTTTAAAAATCTGGTTATAGAGATGGATAAATCTTTTAATATACAGTTCTGGACATGGGTGTTATTGATCCTGTAGATGAGGTGAGGTTTATACACAAACTACTTGAATGCTAGAAATTGAATACTACTCAAAAAGTCAGTAGAAAAGAAAAAAGTGGTCAGCTCACCCTGGTCCATTAGCTGTACAGGAATAGTCCATTGTGTGCACAAGAAGAATTCATGTCCCTGGGCCAGTATCCTGATCCAAATGTACACACAACAGGATAGTGGCAGCTCTCCAGAATGGTAAAATAAATCACACTTTAGTGATCCATTTATAAAGCAAGGAACATCACTGTGCATCTAGAAAAGTAAAACTGATCTGAAACTGATCCCAGCTCTTACTTACAGCACATCTTAATCACCAAATGTGAACGGAACACCTAGTGTCCAGGTGATGTTGCACATTGCAACCGCCTAACTGCAGAGCACAGCGGAAATTCAAGGAAGCTTGACTATTTTTAAGAACTCCCATACAGCCACATCCTTATTCACAGGGGCCATGAGATGGCCCTGTTCTTGAGAAAAGTGCTGATTAAAGAAGGGTAAATCAATTCTAACCAAATCAAATTGGTTAGAAATCAGGCTCTTGGAGCACCGGGGGTCTGGCTCAAGCCCACATAGCACCAGTTCTTCAACACCCTGCTACTCAGTTAAATGACAGGGCCAAACATCTTGCCTTCCCCTGTCAATCTCACATCTGCGCCATTGGTCCCAGTTTTACCCCTAGCACAGAGGATCTGTTGCTGCTACCTGAGCAGTGCATGTACCTACTGTGCATGCACCACTGACATCTGGGTACACCTGGACATAAGCGGTTCATGTGCAGTGGGTATCTTTGCTTGTGGCAATGCTCAGACTAGCAGAGCAGATGCATGATTGACAGGGCCAGATGAGATGTCTAGCCCTGTGAATCAAGGGAGAGGGACGAAGTCTCGTGAGCAGCAGGGTGTTGATGAATTGGTGCTCTGAGGGCTTAAGCCAGCCACTTGGTGCTCCAGGAACCTAATTTGTAATAAAATAGATATTGTTAAAATAGATTCTCTCATCTCTACTTCTGACTCCAGAGATGGAACGCACACATATCCTGTTGTAAATGTCCAGATGGGGATACCCCTTCAAACAAACGATAAGTAATTCAGTGTTTGAATGAATCAACACTTTTGGTACAATCGTGTCATTTAATCCATAATCTTTTGTAATTTCTTCCTCACCAGTCTTTCCGGAGGTCTAAGCAGATGGCTTCAGAGGTATTAGAGGCACTTCAGCTTTGGCATGGCACCTTGAAAGTCATAGAAGGGAAATTCGGAACAAGTATTCTGTCATATTTCAATTTCATCAAATGGCTGCTGATGTTCAACATCTTCTCGTTTGTGGTGAATTTCAGTTTCATCACCGTTCCTCAGTTTGTTGATATGGCGCCTAATGACTTAAATTTCTCTGGTCTGGAACTTCTTACAGGAGCAGTAAGTATGGATAGATGTAGTCAATTCTCAGCAAACCCTCAAATTACATTGGGCAAAGTATGCGAAGTAAGAAGTATATACTGTAGATATGTACGATAAGGGTGCTATCTTCAACACTTTTACTACCTTTACTGTCCTTACACCTAAAGACAAAAAACATTATTTTGCTTAATGAGGTTCACGAGACAGGACGGAGTTTGTTTGCTCTTTCCCATAATATGGCCTGATTGCATTACATTCGTTTTTTTTTTTCAGCATAAATTATTCATATTGTCTTCTTCATGTATTTTTTAAGTTAATAATGCTTTTTTATTTGCATAGAGCACCGTTCTTCTCTTCTCCCACTTACATATGTGTAAACTTCTGCCTGTTTCCACCACTAGGGGGCCTATTGGAATGCAGCAGTGTACAGCCCCTATTAACCTGAACTGTATACAAATCAGCCCCCTAGTGGGTGGACATGTACCTGTAAAAATCTGAATTATGTTTTCTTTTTTTTTTTTTAAGGGTTACTTTGAAGATACAGTCTTGTACTATGGATACTATACAAATAGTAGCATCAGGAAAGATGTCTACCTAGCACCATATAATATGCAGTTAGCATATATATTTACCATTGGATTGTATTTGGCTACCTGCTTTCTCATCCTGCTCATTAGGTAATGTAATCTGTCAGTTCATTCTCTGTCACTTTATCCAGAAACATGAATTATGCCAGGACAAAAACAGCCACATGCATGATATTTCAGTGAAATAGGTAAAGCCCTGGCTTGAGTCAGTTTAAGAGGTAATAGTATTAATTGCCTAAAGGAGTGGATCATGGAGAACCTCTTCAAGGACTAATATATATTTTTTAATCTACTCTTTGTTTTGGCTTAAAAAAAATCACCCAAAAACTTGAACTCGTGGGCATAACCTTACATAAAGTTATTAAAATGTCTCCCTTTTCAAGCTTCAGTCTTGCTGCTGCATGTGAATTCATTTTTAGCCACAATGCTAGTATGAATGGAGCCTTATATTAGGTTCAGACCTCCGTTCAACTGATCTGGTAGGCTGTTTCGGCAGAGAACAGTTTGCCAGGGTTCACCAGATCCGGCCTAGGCAGATAACGCCATTCACCTCTAGACCCTATTGATTAAAATGGGATCCGGTGGGGATCTGCCCACTTTCTGGCATAAGTGCCAGCGTTTTGCCGGAAAGAGTGAGATTTATTATATTCAATGGGGTCCAGCGAGATCCTCGTCAGATCCATTATAGTCAATGGGCTCCAGCGACATCCTCGTCAGATCCATTATAGTCAATGGGCTCCAGCGAGATCCTCGTCAGATCTATTATAGTCAATGGGCTCCAGTGAGATCCTGTTTGGATCCATTATAGTCAATGGTGTCCAGCAGTGAAAGGCAGTATCTGGCTAAGCCGGATCCAGGGAACCCCTGCAGAGAATAGCCTGCCGGGGTTTCCTGGATCCGGTTAGCCAAATACTGCCGTTCACTGCTGGACACCATTGACTATAATGGATGCGACGAGGATCTTGCTGGACACTATTGATTATAATGGATCCGACGAACAGCCTGCCGGATCTGATAAATGGAGGAGTGAACCTACCCTTAGCTATAGACAACTGGATATAAATATGTGCAAAACTCATCTTTGAGCAGGACTAATTCAGGTTTCAGCTTCTGGACTAGAGATGAGCGAATGGACTCATCTCATCAGCAGGGCTTCTTCACCTTTGAGGGGCTGTCCCCGCAGGTGAAGAAAAGTCCACCTGCCGCAAGATTGAGAGGGCCAGACATTTAGCCCAATCTTGACAATTTTCTGCCTGTACCGCTGCTCCAGTTAGCAGAACAAAGGGAAGAGGCTCCTTCTGAGCAGTGACTGCGCAGGTGCAGCTACACTTCTGGGTAGGGAGCACCTGCGCAGTCACTGCTCTGAAGCCGAATCAGAGCCTCTGCCTTTGTTCCGCTAATCGGAGCAGTGATGTCTAGCCTTGTCAATCTTACTGCAGATGGGCACTTCTTTACCGGTGAGGATAGTGCCCGATCCTGCTGATGATCTCTATTCTGGACCTAAACAAGAAATAATAGTTGTTGTTTTTAATTGCGATTCAAGTACAGGTCCTTTGTAACTGTGGGTTCTCTGTGCTTTACTTACTGTAATAGCAGTGTAGTGCTCAGTATTTGGTCAGTATTTTGTAAACCAAAACCAGGAATGGAGCCTGCAGAGAAAAGGAATGGAAAAGGTTGTGTCTCATCTGTGTTTTTGACCTATGCCTTACCAATACTGATCTTATACAGACTATGTGATAGTGGCCTTATGAATGAAGCCCTGGAAATTTTGTCTACAAGAGGTTACTGCTGCACGTACTGTAACAGTGCATGCTGCCATTATAAAGTGATATATTTTTCAGAAACGTAACTGGCAGCATTGACATTTGCATTCACTTTTACTGCCAGCTAGGATTATTTGCATACAGTTTACCTTTACTGGAACTCTAATCCATGTTATCTATCTGTGCCATGCAGTTCAATGCAATCTATTGTTTCCTGCGTAGGGCAAAGCTAGGATAATGCCAGACCCATTGAAAAAAAAAAAATCTGCCCCTGTTGTCACTACTTTATCACTAGACGTAGACAGTCAAACAGGTAATGGGGCTAAGGCCTCGTGCACTTGGCACCCATCTCCATGTGCCATCAGGCTAAACCCTGTCAGGTGCCCTATGAGAGCGGTATTCTCCCCTAATATACAGCATGTCATGACATAGGTTCCATTCACACGTCTGTATTTTTGCTCCGCATCTGATCTGCATTTTTTGTGGATTGGATGCAGACCCATTCGTTTCAATAGGGCCGCAAAAAAAGACGGACAGCACACCATTCTGTAGCCCCTTAAAAAAGATAGAACATGTTCTATTCCTGCTCGTTTTGCGGAAAAGAATAGGCATTGTTACAATAGATAATCAAAAAACGGATGCAACACAGACGTCATCCATATTTTTTGAGGATCCGCAAAATACATATGCTGTGTGAATGCACCCATATGGGGATACAGTACAGCCCTATTACAGCCATAGTAAAGCCTTGTGCATGAGGCTTTATGTGCCCTAAGGGCCCACACAGTGGCTCCGTACAGTTCAAATCTCCTTCCACATCGATGTCTACGTCCTTATAGACTTGAACAGAGCAAGTTTAGACCAACGTAACCCAGAAATGGCTGAGTAGAATATTTGAAGACTTTACAAGTGGAAACATTATTGTAAATCATATTGTAAAAGTTTACAGAGGTGCAGACTTTAAAACTTTTTGTTACTTAGTCATTAAATCGGTTCATTATGATCTAAGAGGCATGTGACCTGTAATTGATATCTGAGATGTATCCCTGGAGATGGTTAACCTAAGAATGATTACCGTGATTGAGGGCATCGTAAAAGGATATGACTGCTTGTAATTGATGCAAGTTCTCACTGGGTAATAAACAATCAGACACTCTGCAGATATTGATATTGAGGTGGATTTAAAGGGTTAAAGTGAGTCTGGTTCACAGCTCCCCTCCCCGCCATCAATCTCTGAAATTCAGAATTATAGCTGCCTGAAGGACACCGCGCTGGCCAATCAATGACCTCAGTGGTAATGTGTTTTAATGACTGTGCCCATGTATTGCATGTAACTGCGGGAGCCAATAACTGGCCTCAGTAGTCTTGTGCTGTGTATTGCTGAGGCCAGTGACTGGTTGCAGCGCTCACGTGCAGTATACAGGATGTCATTGCTGCAGAGATGGCTGCCATGGTGGGCAGGATTGGAGTGAAGGTGAGTAGAGGGGTTTTGGTATAGTGAGTATAACCATTTTTTTTATTATTGAGTCCTTGGTGGGGGGGGGGGGTTGTATGACCATCAGGTTCCTCACCCTCCTGCAAAGCCCTTGGTCTCTCCCTCCAGGAACCAGACCTCGACTGAGGATCTGTGTCAACACCTGGGGTGGAAGCCAGAGCATCAGCTGGCGTATCCTCAGCTTTGGATTAGCCACTTGTCCCGGTCCCTCGCATGAATGGTTACTTATGGAGAGGGCCTGTGATAGACTGCGACCTAGTGCACGTTTTTGTGGAACACTGCGCGATTTTGATGCATGGGTGTAGAAAGCACATTGCTGTTGTTGGCATCTATACTCGAAATGCACTCATATGAATCATTAACCTTTATTACGTCACATGTGGGGTCTTTAAGGATTGCGCCTGCTTCAGAACGGAGTGGCCAATATAGCAGCCTGTTTCATACAGCAGGCACTTGTGGCTAATCTCAGCGACCAGCGATAATGCATTTAATCTCCCAGATGCTGTGGTCAAACCTGTGAAATACCATCTGAAATACCAGAAGTGCGCGCTTTCAGGTTTGCTCCGGCTTCCCCGTGTGGCGATCAGAGGAGCTGGAGTGTGTATGGGGCAGCCCTTGTGATTCAGAATGACAGGAGGCTGCTGCATAGTCGTGTCTATGGAGCCTCTGCCTTTGGCAGGGCTCCATAGAAACACAGTAAAATCATCATAGACTCCATGGCTAATGCTTTTGTTTTTATAAATAAAAAATGCCGGTCTTAATAAGGTCCTGCGCTAGTGGTGGATCCGCCAAAGTTTTTTTAGAGGCGCCGGCCTCTACATAACTCGGGCGGATCCACTGCCGTGTCTAAATCCATGCCAGCTCCCTTACTGGCGTAGATTTAGACCATTTTCTACGTCTAAAACAGGCGTAGTCCTGACGTGTGCGGGGAAAAGTCGCAGATCCCGCCTAATATAGATGTATTTCTATTAGTAAATAATCCCTGAAAGTCTTTGAAAAACCCCTATTCTTGTGATCGAAAAAAATAGGTCTGAAATATATTTTAAAGGAAGTTACAAAATATTTTTTCCCCTGAAATAATATTTACTGTATAATATGAGAGGTCAGATTGGGGTGGTTTAGAAGGAAGTATGAGGAAGTGCAGCTATTTAGTGAAGGAGGCTCAGGTGATATTTACAGTGGTGGTAATAGAAACTAGTGCTATAGAGGAAGTTTTAAGGCTTAAAAAAGGCCAAGGTTCAAATACAATACGCTTAACAAGCAGGCAACATAATATCTTAACAAGTGAGATTAAGTGAAAAATAAGATCTAGCATTTCATTTACAATAGGCAGATTGGGGTAAAGATATTTTTCTCAGTGAACACGTAGATTTCTCTATCATCTAGGAACACACCCAATCATTCATAGCATGCCGTAGTGCTATATACAGTAGACTGGCGTCAAGGGGTGCCAATTTATTAAACATTCTGTATAATCAAATTTAAGTTTACTTATAAGGATAAAAAACCTTCTGGGGACTGGCTGAAATAAAGTGTTCACTGTTGTCACTTCTGAAACTTATAATTGATTATCCTTGCTCAACCTTCTGCGAGATTATTTTATAGCCCTGTATCAGAACCAAGCGCCAGTGAAGAAGAAGTTATATTTATACTTTTATATCCGGACCTTAGGCCTAGTGCAGAGCCAGAAGCATTCGAAGAACATCTCCTCCAGGCCCTGCATTAGATCAAAAGCATAAACAGATTTACTAATTCTTTATCAAATGTATCACACACGCGGTGTGAAAGATTTCCTGCAACGTACTAGAAGTTAGACACTTTTTTCACGCCAGCTCAAGGCTGGTTTATAATATAGCACGTGCCATTAAGGAGATTTGCGGTGAGAAAATAAATGGTGGCAGCGGGTTTAAAAGGTATGAGTAAAAGCTTTGCATTTGGGCCAACACTGCTCTTGAATGGAGATGGCACGACCCCTTCAAACAGCTGATCGGTGGGGATGCTGGGAGCCGGACCCCCACCCATCTGATATTGGTGGTTGTCCATGGACATGGACATTTTTTGGCATGTCACAAATAAAAATATTCCAATGTTATGGCATATCATAGATAAGATATGCCATAACATGATATTCAATGGTGAGGGTCTTACCCTAACCAGTCACAAGAAATAAGGTACCTTTGGCTTTTTCTCTGCTCATTGGCACTCCCAGTCACCCACTGGGCAAGAGAAAGGGTCTGTGTTGTGCCGCAAGCTCCACAGAGAATCTCCGGAGAAGCGAGAATGGAGGATGGGCAGGGGTTGGCTGGGAACTTAAAGTGGCCCTGGAAAAAATACAAAAAGTGGCCCCGTTTTGTAGTTGGGTCCAAATTGATGAAAGTCCATCACAAAATACTGCCAGCAACACAAAATACATCCCCAAAAACTTCCACTGGCCGGCCGTGAGGAGGGCCCAGATGGCCCCCTGGGCATCGGCCCACCGGTAGATTTCCCTGTAAGGTCTATGGCCAATCTACCCGTGAGGATGGAATAGGAGCACACCCTGATGTTGGTGCTCCTGCCTAATAGCAGTTGGTGTGCCCTTGGTGTTATGAGTGTAGGCAGGAGATGCAGGTGCAGTGGCCAGCACATGATGCTGGAGTCAGTAACTAGGCAAGTAGTAGTACATAAACAAGTCTCTCTTTATTAAAGTGCAGAATGGGAGTTGTAGTACATTCAACTGTATCAAAAGTTCCAAACAATTGACAGCGCAAATCTTCCCAGATAGCAATGCATGGATACAAGCCAGAATGAGGATTGTAGTACTCCTTCCATCTATTTCTCTAAAGTCTCTTCTGCAGAATCTAGGGCTGGCGATAAGGTTCTTGCAAAAGTTGTCTATAATTCCCACCTGAGGGGTACAGGATTAAAATACGGTGGGCCAAAACTTTCTACGGGGGCACTGTCAGGATTATTAACCCTGACTGATCCATACAGAGATATGCTGGTACACTACAATGCATTAACATATTAAATAACATAACAAAAACAGTTTGCAAGTACCCTATTCTGGGGTGTGGCAGTTGCCCACACAGAGCATGCACAAACCCTATAATCAGACAAATGCCCTATACATAGTTGCTTGTAAAAGCACCGTCAATTAACCCAAAAGAAAAACTAAGCAGCAAATATATAATGCAAAAAGTAACAAATTTTATTAAACAAATAATAATAATAATAATAATATATATATATATATATATATATATATATATTAGCAGCATAAAGTTCACAGGAAAGATGCCCACAGGACTACTATTCGGGATACATAGAAATAAGATACTTCTGGAAGTAATTGGAGTGATAAAGAAAAAAAAAATCCCCAAAACAAATAGATAAAGTGCAAAGTGCAACAGTATAAGTCAATAAATACAGGAGACAATTCTATAAAGTATACAGACCAAAGTAGTCCTGATACAGACGCGTGTTTCGCGGTCGCTTTCTTTATCCCTCTAATTACTTCCAAGAGTATCTTATTTCTATGTATCTCGAATAGTAGTCCTGTGGGTATCTTTCCTGTGAACTTTATGCTGCTTATATACAGTCAGGTCCACAAATATTGGGACATCGACACAATTCTAACATTTTTGGCTCTATGCACCACTACAATAGATTTGAAATAAAATGAACAAGAGTTGCTTTAACTGCAGACTGTCAGCTTTAATTTGAGGGTATTGACATCCAAATCAGGTGAACGGTGTAGGAATTACAAATTCCACTTCTTTCCCTTAAAAAACTCTTTGGTTGCTTTTGCAGTATGCTTTGAGTAATTGTCCATCTGCACTGTGAAGCGCCGTCCAATGAGTTCTGAAGCATTTGGCTGAATATGAGCAGATAATATTGCCTGAAACACTTCAGAATTCATCCCGCTGCTTTTGTCAGCAGTCACATCATCAATAAATACAAGAGAAGCAGTTCCATTGTCAGCCATACCTGCCCACGCCATGACACTACCACCACCATGCTTCACTGATGAGGTGGTGTGCTTAGGATCATGAGCAGTTCCTTCTCCATACTCTTCTCTTCCCATCACTCTGGTTCAAGTTGATATTGGTCTCATCTGTCCATAGGATGTTGCTCCAGAACTGAGAAGGCTTTTTTAGATGTCGTTTGGCAAACTCTAATCTGACCTTCCTGATTTTGAGGCTCCCCAATGGTTTACATCTTGTGGTGAACCCTCTGTATTCACTCTGGTGAAGTCTTCTCTTGATTGTTGACTTTGACACACAAACACCTACCTCCTGGAGAGTGGTCTTGATCTGGCCAACTGTTGTGAAGGGCGTTTTCTTCACCAGGGAAAGAATATTTTGGTCATCCACCACAGTTGTTTTCCATGGTCTTCCGAGTCTTTTGGTGTTGCTGAGCTCACCGGTGTGTTCCTTCTTTTTAAGAATGTTCCAAACAGTTGTTTTGGCCATGCCAAATGTTTTTGCTATCTCTCTGATGGGTTTGTTTTGTTTTTTCAGCCTAATGATGGCTTGCTTCACTGATAGTGACAGCTCTTTGGATCTCCTCTTGAGAGTTGACAGCAACAGATCCCAAATGCAAATAGCACACTTGAAATGAACTCTGGACCTTTTATCTGCTCATTGTAATTGGGATAATGAGGGAATAACACACACCTGGCCAAGGAACAGCTGAGAAGCCAATTGTCCCATTACTTTTGGCCCCTTAACAAGTGGGAGGCCCACATGCAAACTGTTGTAATTCCTACACCGTTGGATGTAAATACCCTCAAATTAAAGCTGACCGTCTGCAGTTAAAGCACATCTTGTTCATTTCATTTCAAATCCATTGTGGTGGTGTATAGAGCCAAAAATGTTAGAATTGCGTTGATGTCCCAATATTTATGGACATGGCTGTGTGTATGGTGTATGTGCAAAATATGCATAAACCTCTCAAATGTATGTATACTAATGCCAGAAGCCTGACTAATAAAACTGGGGAACTGGAATTAGTGATGTGTGAGGAGGATTATGACATAGTGGGAATAACTGAGACATGGCTGGACGATAGCTATGACTGGGCTGTTAATGTACAAGGTTACAATCTGTTCAGAAAGGATCGTCAAAACCGGAGAGGGGGAGGGGTCTGCCTTTACATAAAGTCCTGTCTAAAGCCCACACTCCGGGAAGACATCTGTGAGGGACACGAAAATGTGGAGTCATTGTGGGTGGAGATAAATGGAGCCAAAAACAATAATAAATTACTAATAGGAGTTTACTATAAACCACCTAATATACCAGAGTCCGCAGAAAATCTATTACTAAACGAGATAAACAAGGCAGCAAACTATAATCAGGTGGTTATTATGGGGGACTTCAACTACCCAGATATAGACTGGGAAACTGAAACCTGTACATCCCATAAAGGAAACAGGTTCTTGGCAATAGCCAAAGACAATTACCTTTCCCAAATGGTTCAGGACCCAACTAGAGGGACGGCCATACTGGACTTAGTATTAACCAATAGACCTGATAGAACAACAGACGTGCAGGTCGGGGGAAACCTGGGAAATAGTGACCATAAAGTAATAACCTTCCAATTATCCTTCAAACGAGAGTTTCTACAGGGAGGAACAAGAATACCGGACTTCAAAAAAGCAAAATTTAGCCAACTAAGAGAGGCCATAGGCCCAATTAACTGGGACATAGTCCTCAAAAATAAAAATACTACCACACAATGGGAGATTTTTAAAAGCATTGTAACATCAAATTGTGATCGTTGCATACCTTATAGAAATAAAAGGCTAAGAAATAAGAAGAAACCAATGTGGATAAATAGAACCGTAAAAAAAGCAATAAATGACAAAAAGAAAGCATATAAATCACTAAAACAGGAGGGGAGCCAGGAAGCACTGATAAACTATAAGGAAAAAAATAGAATATGTAAAAAACTAATAAAAACTGCCAAACTAGAGACCGAGAGATTAATTGCCAAAGAGAGCAAAACTAACCCTAAAATGTTTTTCAATTATATAAATGGTAAAAAATATAAACCTGAAGGAGTCGGCCCTCTACATAGCAATGAGGGGGAGTTGCAGAAAGCGATGAGGATAAAGCCAAGCTATTAAATATTTTCTTCACCACTGTTTTCACTGAGGAAAATAAACTGTCAGATGAAATGCAAAATGTAAAAGTAAATTCCCCTTTAAAAGTGCCCTGTCTGACCCAGGAAGAAGTACAGCTGCGACTTAAAAAGATTAAAATAGACAAATCGCCAGGACCGGATGGCATACACCCCGTATCCTAAGGGAATTAAGTGATGTCCTAGCCAGACCCTTATTTTTGATATTCACGGACTCCATACTGACAGGGAATGTTCCACCAGACTGGCGTATAGCAAATGTGGTGCCAATATTCAAAAAGGGTCTAAAAACAGAGCCTGGAAATTATAGGCGGTAAGTTTAACATCTGTTGTGGGTAAACTGTTTGAAGGTTTTGTAAGAGATGCTATCTTGGAGTATCTCAATGAAAATAAGCAAATTACACCATATCAGCATGGCTTCATGAGGGATCGGTCATGTCAAACTAATTTAATCAGTTTCTATGAGGAGGTAAGTTCTAGACTTGACAGCGGCGAATCAATGGATGTCGTATATCTGGACTTCTCCAAAGCATTTGACGCTGTACCACATAAAAGGTTAGTATATGAAATGAGAACACTTGGACTAGGAGAAAATATCTGTATGTGGGTAAGTAACTGGCTCAGTAATAGAAAACAGAGGGTGGTTATTAACGGTAGATACTCAGATTGGGTCACTGTAACTAGTGGGGTACCTCAGGGTTCAGTATTTGGCCCTATTCTCTTCAATATATTTATTAATGATCTTGTAGAAGGCTTGCACAGTAATATATCAATTTTTGCAGATGACACTAAACTGTGTAAAGTAATTAACACTAAAGAGGATAGTTTTCTACTACAGAGGGATCTGGATAGATTGGGGGCTTGGGCAGAGAAATGGCAGATGAGGTTTAACACTGACAAATGTAAAGTTATGCACATGGGAAGGAATAATGCAAGTCACCCGTACATACTAAATGGTAAAACACTCAGTAACACTGACATGGAAAGGGATCTAGGAATTTTAATAAATAACAAACTAAGTTGTAAAAAACAGTGTCAGGCAGCTGCTGCTAAGGCCAATAAGATAATGGGTTGCATCAAAAGGGGCATAGATGCCCGTGATGAAAATATAGTCTTACCACTTTATAAATCACTAGTCAGACCACACATGGAGTACTGTGTACAGTTCTGGGCTCCCGTGAACAAGGCAGACATAGCAGAGCTGGAGAGGGTTCAGAGGAGGGCAACTAAAGTAATAATTGGAATGGGGCAACTACAGTACCCTGAAAGGGTATCAAAATTAGGGTTATTCACTCTAGAAAAAAGACGACTGAGGGGAGATCTAATAACTATGTATAAATATATCAGGGGTCAGTACAGAGATCTGTCCCATCATCTATTTATCCCCAGGACTGTGACGAGGGGACATCCTCTGCGTCTGGAGGAAAGAAGGTTTGTACACAAATATAGAAAAGGGTTCTTCACGGTAAGAGCAGTAAGACTATGGAACTCTCTGCCTGAGGAGGTGGTGATGGTGAGTACAATAAAGGAATATGGTGGGGTATCCCTATGAAGGGTTGAAAAGTAAGCACTGGCTAAAATTCCACTGATAGCTGGCAGTGACACTAACTTCCCATTTTTTCAATGTGTTCACAGCATGACAATGTCATTTCGAAAAAACTTTATTAACCCTGCTTCGTTTTCGGGCAACGCTGCTAAACTTCTGTGCAGTTGGGATTTTAGTATCAATAATGAGAAGGCCGTGAAATTAAAGAAGAAACATCTGAGCACGCAAATAAAGGTACGAAACTCCCCAGTCTGTTGACTTTAAGGGTGTCAGACACAGAACTGGCAGGTTTCAGGCATTCACTGCTTTTGTTTTTTTCCAGGATAAACAAGAAAAGCTGGTTTCTTCCTTACAAAAGTCCATTCAATGAGGGCAGTGAAATTCACTTGAACCATTTTACTCTTGATAGTGATCTACAGCGGGGTTTTTACAGTTTGTCTTGAACTTTTTTCTCACACTAGTCCTCACTTTACAAGGAAGAAAATTAAATAAATTGAACTTCCTCTGAAAACAGGACTGGGGTACCTAGGGCCCATCAGTAAAATGAATTCTGGGGACCCAATGTACAGCTAAGGCTTGGTTCACATCATGTTTTTCCCATCCGTTTAACGTATACAAAAAACTTACAGTGGCATCTGTTCACCTTAGAGTTCCATTGTAAAAAAACAAAAAAAAAGGAGGCATAAAACGTTAGGTGAACCCAACCTAACTTGCGAATACTACCTGCTCACACATCAGCAGGCAGCAGCAAGACTACAAGATGATTGATTATGGGGTACCTGCAGCAAATTAGAGAAGTGCAGTTCATTATAGTAGAACCCCTTGGTGTTTACTGTGTATTGTCATGTGCATTACCATCTATTGAGCTGGATAAGCTTGGTTGCACACAGGAGCGTAGCTAATGGCTCATGGGCCCTGGTGCAAGAGTTCAGCTTGGGCCCCCCTTCCCTCAGTGCTTAGTGTGTCTTCTTATGCACCACAAAGGTCTTTGGGCCCCCTCAGGCTCCTGGGCCCGGTAGCGACTGCTACCTCTGCACCCCCTATAGCTACGCCCATGGTTGCACATGCTTAGTTCCATCCTTTAACTGCCACTAGCCATATCCACTGTTAGAAGCTGGCTTATAGGCCATACATGCTCCTCTGGAATTCTGGGAAGAAGGTATGGAAATGAGCTCTTAGCAAGCCTGCCTCTAACACCACCAGATGTAAGGCGGCTATCCTATAAGTCAACGTTCGACCCTTTAAATAGGCCTTGAGACAGGGGCGGACTGGAAACTTAAAGTGGCCCTGGAAAAAATACTAAAAGTGGCCCTGTTTTGTAGTTGGGTCCAAATTGATGGAAAGCAGGGCCAGCAGTACCATATTGTGCCACATTATAGCACCCTAACAGAGCCAAATACCACAGTCCATCCCAAAATACTGCCAGCAGCACAAAATATATCCCCAAAAACTTCCACTGGCTGGTCGTGAGGACGGCTGAGGCGGCCTCCTGGGCATCGTCGAACTAGGGAAATTTCCCTGTAAGGTCTATTTCCAATGCGCCCCTGCCTTGAAACATGACTTTGATAATAAATAAGCCAGCTCCTCATCTGCAGGCAGTTGGTTCGGGGTAATCGCCCCTCATCAGTGCATAGCAGAGAGTACTGGCTTAACTGGGTGAGAGGCCTAGGTCAGAATTTGAGGAGTACTACCTCTCCTTATGTAGCGCGCCTTAAATGACGTGAGGAGGCTTAGAGGAGCATATATGCCCTATGAGCCTCCTCACGCTGCAAGCCAGTACTCTTTGCTCTGCACTGATGAGGGGCAATCACCCCAAAACAGCTGTCTGCAGATGAGGTGCTGGCTTATTTATTATCCAAGTCATGTCTCAATGCCGATTTAAAGGGTCAATCATTGACTTATAGGATAGCTGCCTTACATCTGGTGGCATCTGAGGCAGAGCATGCTAAGAGCTCATCCCTTTTTTTCATAATTTTGATAAAAATGGTCAGTATTGTATGGTACTGGATAATGTTTGTTACCTGTTGGTGTAATAATGCTCTTAAATGTCTATAACTTGTATGCTGTTAAATGTCTTCATTTGTATCATTATTATTGTTTTTTTCCTAGGAAACTCTGTCAGAAAAGTTAATGGAATCATTGAAACTTACCTTGAGTGAGAGGATACTTCGATTTTGTATTCATATGGCTGCCTGGTTCCTCTCCTCAGGGCTGGCAGTTGGCTGCTGTGCCGGGGTATACTTCCTTTGCCTTAGAGTTGCGGATTCTGCAGAGGTAAAGCACATGTTCACATGGGTTTCCGTATTTGTATGCTTTAGGCAGCATGAGGTTGAGCAGGCATTGTATGAAAATACAACATAATGTGGGCTTAGACCAGTGTATATGCCTGTGTGCATTGCAGCTGGCCATATACACAGTACTAGGATCGGCCAAAATGTGGCCAATACATTTTCCATCAGAACATTTATGCATGGGCTTCAACCAAGTCAGAAAGGATCTGCCAAATTTGGGCAGTCGTGCCATAGGCTTGCACTTTCAGCCAACAAGGTCAACAGATCAAGAACAGGAGGAGCTGAGCAAAGTGATAGTTTTATCAAAAAGATTTACTATAAGGCCTCATGCACACAACTGTATTTTTGGTGCACATCCGGTCACATTTATTTCAATAAGGCTGCAAAAGAAGCGGACAGCACTCCGTGTGCTGTCCGCATGCGTTTGTCCATTCTGTCAGTCCATAAAAAATAGAACATGTCCTATTCTTGTCTATTTTTTAAACAAGGATAGGACATTTTTTTTTTAAAGGCGGCATGCACATGAGCGGTATATGTGTTTTGCAGGTCCGTGATTTGCCGATCGCAAAACAGATACAGTCAAGTGCATAAGGCCTAACTTGTATTTATTTATTAAAACCTCTGCCCTTTCTATGTTTAGGAGTCCAGAAGGCGGACAGCCTTTCCGGTATGCTTAGTCACCACCCACTGGACTCCTAACCATAAAACTATCAATCTGCTCAGCTCCTCCTGTTCTGTGACATGCTGATCGGACTGCATGTACAATGGGATATGTCTCCTTTAACATTTCATTTAACATTCAAATTCCATTCTCTTATTGACTTCAACAGAATGCAAACTTAAATGAATTGACTAAGCAAGCAGCAACGTTACTGGTTCCTGTGGTGGTCTCCCTCATTAACCTTATCTTGCCGTTAGTCTACTCTATGTTCTCACTAGTTGAGCAATACAAGTACCCGCAGCATCACATCTATGTCAGGATTATAAGGTAAGACTAACAGAACATTACATACAATGTACTACATGAACTAAGCATCAGGCCAAGCTAAAGTTTTGGAGACTATTGGATCACAAACTAGCACCAGGAGCACATGTAGTTTTACTGCACTTTTACCATAACAGATATATTTCTCCGAAGCAGTTCTACGAAATACTCTACAAGCAGGGTACACCAATCTTATTAGCAAGTATCAAGCATCTGGCTGCTGTGGTAAATCATTAGCGAGGCAATAATACAGGGTGGGCCATTTATATGGATACACCTTAATACAATGGGAATGGTTGGTGATATTAACTTCCTGTTTGTGGCACATTAGTATATGTGAGGGGGGAAACTTTTCAAGATGGGTGGTGACCATGGCGGCCATTTTGAAGTCGGCCATTTTGAATCCAACTTTTGTTTTTTCAATAGGAAGAGGGTCATGTGACACATCAAACTTATTGGGAATTTCTCAAGGAAAACAATGGTGTGCTTGGTTTTAACGTAACTTTATTCTTTCATGAGATATTTACAAGTTTCTGACCACTTATAAAATGTGTTCAATGTGCTGCCCATTGTGTTGGATGGTCAATGCAACCCTCTTCTCCCAATCTTCACACACTGATAGCAACACCGCAGGAGAAATGCTAGCATAGGCTTCCAGTATCTATAGTTTCAGGTGCTGCACATCTCGTATCTTCACAGCATAGACAATTGCCTTCAGATGACCCCAAAGATAAAAGTCTAAGGGGGTCAGATCGGGAGACCTTGGGGGCTATTCAACTGGCCCACGATGACCAATCCACTTTCCAGGAAACTGTTCATCTAGGAATGCTCGGACCTGACACCCATAATGTGGTGGTGCAACATCTTGCTGGAAAAACTCAGGGAACGTGCCAGCTTCAGTGCATAAAGAGGGAAACACATCATCATGTAGCAATTTTGCGTATCCAGTGGCCTTGAGGTTTCCATTGATGAAGAATGGCCCCACTATCTTTGTACCCCATATACCACACCATACCATCAATTTTTTTGTTCCAACAGTCTTGGAGGGATCTATCCAGTGCGGGTTAGTGTCAGACCAATAGCTGTGGTTTTGTTTGTTAACTTCACCATTCAAATAAAAGTTTGCCTCAACACTGAACAAAATCTTCTGCGTAAACTGAGGGTCCTGTTCCAATTTTTGTTTTGCCCATTCTGCAAATTCAGTGCGCCGATCTGGGTCATTCTCATGAGATGCTGCAGTAGCTGGAGTTTGTAACGGTGCCATTTGTGAGTAGCTAATATCCGCCGAAGAGATGTTTGACTAATGCCACTCTCCAGTGACATGCGGCGGGTGCTACACTGTGGGCTCTTGCTGAATGAAGCTAGGACAGCCACTGATGTTTCTTCATTAGTGACAGATTTCATGCGTCCACATTTTGGCAAATTCAACACTGAACCAGTTTCACAAAACTTAGCAAGCAGTTTGCTAACTGTAGCATGGGAGATGGGTGGTCTCGTAGGGTGTCTTGCATTGAAATCTGCTGCAATGACCCGGTTACTGCGTTCACCAGACATCAACACAATTTCTATCCGCTCCTCAAATGTTAACCTCGGCGACATGTCAATGGCTGTAAACAAAGAGAAACTTGTAAATAAATAAAGTTACGTTAAAACCAAGCACACCATTGTTTTTCTTGTGAAAGTCCCAATAAGTTTGATGTGTCACATGACCCTCTTCCTATTGAAAAAACAAAAGTTGCATTCAAAATGGCCGTCTTCAAAATGGCCGCCATGGTCACCACCCATCTTGAAAAGTTTCCCCCCTCACATATACTAATGTGCCACAAACAGGAAGTTACACCAACCATTCACATTTTATTAAGGTGTATCCATATAAATGGCCCACCCTGTACAGAAGAACCAACTTATGCAGAAAATAGCAAAAGTGGTGTACTCACAGTCTGATATTAAAGGGGTTGTCTTTGAAGAGTGAGGGGGGGGGGCATTTTAATCTCCATATAACCTAACATGGATGTAGATAGGGGCTGTCGATATTAGAGATTTCCTTTAAAGTGCACCTATCCACCAAAAAAGCCTTTTTCTTGTAATATAGGGTATAATAATAATTGAAAGGGGTTGTCCGAGATTTTTTTTTACTGATGGCTTATCGATCATCAATATCAGATCGGAGACATGATCCATTCAAAGGGCTTGATCTTAGCGAAAAAACACATTAATTGCCATACCTGTTAGCTATTTATATTTTGCTATTTACAGTAAGTGCAATAAATAAAAAAAACACAATACTAAAATATATTTGCATTATGTCTTTCCAGAAATGTCCTGCTAAAATTTTCAATTATTGGTATTTTGTGTTACTACTGGTTGGAGAAGATTGCAGGGGGCACACTAGAGGTAAATCTTTATTAGACATGATATTGTGTAAGTGACATTGGTTAGATGTGCAGCACTCCAGTACAGGGGGTATCTGCAAATGGTTTGTTCTTATTGTAATGTACTGGTATGCCATGTTTATGTACACCCAGCATGACATGATATGGGTTTCAGGGACAGGGTTAACCACCCCGTTCCCTCTTGGCATGGGCTGGTCTTACTTTCTGTCTAGTGAGGGAGTTTTAGTCTAGTGAGTGAGGAGAGAGGAAGCAAGTGGAATGAAGTTGTTCATTCTGTAGTCCTGGCGACTGACAAAAAACGTGGCTCCTCAAAGAGCCTGAGCAAATAGCAGGTGTCACTCATGAGCTGCCACCACTGGCTGACATCGAAGGTACATAGGGGAGTACTCCTGTCCTCTTGCATCATTAAGAAATCGTTGATGGCCTTTCTCTGTTCGTATAGTCGGTCCAACATATGGAGGGTGGAATTCCAATGGGTGGAAACGTTGCATATCAGCCTATGTTGGGGGATGCCATTCTGCCGCTGCAGCTAAAGGAGGGTGTGCTTTGCGGTGTACAAGTGGCTGAAGTGCATGCAAAGTTTCCTGGCAATTTTTAGGATGTCTTGCAGATGGATTGAAGACTTCAGGAACCGCTTGACAACCAGATTGAACATGTGTGCCATGTAGGGCGCATGGCTCAGCAATCCTTGACGCAGCGCCGACACCATGTTCTTTCCGTTGTCGGTCAGCATGGTTCCGATTTTCAGTTGTTGCGGAGAAAGCCAGGATTCGATTTCTTGATGCATCACACGGAGCAGTTCCTCCCCTGTGTGACTCTGTTCGCCAAGGCAAACCAGGTGCAGAACAGCGTGACACCGCCGAGCCCTGCACATGTGGTATGCTGGAGGGGCACTGTGAAGACATGGTGGAGGCTGAGAAGGCAGAGACGGTCATTGGCGCAGGACCAACAAAAATTAAAGAGCAACGTGTGTGTATATATTTTTCTTGTAGTACTGAAATACGCCCCTATACGCTTTCACCAGAAATAACTGCAACAGTGCAGTGCGTATATATTTGTCTTTTTTACCGAAATACGCCCCTATACGCTTTTACCAGAAATACCTGCAGAAGTGAAATGCGTATATATTTTTCTTGTAGTACTGAAATACGCCCCTATACGCTTTCACCAGAAATAACTGCAACAGTGCAGAGCGTATATATTTTTCTTTTTTTACTGAAATACGCCCCTATACGCTTTCACCAGAAATACCTGCAGAAGTGAAATGCGTATATATTTTTCTTGTAGTACTGACTAAGATATAAGCCACTAAAGGCTTTTCAACATAACACTTGCAGCCCAATAACAAAAAGCTGGAATGACAGAGCCGTCTAATGACTGTTTGGATCCCCAAATAATCGTTCTCTGCACTTGTAAATCACTTTCCTACCAATGTCCCTAGCGCCTTCTGACCTCTCTCCATGCATTAAGATGCTGTGAATTCGCATTCATTGTGAATTGAATTTTTCATGAAATTCTGAACAAATTCCACTTCATCAGCTTCGATTTGCTCATCTCTAACATTGCCTCTGCACAGAGCACAGAGCATGCCTAGAAAACTCTCCCATAGAAGTCACTGAGGTTCCTGTCTTCGGTCCTTGGGGCTGCCGTAAAGCAGTTTTTTTTTAATACTGTGTAAATGCTGTTAAGAACAGCTCAGGCACCATAATCATGTTCAGGAATTTAAAAAAAATCTGCAATCTGGAAATAAAAACAGATTAGATAAAAAGGATATTATGTTTTTACTTCCAGATTGCAGATTTTTTTTAAATTCCTGAACATGATTATGGTGCCTGAGCTGTTCTTAACAGCATTTACACAGTATTAAAAAAAGGCATATTGTGTCACTATATGTCACTATCTGGTTTTAACTGGAAGATACACTTTTTGGTGACACATTTCCTTAAGTTGCTCCTTTGTTCTTTCCATTGTGTAGAACAATGCGTGTGTGACCTAAAATCTCTACAGGTCAGATTGATCTCACTGATAAAATTATTACCCAAGGGAAGACATTGCGTTTGTGGTCATTAACCACTTCATTGCCGGAGTGTTTATCCCCTTCCTTACCAGGCCGGCTTTTCAGTTGTAGCAATGCGTCTATCTAACTGCAAATAACGGATTAATTTCTGAGCCAGCCTACATGTATTTGATATATTTTTTAACCTTAGACCTTTCTTTTGTGCTATTAGATAGATATAATATTAAAAAAATATATTTAGGGAAAAACTGTGAAAATTATTTAAAAAATATATATTTTTCCTTTCTTATCCATTTTATTTCTAACTATTACAAAAGTTTTCAAGACAAAACATTTCTAAAACCATTACCATACACTTGTACCCTGAAATGGACGCTATTTATATAATTTATCTACTGGCTGGGCCCACTGCAAGACTTCAAAAGACTGGATCGCCTTTTGGATTTTGGCGGCCTATTTTTCTATTGCTGGTTCTATAGCACCATACTGCCAGAAAAATCTTGTACAGCGCCAAAACACAACAAGCCCCTTCAAAGTCACTTTTTTTTACCCTAGGTACACACCTAAGCGTTTTTCAGCGCGTTCAAACGCGCTGTAAAACGCACATGTGGAAAGCCATGCTTCCCTATGGGCATGGTTCACATTTGGGCGTTTTACAGCGCGTTTGAATGCGCTGAAAAACGCCAAACGCTGTCGCTTCAGCATGAGCTTCTTTTGGGCGTTTTAACGCGCCTATGGACCATGCTGAAATAGGGGAGAATCACTGAATCGCGCGTATGATGCGCGTTTCTAATTTATAAAAACGCGCATCCAAAAACGCGTGTACAACGCGCGTCATACGCGCGATTCAGAAACGCTTAGGTGTGTTCCCAGCCTTAATGTTATTTATCGTGGGGAAATTTGGACATTTTAAGGTTTTGGTTTTCTTTATTCATTTTTTTATTATTTTTTTATAAATTTATGTTTATTTTACTTTTTTAAAGTGAATTAACCCCTTTCTGCCACAGTCAAGGCAGGAAGAGGTTCATTCCCAGCCTGTGGGCTGACATTTCATTTTAAGGCCAGCAGGTGGCGCTCTTACCTAACAAAAAGCGCTCCCTGACGGCTTTTCGATTTTACAATGTAAAAGCATCCATCTACAAGCGTCTATTACTGCCTGACCACTCCCGCTGGCCACGGCACACCTCCCTGTGACTGCAGCTGTCTAAAGACAGCGCGGTCACAGTGTTCTGCGGCAACACGGGCCGCCGGCAGATCGCGATGTGACCCGATGCTTATATGTGTTGGGTTACAGATAAGAGCCTACCTAGTAAAGCTCGTTAGCGATGATCTTGCGGTGTAAATGCTCCGCTGAAACGCTTGTTCATCAGGTAATTTAATCTTTTGTCTAGCACAAAAGATCATAGTTTCCCAGTGGCAGATCATGCTGTTCAAAAACGGTCTGCTGCTGGGAAACAACAAGACAGTATTGGGCAAAATGATGACATTAGTGATCTCTCCTTCTCGGAGCTGAAGAAGATCGGTGCATGTAAATGCATTGGTCTCCTCCGCTGGTGATCAGCAGATTTTTGGGAAGGAACGCTTCCTTCCCGACAGTCTGCTAGATCGTCGTCCCGTCTAAAGGGACCATAAATGAGGGGTCCTATCAGCCACAAAATCCAATGGAATCTGGAAGCAACGAGGAGCAGAGCAGATTGATGTATAGGTTTGTGGGAAATAATTCAGTAAAGGTACGACCACACAGAGTTTTTAGGATGAGTTTTTGAGGCAGATCTGCCTGTTGGATTTTCAGCCAAAGCCAGAAGTATAAATTCTTCCTTTATATATCTAATTCTTTTTAAATCCACTTCTGGCTTTGGCTTTTGCCTGCAGGCAGATCTGCCGCCATACTCTAAAACTTGTATTTTATACATTTAAAGACACAGGCCAAGAGAGCAGGCAATTATCTGGAATCAATCTTTTCTTCCTGATAACTTCCTGCTTGTCGGAGGAGATGAGAGCTGCATTTACATGCAGCAGTCATCTCTGTATAAGGAGAAGCAATCGCTGCGGCGAGATCCCACTTCTCCCATGGAAATCAGTGATTTTGGGCAGTAGATAGCTATTTACACAGCACAATATGCTGCCAGAAATTACTGTTTTGGTGTCTGCATTATCATTATGAATGAGTATTTGCTCGTTTATTGGGTGATCCGTGCACCTTTACACAGAGCAGTTATCAGGAGCAAGCATTCCTAGGAATGCTCCCTTCCGATAGTTGCCCACTTGTCAGCCAGTGTTAAGTCGTCTTTAGTGTGTATACAGAGTCACTGAGCTCAGAAAGAGCAGAGATTGAAATGAATATATTGCTGTATAGCCGTGAATACAAGCTAAGAGACACGAAGAAATAATGAGAAAGCTGGATAACAACCCAGTAACAATTGTATTGGCAGCCATAAAGGACGTCATCCTGTTTTCTCAGAAACAGATGCATTTATATCTGCTGAGGTTTTCTGATATTTTTTTGAAACCTCTAGTGTTTTGTAATTTACTCAAAATGTACCTCTTTAATTCACCTAAAAATTTGTGCAGACTAATCTTAAAATATATATTTTTAGGGAGTGGAGCTCCATTTTTTCTATACCATCCATGCTCCAAATTCCTTGCCTCTCGTCCTCCAGCCATAGAGCTGAAGGATACAATTCTATATGTATGCAGCTGCGAATGAATGGAATTGACTAAAGAGAAATTTATTATAAAGTTCAGTGGGATCTGTCTACATTTGTTTTAAGCAAGCTCCCCCTAGTGGTGGCTGCTGGCAGCCAGATTTTGTTCCTGCTTTTTTCCTTAGACTTGCTCTATGGGATGTTCCTTGTAATAAAAATGGAGCTCTGACTTCATTCAATATGTCTTGAAAGTGTAATAAGTACGCATTGTTACCAAACTGTGAATTTCATTCCATAGTGTTGGGAATCTTATATTGGACAAGACGTCTATCGTCTGGTTGTGATCGATTTTCTGTTTGCACTGCTTGGTTCCTTCTTTGGAGAATTTCTAAGAAAGTAAGTCATATGTCATTGTAGTATGTCAGTTTAGGATCCACTTTGGTATTATCAGTTTACTCAAGGGCATATATTTTGTAGGATTATTGGCACACGCTGCTGTAAATCATTGGGAATTCCCGAATTTGATATTGCAAGGAATGTTTTGGATCTGATTTATGCACAGACATTGGCCTGGTATGTATTCAAGTTCTTTATAAGAAATGCCTTATAATTATCTCACAAATGCATTGATCAAGAAAAGCCAGAAAGTGGCCAACTCCTTTAAGAGGTTACGATGCCTGATTTTTTGTGTGGCAGGACATAAGAAGTGTCTGACAGCTTGAAATAAACATGCATGTTTGGCCAAGCCAAGCTTGCATGTTTAAGAGGAGGTCAGGGATGCAGGGGCATAACTACCATAGCGGCAGACCATGCGACTGCTATGGGGCCCAGGGCAAGAGGTGGCCCAGTCTTAGTTGGGATTATCTCCTCTCCTATTGGGGGTGAAAACTTAGTCAGGAACAACTTTTAGCAAATGAGGCAATAAAAAATGGCCCAAGGGTCATTGAAAAGGGTTTAGGACAAAACCCTTCTGTCCCGTGTGGGGGGTGCTGGTTTGATTCTTGCTATGGGGCCCTTTCTTCTCTATTACGCCACTGCAGTGATGGAAAATTACAGAAGTCTTATGGGTATGGTTAACTTTGATGTAACTGTCTATGTATAAGAACATTCTTTGCTGGTAAAAAAAATGGACTTCAAATATCAGATGAGATTATCAATGCAGTATAGGCTAACCTGAATTTACAGTAAATGGACACAAAACCAGAAGAGGCCATGCAATATTGAAGATGTATAAAGAATAACTTGATTGCTGTTCAAAGCAAATTTGCAAAAGACTTAGAGAGTCCTGATATTTAGTATTTTCCTCTTTCACAGGATTGGAATCTTCTTCTCTCCTCTGCTACCAATAATTCAGATGATCAAACTTTTCATAATATTTTATGTTAAAAAGGTAATGGACTTAAATTCAATGTGTTATAAATATATTTTTCCAGAATAAGTCCACCACAATAGAATGCAGCCAGTATACTGTATAAAGACAAACACTACAGTGACATCACAGCATTAGAACTCAGCCTATGAGTAAACCTTAGTGACATCATCCCACTTAGGCCTCTTGCAAACGACCGTATTTTGTTCCCGTTTCGATCCGCATTTTTGGCGGATCAAACCCTTTCATTTCTACGGGGCCGCAATAAATGCAGACAGCACATGGATGTCATCCATGGGCTGTCCGCATCCATGCGGCCAAATGTCCGACTTACAAAAAAAAGAGAATGTCCTATTCTTGTCTGTTTTGTGGACAAGGAATAGTCATTTTTACAATAGGGCGGGACGGGAAAGTGTGGGACTCATATAGCTGGTATTTGTGGTTGGCGGATCCGTAGTTTGCAGACCGCAAGACATATATGGTTGTGAATATGAGGCCTAAGGCTAGTTTCACACTAGCACTTGGGATTCGGCAGGGAACATCTTCCCGTATCTTTCTCTCTGCGCTTAGTGGTTTTCTTAGGTTGCGGCCAGATCTCTGACGATCCCCATTATAGTGAATGAGGCTGGATGGTGACGTTTAAGCTTCGGGCAATGCTGGAATGCAGAGAGATCTGGCAGGCTGTTCCCTGCTAGAACAGCCTGCCGGCTTCTAAACGCTAGCCTAAAACCCACCCTTGGAGAACACAAATCATCAGTACTAAATACAGACTAGTAATAAAACAAACACTGTGGGGGAGATTTATTAAAGACCTTCCTGTGCATGCCTTATCATGAATTAGGGGCATGTCTGGCAATCCGTGTGCCAGAATGAAATCTATGGCAGGTCATAGTTGCTGTACATTTCTGTCTTCTGAATTGGCTCAGAAGTGGGTGACCAAAGAATTAGAAGTCACTGTCTATATGCCAGGCACATATTTGAATTTTCTCACTATCTAGGTAAGCCTGATGATGAACTGCATTCCACCACGGAGAGCCTGGAGAGCATCCCAGATGACCACAATCTTCATTTTTCTCCTCTTTTTCCCATCATTTGCTGGAGTCCTCTGTGTGGTTGGGGTCACTTTGTGGAGGTAAAAACTAGAGATAGCTGCTTGTCTAATCAAACTAAAGCCATTTCTTGCCATGTCTTTTCGAGGAAAAAGTGTCATTTTCTTGAGGCAGAGAAGCTCTCACGAGGTTGTCCCAAAATAACCATTTCTCATGTATTCACGGGTTTGGTGATGAAATATCAGAGCTCTAGGGGCCCCACCACTGGAACACTAATAATTGTTAGAACTGGGTTCCTAAGCTACCCGTACTTCCTCTCTCGCAAGATTTTGAAATGGACACACTGCACATGCTTGACCGCCACTCCATTCCTATATGTCCTCACTACAGTCATGTAGTGGGAAGGAATAGGGGCTCGGGATCCTGTTCTATTGACTTGTGCCAGTAATGTGGCTCCCAGTGATCAGCCATTTGTGAATAGGTGAAGAATGAGAATTGTAAGGCAGCAACATTAAGGTTAAAGTAATGTGTTCTAAGCTCATCCTGAGGTTTAGGACATTGTATATGCCTAGCGTCCAGCTTAAAAGAAGATCTAGAGAGGATTATGAGGAGATCCCTGCCAGTCACTTGTAGAGCTGAGAACACTCCCCACAATCCTAGCAGCACATGGCCATGCTCCACCCAAGTGTCCTTTTTAGGAGAATATGAGAGGATAAGTCATGTGAGGGTTGGTAGATGTAGATGAGAGCAGAGATGCATGATGGTGCAGCGTAAAAGAGAGTTTTTTAACATATGGGGGGAAGTAATTTAGAATTTACCACTTTTTGATTCAGGCCGTTGTATTTAGCGATGCTTGGCTTGATGGTTCTTCTAAAGCTCCTTGTTTCTGATTTCAGACGGAAGCCTTCACTGATGTGTGGACCTTTCCGGACTCTGCCTACTATTTACGACTCAGTTGATAAATGGATAAAGTCTATAAATGTTTTTGAAAATACAAAATGGGTCGTGTGGATTTACAACAACCTGGTTGAAAGTGTCCTCTTCTTTTACATCCTCACCCTGATTGTATTGTAAGTATAAATGCATGTTTAAATCTTATAGCGTCACTAACACTCCGGTCTTAGGTTGAATTCACATGACTGTATGTATTTTGTGATCCCCATAAAGTACAGATGACGTCCGTGTTGCATCAAATTTTTTTTTTTTTTGCTGACCCATTGTAACAATGCCTATTCTTGTCCGCAAAACGAACAAGAATAGGGCGTTCTATCTTTTTTGCGGGACTGTGGAACAGATATATGGATGAGGACAGCACACGGCGTGGTGCCCACCTTTGTTTTGAAAAATAAATGGGTCTTCAATGTGGACCAAAAATACAGTTGTGTGAATAGGGCCTTAGACTGTGTAAACTACAGCTACCACAGTCAAAGCAATGCATAAGCTATGTGTTATCTTATTTTTGGCTAATAAATCATTGTACTAAAAAATAAAATAAAAAATAAAGAAAGATGATACTAATGAGGACACAACTACAATAAATCTAGGCAGGTCCTCAAGAATATATAGTCACTGAATGGTGACAAGGTATAACATAAGAGACGTCACGCAAATATTTTTTAGGCTACCCTTCCACTGTCATATGCAGGCCCTATCGCAAGAAAATTCACTGGTAAACCAAGCACAATGTCTGTATGCTCAGCCGAATACAATGATACTTTTCACTTAGCCATATCTCGAGAAAATGTACTTTTAATCCATATTCAGATGAGAAGTTAAGTGCACCGGGGGCTGTCCCGAGGTACTCTGTGCACCCTTGCTCATCCTGCTTTCTCTGCAAGTTCCTCCCTCAGTTTGACAGTCCACTGGACATTGGTGATAAGTATGACTATTGTGAACTGTATTTTTGGTTAGGAATGGCGTGGTTGGATTGAGTTTATGGCGTGGTCTTAAAGGGGTTGTGCAGGGAGTATATATTGATGACCTAACCTCAGGATAGGTGATCAATATCTGATTGGTGAGGGTTCGACCACCCGGCACCCTCGCTGATCAGCTGTTTGAAGAGTAGACGGCACTTCATGTGAGCGCTGCTTCCTGTTCATTAGACTGCACATTGTCTCGGAAGTGCAGTGTAATGACAAGTACTTGTTCCAATACAGCGAGTACTTGTAATTACACTACGCCGCCATTCCACAGGAGACGACATGTAGTATAAAGACCAGGAAGCAAGCGCCGTCTCCTCTTCAAACAGCTGATTGGCGGGGGTGCTGGGTGTCTGAGGTCAGCAATATATACTGCCTGCACAAGCCCATTAATTTGTACATACAGTATAAATATACTGAGCAGTGCGAGCAGATTTTTTTGTATACAGTATGTGTATCACAGGTGATGTCTCACAAATCTTTTTCTGTTCTGATACAGAATAATTTCATATCTTTACTGGCAAATCGTCCAAGGGCGGAAGGTAATGGTGAAGCTGCTGCTCACACAAATAGCGAATGTAAGTGTACACATTGGCAAACGTATCTGCTTTCCTTATGCATTCCAAATAAAAAGGGGGTCATTTATTAAGACCGGGGTTTTAGATGCCGGTCTCAAAAACCCCTGCACTGGCAGTGCATCCGCCAAAATAATGTAGAGGTGCCGGCCTCTACATAACTTCGGCGCATCCACCACCAGTCTAAATCTACACCAGCTTCCTTGCTGGCGTAGATTTAGAACATACAGGCTTAGAAAATGGCAAATAAGACGGGCATGGTGGCCTGCCCCCCTTCTCTGCCCACACCATGGCCCCTTTTTAGACCTGCCTTGAGCAGGAAAAAGTCGCAGATTGTGGCACCTTTGTGCCGCACTCTGCGACAGATATACACCATAAAACTGGCATATATAATTTAGTAAATTACCCCCAAAGTGTCTATAAACTATAAATTGTAATAGCTGCGTAAAGCCATTGGATTGACAGGATATTACCATTTAAAGGCTGTGGACACCTTCGAGGAATTTTTTTTTAATGCTTGCATATTATTTATTTTGGGCTAAAAATAATTTTTTCAATTAGTCTTTATTAAAAATGTTCCACCGTTTTTTAGATACAAGGGTTAAAAATCAGTTTGAAGATTATCACTTCTCAGTTCTGTCAGCTGACAGGCTCATGTATAGCTCTAATCTCTGATATCTTGACCTTAGAAACACCCATTTTAGCCATATTCTTGTGTAGCGGTCCGGTGAGGGAGAGACCGCAAGGCAGGATTCAAATATGGTGCAGCAGACGAGGAGGCTGAACAAATGCCGTTTTTTATTGAACAACAAAATATAACGGCCGGCACTAAGATTAACAGTACTGTACTGATACGCCAGGGGCGCAATCAGTAAATGGCAAGGACAGTATGAACAAATTTGCACAACGGTACAAGAAGGATATTTGAAGTGTCATATAACAAATGCGCTCTCATCAGCATGCAGATAGAAATACAGGCTACTCTCCTCTCTGTCTGATCCCCGCTAACCAGGGCGCGCTTTCTACAACGCTCTGACTAGTGAAGCCTGCTTTATGCCCTACCGCAGATTAGCAGCGGTGCACACTCACAGTTCTGGAGTTATCAGAGTAGAGGTCTGTGATGCAGTGTTTTCCCACGAGTTGGATGCTTGTCTGGTCCGGAACGTGGTGGCCCGTGTCCTCTGGCTCCTAAATCTATTGTTTGCTTGTCTCAGCGTGTGGCCTGCTTCTCTCTCTCTCTGGATTGCATCTGCAGCACTTCAATTCAGAGCCTATCTTGATCTGTCCCATACATAGCCAGTTTCTCAGGACTCCATCAGTAAGGGCCCATGTCTCATCATTAGTCTCTCAGCCTGGCTCCTGACATGGCAGCCAGACTTACAGCTACCAGGGCACACACTAGCCCACTTCCTGTCCCCTGTGCCCTTCGGCGAACCAACAACAACTTCACTGCTTAACTCAAAGCCATAGCGACATCTGGTGGTCGGAAGAAGTCATCACAGTCTATGTAACACAATATTGCAAATATCTGTGCAATGAACAGTATTCTAGGGGCTGACCCCTACACTTGTAAGCTTGATAAGAGTGTAGCTATAATAAGTGTTTATGAGGTCAGGAGTTCAGAGATAAGGCTTCACATGAGTAGGGTTGCCACAATACCAAAATTTTAATTTGATTTCGATACCATAAAAAGGTATTGCGATACTCGATACTATTCGATACCACGTGAAAAAAAATAAAACACCAAAAAAGCCACGTGCATTCCACATTTTATGGAGTGTCCGGCCCATAATAGAACAGTCCTATCCTATTTTTTGGGGGGATAAGGTGACTAAAAAATGGCGAATTACGCAGGTTTTTTTTTGTGCTACGGTGTTCATTCACTGCGATTTCACTGCTGGTGCTCCGATTAGATTCTTCCACTGCCACCAATGAAGAGGGGGAGAGTTGATCCTGTGGCCACTGCGCCACAAATGAACATAATACTGGGATGGGGGGGGGGGGGGTGCACTGCGCCACCAATGAATATAACTAACCCAAGTGTGGGGTGTTGGTATGTGATACCACCGCCGGCACCCGGCCTCTATGACAGGGCGCTACGATCCCCGTCAATTAACCTCTCAGGTGTGGCACCTGAGGAGTTAATTGCTGCGGTTCGCAGGATCGCATGCGCCGTTATTGAGGCCGGGTGTGATACCGCCGCCGACACCTTCAGCCTACACTTGAAATAATGTGTTAATTATATGCATTGGTGGCGCAGTGGCCACAGCCCCTCCCCTCCTCCTCAGTACTATGTTTTCATTGGTGTTTTCAAGGTGACTCCTTCTCCACTGTGCTGCTGAAGAGAACATGGCGCGCGCTGAGAGTGGCGCGTGCTATGGTGGTCTCTAGCAGATACTAAGCTGTGCAGCAGCGCAGCCTAGTGTCAGAAAATAGTAAAACCCGGTATCTTATCGATACGGGTCTAAAAGTATCGATACTTCGATACCTGGTGCAACTCTACACATGAGCTGTCAGCTGATGGAACTCAGGAGGGACAGTATGCCAATAGACTGATTTTTAACTGCATTTATCAGAAAAACTACTAAATGTTTAATAAAGACCAAATTATGAAATTATTTACAGCCCAAAATGAGTAAAATGCAATTATAAAAAAATGACACCGAAGATGTTCCTAGCCATTAAAGCAGCTGAAAATATAAGCACAAGGGCACACATTTACTACACCTACTGTATATCTTGCCGTAAAATACGTAATTTGGGCACATTTCTGGTGCAAAATGTTGCATCAAGTTTTAGATATTGAGTGACACTTTACAAAGGGGCATGGCCCAGTGGGGAAGGGTGCGGCTTTAAATTAAACATTTTTTTTTACAAAATTCTATCACAAAGTAAGTCAATCAACAGATTAGGCATAAAGTTAGACAAAAATGACTAGTAAAGCACCAAAGTTATCATCCAGCCTAAGCGCCTGTGATTAATTTTGTATGGACGGTTAAAGAGATGCTGTCACCTCCCCTGACATGTCTGTTTTAGTAACTACTGTACCTGCATTCCCCATCTAATAACATTTCTGGAGCATCTGTTCTTATAACTCTATGTTGTACTGTTAGGGCCCATTCACACGACCACATGGTCGCCATGCCCATGTCGCGCAAATAGCAGTCCAGAATACGGATCAAACGGTCGGTGCCTGTGTTTGCTGACCGCTATATGCAGTCCGCAACAAGGGCACAGTGACCATACGGTCGTGTGAATGGGCCGTTACTCTGTTATTCCTATTAGAAATTGATGGATAACTTTCCAACTTTATGTCACCATTCCCTTTATCAAAGAGGTGTGTCTGGCACTACCAGCACTAAATGGACAGTGTCAGTCTGTGCAGGGACACTCCCCCAACTGGTAACACTCAGTTGTCAATTTATCCATAAACTTCTAAAAGGAATAACAGAAGAATGACACAACACTGAGTCATGAAAACAGATGCTTCAGAATTGCCATTTTATGTCGGATACAATTATGTACTAAAACAGGCATCTCAGGAGAGGTGAGAGGTCCTCTCTAAGAAACAAAGGTAAATGAATCCCTGCCAAATCATTCTTGCAGTTTCGAAGAATGGCTGCAATCTTGGACAATGCAGAGGAACAAATGGGTGTGGCAAAGTATATAGCATTGTATATAGGCATGAAGGAGTATTGCGGTTTTTCAAATAATGGTTATTACTAAGTTGTATATTAAAAAGTTATACACTTTTCCAATATATTGTACTTTCTGTCCTGTCCTATGGGGTTTTGTATTGTAGCTACTATCTATCTATCTATCTATCTATCTATCTATCTATCTATCTATCTATCTATCTATCATAGCTACATTCAATATCTATCTATCTATCTATCTATCTATCTATCTATCTATCTATCATAGCTACATTCTATATCTATCTATCTATTCTATTTGAAGTCTCTCTATCTGTCTGTCTATTGGTCAGTCTGTCTATGATTTATCAGCAATAACTGTATTACTTTTATAGGAAGGCAAAGATAAATCATTTTTGCTTAAAGAACTTCGGAAATCGCAGAGACAAATTGAAGGAAATCGTGGTGCACCGTATCAGATGTCACAAAGACAGGTTATTTTTCCAAAAATATGTACCTCCATGTCTTTACTCCCTTTTAGCAAAAAAAAAAAAAAAAAATATATATATATATTCATTGACCATAGTCTCAAACATTTTATTTTATGGATTAGGTGAACACTTCTATGCTGGAAATATGACAACACATTTACAATAAGAGATTTTTTATGAAGTTTAAAGCTTTCTTTTATTTTCTCTCATGTCTCCTTTTATAAATTCCCTACTAATCTGCTTTAAACATTTTAGGTTATGCAGTCACAAGGAAGCGAAGAGCAGCAGCATGAGCAGATAGGTCGTGGTAAGTAAGGAATGTGTAAGAATATATATATTTTCAAAGCGTAGGTCCACCTTTAAACTTCTGCTCTTGTTTAAAAACTTAGATTACCAGCTTTCAAACAAGACACCCATCTCTTTCTTCTAAAGATAGAGCTCATTTATTAACACCGGCGATTTACACTCCGGTTTTAACTGTCTCTGCACTGCTGGAGGACGCGCCAAAGTTATGTGGATGCACAGGCCCCTACATAAACAGGTGCTTCCTCCAGCAGGCCGTGTAACAAACTTAAATCTACACCACCTCCTTTGCTGGCGGAAATGATGAAATTAGACAAGCTTGCTTGCCTGCCCTCTTTCCCACCCATGCCATACCCCCTTTTCTCAACCTGTCAGAAAAGTGGTATGAGCGGGGGGAAAAGAATCACAGATTTTGTTGCAAAAGTGGTATATATCAGTTAATAAATGAGCCCCTGTTTTAAATCTAGCAGTGTAGTTACTGATTGTGGTCATCGGGGCCTCCAGAATGCCAGAGTGGTCCTTGATATAGCATATGAGGCATTGCTGGTAACCTTCAACAAGTTAAGGGCAGGCTTGATGTCGCCTTTCAGATAAGCAGGAGCTTTCTTAATAAATTATAATTCTTTCTTAAATAATGACATAATATAGTAATGGCATTGGCACTCCTTTTTTGTTAAATACTGCCACCCCTCAGAGAAGTGAACAACAGACATTTATATACAGTTTTCATTGAATGCAATAATACAGCTGTCTACTCCTAGTGGTGGGTGCAGGAAGGTAGAATTTTATTATTTTTGAATCAGATCTTTTTTATTATTATAAAGCAAAATCAACCGCACATTTTCATCAGCGGTCAAACAGTGTTCAGCGTACACAGTAAGTACAGACAATCTGCAAAGCACATCAAATGTGATACATTCAGGAATTATAATTATATGACAACATAAGTGCCCAACCCCCCACCTCCCTCCCTTCCCCCGACCCTCCCCTATTCCAGTGTCGGCTGTCTAGCCACTAGTCCCGACGAAAGACACTTGTTCCCTCCAGGAACTCCACAATTTGTCATACTTAGCAGGGCAGCCTCTCTTCTGAAATACAATTTTTTCATATGAGAGCATGGTATTGACCTTCAGTAAGTATTCTTGAAACCCTGGCGGTTCAGCTTGGATCCAGTGCTGTGCCACTAATTTCCTTGCCACATAAAGCAATCTCCCTATCGCAACTTTATTGATATCATTTGTAATCAATTCGGTAACGTACCCCAGTATGCAGACCTTGGGATCTTTTGGTATTTGCACCTTGTATGCTTTCCTGACAGACTCCAGCACTGCATCCCAGAACCGTTGTAATCTGGCACATTTCCACAGCATATGTATTAAATCAGCAGAATCCACAAGACACCTAGGACATCTGTCATCCGACCTGAACCCTATACGATGTAAAAAGAATTTTATTATTTAACGCCCTAATAACTTTTATGCTCAGGCTTTTTTGAAAATGACCAAACAGTTCAGCCTAAGCAGAGCTTGGACAGCAGAGTTAGGGTGAGGCCTGATTAAAACTTTCTAATCTCCAGCTCTTAGGAGATAGAGATATGTGCCTTGTTTGAAAGCTGATAATCTATGATATATCTATGATATGTGCCTTTCAGCACTGTCTCCTCTACTGCCTTTAGAAATCAGGTTGGAAGTGACAGCAGCTCTAAGGGTTACATCTCCTGATAAAAGAGATAATGCTGTTATTCTGGTTCTGTTTTAAAGCTTAGATTGCCAGTTTTCAAACAAGACCAGGATCATATCTTTATCTTCAACAGAGGCTAGAGGAAGGGGGGGGGGGGAGTAGGGGAGCTGACAGCCTGCAAGAGGAGAGGAAAAATATTCTCCAGCATGTTAACTATTATCACTAGAGAGTGATCTTATATGTTAGCCCTGTTAGAAAAATGTTCTGGATCTTGCAATGCAAACTACATCAATTTGGTATCATCATACTGACCTATAGGATAAAGTTACCATGTTATTTATACCACAATAAATCCCCCAAAGTAATGTTAAAATTGCTGTTTTTTATCCTCCCCTAAAAATAAAGAAAAGTTATTTAATACACTACATGTACCCCAAAATAGTTTTAAAAAATACAACTTGTCCAACAAAATTCAAGGTCTCATATAGCTAAATTGAAGAAAAAATTTAAAAGTTCTGACCGCTAGAACACAGAGGGGGAAATGTTACTTGTCCCTAAGGTTTAAAATAGTGACAAAGGGGTTAAAATGCACTTTAGGTACCCGAATTGTGAACCAACTAGATTTACTTCAGACATAGACATAAACTTTAGATATAAATTCAAATATAATTTTTAAATATAAATGAATGGTGTATTGCCATGGCTATTACCAAGTGATGGCATGTCCCTAGGATATACTGTGACTTTATGATCATGGGGTCGGACCTTTGATACCCTTAACCATACTAAGAATGAGGGACCTGAAGCACTGATTACCTTATTCTAAGTTTTCTGTGCTATGGTAGTCAAGTAACCTCCACAGAATCCAACTTTAGAGAGCCTTGGTGATCAGCTGTTGTCTGCCTGTTTCTCAGCTTTCACATTTCAGTTCTTCAGGAGTTTATTTTATTCTTACAGAGTCCAGACCTCCAAGTAGTGGTGGCACCAATGCCTTGGAACTTGCTATGAGGGCTAGGCAGCAAATGGAAGAAAGTTCTCCCATGGAGAATGGAAGAGCTGTCAATGATAGTGCTGAACCTTCAGATACCATAGCAATGATTATGAGGGCGAGGCAACAGGCTGAATATGAGGAACAGCAAGCAAGGTATGGAGAACAAGGTAGAGATGCAATGGAGATGGAGATAAGAGCAAGACAACAGGGTGAATATGAGGAAGAGTCACAGAACAGTGGGGAACAGTCTCAAGACTCTGACGTACAACAGCCACGGCATCGCAGAAGTCAATCCGATGCAAGACAAATGGACGGTTATGAAGCACAACAGCCTTGGAGTCAGTCAAGAGCAGACGCCTTCTCAATGGCTATGAGAGCCAGACAACAAGCAGAACTCGATAAATAGATCTTTAGGGCATTTTCAGACGCAGGATTTTGGGTGCAAGTTTCAGTGCAGATTCAGTGGGAAAACTGGACCGAATCTGCCCTGAAACCCCCTCCTATTGTTTTCAATAGGCGGCTGCACTGCAGTTCATGTGACCAAGGGTTTTTGCCATGTGGTAGCACAGAACAGTGGTTTCTGCCTGTGATACAGGCAGATTTTGCACAATCAGAATCCACCGTGTGAACTTGTCCTTACTGTGAGAAGATGCTGATTCAAGTCTGATCAAAGAATCATCAAACTTTGCACACATAAGATTATTTTACATTCTTACAATGGAGGACAATATGTTCAGTGAAGTTAATTGATGTAATATATTCAGTTAATAAAAATGTATTTTACCCTAAATAGTCAATAAGTAGAGAGATACAACATTTTATAATATATGTTAAATATGACTAAAAATATGCAAGATTACTATATTATTTATTAAATGTGAGTCTTCTGAATGCCGATCCTGGTGCATCTCTTTTATCTCTCCTGTATTTATTTGCAATGACCTATCTTACTGTTACTCCTTCTCCGCATGTCTTGATTTTCATCCCTTTTCTCTTTTTTCCACATTGTGGAAACATTTTTGGAGAAATAACGCAAGGGATGTCCTTTTCCAGCCAAGGTACACCCAGCCGTCAGACTTTTGTCTGCTAAGCACCAGAGCCTCACTAAACTGCTCGGTGACTTGGCAGCTTGATTACGGGAAAGTAGGAGATAAACAACACAGAATTACTATCATGGCGATGGTTTGTGCCCACTGCCACTGCCCGTCTCAACCACAGATGGCACAAGCTCTACCTGCCCTGACCCTGGTCTGTCCCTGATAACGGTTTTGCCTGATCCCTCAGTGTTTCGCAGCAGTATCCCTTGACGACTGTGGATCAGCAGATACTTGAACAGAGACTACCCCAAGAGGTAGCAGCCTGGTGGATCCCCTGCAGCAAAGTACAGATCCCTGTACAGGGGTTAAAGGTTGATTACTAGGAGTGTTACTTAGAGAATGCCTTTAGGAGAAACCCCAAGCCAATACTGCACAAATGAGACAGCGGATCCGCATCCGCTTTGTAACTGGTACTAACCAGACCATGTTAGGCCTCTTTCACACTTGCGTTCTGAGGATCCTGCAGGCACTTCCGTCCCGCCGGATCCATCAGAACGCAAGTTGCCTGAAAGCATTAGAAGACTGATCAGGATCCCGATCAGTCTTCGAAATGCTTTGAGGTTACTATGGCAGCCAGGATGCTATTAAAGTCCTGGTTGCCATAGTAGTAGTGGGGAGCGGTATACTTACAGTCCGTGCGGCTCCCGGGGCGCTCCAGAATGACGTTAGAGCGCCCCATGCGCATGGATCACGTGATCCATGCGTGTAGGGCGCACTGACGTCACTCTGGAGCGCCCCGGGAGCCGCACGGATGGTAAGTATACTGCTCCCCCGCTCCCCACTACACTTTACCATGGCAACCAGGACTTTAGCGTCCTGGCTGCCATGGTAACCATTGAGAAAAAGCTAAACGTCGTATCCGGCGATGCGCTGAAACGACGTTTAGCTTAAGGCCGGATCCGGATTAATGCCTTTCAATAGGCATTAATTTTAGATCCGGCCTTGCGGCAAGTGTTCCGGATTTTTGGACGGAACAAAAAGCGCAGCATGCTGCGGTATTTGCTGCGTCCAAAAAACGTTCCGGTCCTGAACTGAAGACATCCTGATGCATCCTGAACGGATTTCTCTCCATTCAGAATGCATGGGGATGATCCTGATCAGGATTTTTCCGGCATAGAGCGCCGAGGACGGAACTCTATGCCGGAAAACAAAAACGCCAGTGTGAAAGGACCCTAACAGTATGTTATGTCTCAGTCCACTGCATTAGTATTCATTCCACCAGATTTCCATTGCTTTCTGATAACCACAATGGTATAGAAACCTGACAAACCCATTACATGCCAGTGTAATTCATGAGGGTTCATTACACAACAGATGCATCATAGCTTAATAACAGAAGCCGTGATGGCAGTGTGAACAGAGCCAACCTTGCTTGTTATTTTTTTAAATCAGACGCTGCAGTGTCCACAACCAACTACCTCCATCACAAGGTGTATAATAGATATACAGATGTGTCAACTTTCCGTACATTTTGTTAAGAACTTCAGTTTCTGTCAAAACAAATTCAATATAATATTACAACAGATTACCAAAATCCTCGACAGGTTGCAATTCACATTACAACAACTGGATGGTCACATATAGCTTATACATCTGAATATTGCAAAATCAGGTGTTTTGTTGTCGTTTTTTCCAAAACTGGTCATCTTACACCCTAAAATCTCAGGATGTGTTGAGCCAAGAGGAAAGGTAAGAAATGACACATCTGTAATACTGCAGGATGGGAGTCAAAAGATTGTTGTAATGCAATGCAATATGGAAGCCAAAGCTTAGAAATCTGTTTTTTGTGGCAATTTATCCAAAAGTCACAGACACGTCAGAAAAAATAAATAAATGAGAGAATAAAGATATGAACTCATTAGCAGCATTTAGTCTGAACTGTAAAATGGTAATAATTTGACTATACTACGATCTTGGCCAGGTGACCTGTCTCAATTAAGGACCCCAATGTAGTGCGAGCATAAAAATTAATGGGATTGAGGTGTGACTCGCACATTTACAGAGAACGCAGAATCACAAAAATATCCAGCAGTGTTGGATTTTTTTTCGATTCTGGGGTCACAATTGCGCACATGTGTGAGGCGTGCTGTGATCCCATTCATTTCTAGTCTAGCACGGCTGCACTGCAATCCCACTGTGACTGTAACAGAAACCTATTAACTGAACAATCTGCTCTCTGCGATCAGATAAAAAGAAAATAGATGTAGCAATTTTTTTTAATGGACAATGGCATAATAAATACTGAAATTTTTTAACTACTGTAATTTTTCTTCAGTCACCATACATAACATCAGAATCAGTGTTTACATTTACTTTACTAAAGACAGCAACGTGTACATGAAATTAAATCTTAATAAAACAGTGATATTTAATATGGTAAAACCAATAGGATAAAATATTAAATGTAGTACCCTGGTCTAACCACAAGATGGCAAGCAGGAGTCAAGACAAGTCCTTGAGTTAGAATTCATAGCATTTCTTCCTGTGCTTGTGTCAGTCTCAGTTATATGAACTTAGGGTACTTTCACACTGGCGTTTTGGATTCCGTTTGTGAGATCCGTGTCAGGGCTCTCACAAACGGTCCAAAACGGATCAGTTAAGCCCCAATGCATTCTGAATGGATAAGGATCCGTTCAGAATGCATCAGTTCGGCTCCGTTCCGCTTCTATTCTGTTTTGGAGGCGGACACCAAAACGCAGCATGCAGCATTTTGGTGTCCGTCTGAAGAGGCGGAGCCTAACGGATCCGTTTTTAATTACAATGTAAGTCAATGGGGACGGATCCGTTTTCAATGACACAATATGGTGCATTTGAAAACGGATCCGTTCCCATTGACTTTCAATGTAATTCAAAAGCGGATCCGTTTTGAACTTTGTCATTTTTCTTTTAACTAATGCAAACGGATCCGTTCTGAACGGATACAAACGTTTGCATTATAGGTGCGGATCCGTCTGTGCAAATAAACAGACGGATCCGCACCAACGCAAGTGTGAAAGTACCCTTATGCGCTAAAATATTTATTGCAAAGGTAAACATGCAATTGCAAACAACCAACCAAAATGTGGGTTTAATAGCCATAAATCTTACAATTTTTCTTAAAATTAATGTATAGAATTTTGTATTACAAAGACGAGAGCAATGCTAAAGAAAGAAATAGTTATGGGGGTCATTTAATAATAACCGTGTGCACTGGCGGTGGATCCGACGAAGTTATAAAGAGTTGCCGGCCACTACATAACTTCAGCGCATCCATTGCCATTCCAAATGTAAGACAGCTTCCTTGCTGGCTTAAATTTAGTATTAAATAAACTCTAGGAATTTCTTTTCTCTTGGAATACAGGCTTTATTTATTATATGCGGTGGTTTAGTTTCGGCCTTTTATGGCCTTTTTCAAACTGGTGCCGCTGGTAAGGAAATTGATCAAAGAATGCTTGCTGTCGAGTAAATTGGCATCTGCACTGTAGTGTATCTTACGCGCCCTTCCATCATTTATATGCCTTTTTTCCCTAATAATTATATGGATCATTATATAACTTCATGACATTGCTTACACTGCAATCTTCATTGTAATAGTTTATTTCTTATCCTCCTCTCCTCTTATTTACACCTCTATATGCATCTGCACTGTGCCCAATCATAGTTACACACTTAGGCTACATGCACACGACCGTTGGTGTTTTGCGGACCGCAAATCGCGGATCCGCAAAACACGGAAGCTGTTCCGCGTTCCGTTCCGCATTTTGCGGAACGGAACGCGGCCCATTATAGAAATGCCTATTCTTGTCCGCAAAACGGACAAGAATAGGACATGCTCTATTTTTTTTGCAGGGGCACGGAACGGAGCAACGGATGCGGACAGCACACGGAGTGCTGTCCGCATCTTTTGCGGCCCCATTGAAATGAATGGGTCCGCGGCCGAGCCGCGAAATATGCGGCTCGGACGCGGACCCGAACAACGGCCGTGTGCATGAGGCCTTAGTCCTGCCATGCGTTCCACTGACTAATACATACATGGCGCATCTCAAAAAAATAGTGCAACTCAAAAATAGGCTTGACACGCTGCTGACGGCACATGCGAGCACCGGACCCGGGACAGTGCGCTCTCAAATAGAACGCTGACCGCGGTTACATGTGGCTCATATCCACATATGCAGGCAATAAATTTGAAGTATATTTTGATGTGCATAGGTATATAAGAAAACTTAATATTCAAAAATATATAGTCACGAATAATAGCAATGCCTTGAATCAAAGAATGGAACCAGATATGCTTACGCACACGACTCTAAGAAATAGGTCTACATTTTATCCTAAGAATAGGGAAAATGATTGTATAGAGGCATTCCAAAGAGGGGTTTTGAAGGGACTAGATGATATCAATGTAAAAAGAAAGGATCTAAACCTGATTAGAAAAGAAAGAGAAGCTTTGAAAAATCTTGAGAAATACGACGCAATCGTAATAAAATCGGCAGCTAAGGGGGGAGGCATAGTAGTCTATGACCGGAAACCTTACGATGTTGAGATGCTGAAAATATTGAAGGATAAGTCTACATATAAATAACTAAGGGGCAATCCCATCATGAATTATAAAAGAGAACTGGTAGTTCTGCAGAAAAAGGCCTCAGACAAAAAATAATTAACAAAAAAATATATGATTATCTAAATAACATGCATCCCAACACACTGGTCATATACTTTCTGCCAAAGGTACATAAAAGCCCACAGAACCCCCCGGGTAGTCCAATAATATCCGGAATCGACTACATCACCAGCCGCGTTTCAGAATATGTGGACCTTTTTTTTACAGAAATATGTTAAAACAACCTCGTCGTTTTTAAGAGATACAGGGCAAGTTTTATAGGTACTGAAAGAGTATATACAGTACGTAGTCTTCACAGAAGACATGTTTCTAGTCACGGTTGATGTAGCATCATTGTATACCAGCATCCAAAATGAAGTGGGCTCGAAGGCTGTCAGATGTTTCCTAGTGATGCAGCCAGAAAAAATATATTTTAGAATGCATAGTTTTTTGTTTAGAACACAATTATTTCTGGTACGATGGAAAATATTATTCTCAGACGACCAGTATGGTGATGGGTGCGAAATTCGCGCTGAGTTTCGCCAGTCTTTTTATAGCCTACTGGGAAAACATATATATTGACTCCCCCTTTGAATGGAGAAAAAGAAAGTAGTAGCCTCACTGGAAACAATATATAGAGGATTGCCTGTGCATTTTGAAGGATAAGGAAGAATCATTACGAGAATTTATCAAATATATCAATAACAATAATTGCAATATAAAGTTAATTGAAAATATCAGTCAAATCTCAATGTCACAGGGCGCCGGCTACACGCCTCTTCACTCCTGCGCCGCCGGCGCCCTGCTGTGTCTTGGCAGCACGGACACACGCCGCGTCCTGCTACGAGCACTGAGCGGAGAGCCGATCAACGCCCTGGTCACCAGGGCAACGGGGGCAGTGCGCTCTTCCTCTCTGTGCGGCTGGCGTTCCCCGTTCCCATGGAAACACTGTAGCGGCTGAGCACCGATCTGGGCACTCAGCGCACTGCTGCAGAGGTCTGGGCATGTCATGTGACGCTGGCCACGTCACATGACCTCTGCCCTGCAGTATTTAAACAGGCAACCTGCTGGCCACAGGTTTCCTGTGATCAATTGTCTAGGGCTCTCTGATACTGCTACTTCTGTGCTATTTGGATTTGGACCTGTGCTAGTTTTTGACCCGCTATTTCTTGCTCCTTTGAACCTGACACGACTTCTTGGATTGACCTCCGGCTTGTTACCTGACCTGACTTCGTATTTCCCCTGTGTACTGACGTGACCTCCTGGTTTGACCCTTTGGCTCGTTTACGGACTCGTCTTGTCTCGCTTCTCTGTATTGACAAGACCCCAGTGTTTGTACCCCGCTAGTGAGTCGCCATATAGCCTTGTTCAGTCTGCTACTATTGCCACTACGCTGCCCACCTATCTGTCTCTGTCCTTACTGAGGTTAGGGACCACCGCCCAGTTGCGTTCCGTTATCTAGGACGGGCAAGTGCAAGTAGGTAGGGACAAAGGCTTAGGTGGCAGACAGGGGGTGCACGAACTCTCTTCCTCTTGGGCGGAGTGACACTCAGTGAATTTTTTAGCCCTAGAGATTATAATAGAAAGAGGGCAGTTATACACAAAAATCTTCTTTAAACCCACATATCGAAATGGCTATATAGACAAGAAAAGCTGCCATTACAAACCGTGGATAGATTACATCCCAAAAGGACAGTTCCAAAGAATAAAAGGAAACTGTACCAGGTTAAAGGATTATGACGAATGAAGCCAAAAAATGGTTTGAAGAAAAAGGACATAGTGAGGATATATTCAATAAAACCAGAGGGGAGGTAATGAAGGAAGCCCCTAGGGAGAAAACAAAAAACAATACGGAGAAATTTAAGTATGCTTTTTACACTAAGTACTCCATAATGTGACCACAAATTAAGAAAATTGTAGAAGAAAACTGAGGAACTTTGAAGAACAGCAGAAAAAAGATCAATCAACCTCTGGGGGTAAGTTCATGTGGTACGGTTTCTGCATGGGATGCAAAAACCGACCCAGAACTTATCCAAATATTAGGAAGAAAGAGAGCATCATTTCAAGGATAAAAGAAAAAGAATTTAAAATAAAGGGAGATCTAACGTGTGAAAGTGCAGGAGTAATTTATGTGCTGGAGTGTCCATGCTAACTACAATATGTGGGAAGGACCCTTAGGAAATTAAAGATCAGAATTAACGAACATATCAGAAATCTTAAAAGGGATTAGACACACACGCATGTCTGCGCCTTTTAAAGCAGAACACCATAGCGGTATAGAGAAACAAACAAGAACTCAAAATTTCGGGTGTCATAGAAGAAACAGGGATGTAGGATAATTAATAAACGAAATATCCAATTTATGGAGAAAAAATTAGAAACGTGCCCAGAGTCCATATGGGAAGCCTGCTGTTAGAATATCCAATAGAGAGAGCGTAGCGAAATATGAGCGTCCGCAACATACTTGGGCCCAGTTCGCACATCGGTTGTGGGCCACAATTTTGCATAGAAATTATACTAATCTATGAGAAGAAGAAGAAAAAAATCACTGAGGTGGCCGCACATGCTCAGTTTCATCCTTTAACTGCCTCCTGAGCTGTGATAGGCAGAGCATGGACATGCCCCCCTAAGCTGTGATAGGGAGAGCATGGGCACGCCCCCTTAGCTGCAGCAGAAAAGACACTCCCCTTGAGCTGTCAGCTTGATATAAATCTAGCAGATCAATAAATTGGGAGATCTTTGGATTCATGTGAGGTATAGGGCTGGTTCTGGACTTTTGTACTTTTATAGTCTGCGCGGTCTACAAGTGGCTAAAGGCGTTTTCTGAGAGTACAATATTTATGACCTAGTCTCAGGCTAGACCAAAAAATATTTTGAAGAGGCAGAGGTGCTCTGGTGAGTGCTGCGGACTTTTCCTAGAGCAGTGATGTCCCTTCTTCTTTCACATGGCCTATGTGCAACCCAGTCTCAATCAATTGAATGCGGCTGAGCTGCAATACTAAGCACAGCCACTATACAATGTATGGTGCTGTGCTTGGTATAGTGTGAGGTGGCCTCACTGATCAGATAAGGAAAAGTGATCAATATTGTACTCTCGGAAAACCCCTGCCTGCAAAGTAGCTTAATTTTTTCTTTATTGTAGATGCACTGGAACAATAAATGGCAAGGTTATAATGGTGGGAACATGCGTTAAGTACCATACAATCCCTCAAGATATACATAATAGAGTTTTTACTGAGATTACTGCCCTTAGCAGAAGGAATGTGGAATATCTCAACCTCCCTTTTATTGTCATGTCAATCTATTTGCAGGCTAATGACTCCCACTTCGTCTCATAATATCTCAGTTCTTAGTAAATGTGGAGCCTACTTCCTGCAATGGATTCCAGAAACCTCATATGCAGTTTTTAAAGTGTACCTATTGTTTAGTATTCAGACAGAAGAAGAATAAATGCAGTACCCCAGAAGAGGGTAAGGCTCGTCAGGCTGTCCCAGCAGAGAACAGCCTGCTGGAGTTCTCTGGATCCGGCATAGCTGAATAGTGCAGCGAGCCTCGTTGTCTATAATGGGATAAAGTGGCGATCCGGCTGCTCCTTGGCATATATACTGGGAATTGTGTGCAGCAATTTATGTCTGTCCAAATCCCAGCTGATATGCCGGAGAGGGGATGGATCCATGCTGCATCCCATTAAAGTCAATGAGGTCTGATGTCAAATGGCCCCATCTGACTATACCATATCGGAGAACTTCGGCAGGCTGTTCTCTGCCAAAACAGCCTGCTGGATTTCTTCTACACATATGTCAAAGTAGCCTAACTGCAAAGGGTTTGTTGTCATGATAATTTAATGTAATGTTCTGACTTACTGTATTGCATCCTCAATAGTTCCGTATAGATATGTTAGGGTTAACTATCCTGACTCATCCCTTTTTAGGAAGCTAGGAGATGGACTTAGGTCTGCCCCTTGTTCAGTGTGTTCAGAGAGAGAGTGTTGGGTACTACAGTAACTGAGGAAGGAAGACGAGCCACATGTACTTACTCCTCAGAAAACTATAATCTGAAACACAGCAAGAAAGTCATTGCTCCATTAAAGTACTCCAGGGAGAGGAAAGAAAGGATTAGAATGTCTAAAATTTATAAGGCCGAGCACTGTCAGTGAGCAAAGTATTGTGCCTATTTGAGGCTGATAGAAACTTTGCTGTTGTGAAAGGGAACATTGGCTAGCCATCTCCTAATCCTGTACCCCTCAGCCTGGGAATTACAGACAAGTTTGCAAGAACCCTTTTGCCAGCCTTAGATTCTGCAGAGACATTCTGGAAAGATAGCAGCAAGAAGTACAGTACACAACCCCGTCATTGCCACTATCCGTACATTGCTATTCGGGAAGATTTGCAAACAACGCAATTCCTCCATCATTTTATGTTTTTTTTTCCCACGGCGTTCTATTTACAGCAAAACTGACTTGTGCCCTTCATTCTCTGGGTCAGTACGTTTACAACGATACCACATACTGTATGTATAGGTTTTTTATATCTAAATAGTGTAAAAATAAATTTATTTGTAAGAAAAATATTTTTAGATTTTAATAGTATGGGCGTTTTCACTCGCTGTGATTTTTTAACAGTTGTTTTTACTTTTTGTTACGATTTTGAAGCTCGTATTTGAGCGTACAAAATCAATTATTTTTTCTTAATTCTTAACAATCATAGATTTTTAAAATCCACTTATTACTCAGAATTGCTAATTTCTTATGTTGGCCAGGTGGGTGGCCAAAATAAAAATTACAGCTTTAATGCCCTGGGTCTTTTCAGCGAGACTCAGCATATTAAAATCAATTGCCGGCATCCTCAGAGGCTGCAGAAGATGGTGGTAAGAAGCCCGGAGTGCGAGCTTCCAGGTTTTTTACCCTTTAGATGCCATGATCTCACTATAGGCATCTAAAGGCTATAACTACTTAATAATTTAATTAGTATTAATTAGTAATTAGCCGCACGTCTCTGCCGTTTGAAACAGCGGAGACCCACCGGCCATGACGCCGGTTGCACATGTGAGCGGGAGCCATGTTTGCCCATCGCTTCAGCGCCGTACATGTACAGCGCTGGTAGCGAAAGGGTTAATACTAGAGATGAGCGAATTTCCGCTTATGAAATTCGTTCACACTTCGTTTGGTGGTAAAAGGTGAATTGCATTATGGATTCCGTTACCACGGACCATAATGCAATTCTATGAAGGAATGCATAACGGAATGCCTCTAAAGGCATTCCGTTATGCATTCCATCATAGAATTGCGTTATGGCCAGTGGTAACTGAATCCATAACGCAATTCACCTTTGTGTCCCAAACAGGAACACCATGCTGAGCTCAGCTGCTGATGTGACAGTATGTGTTTGTCACAGGCACAGCAATTAGATACACAAGAGAGCCAGAAAGATTTACTGAATTTTCACCCTAAAAGATGCACTTCCATTATGGAAGCGCTCGGTAGTACAGGAGGACCGGGAAGCTGTGAATGCAGCACTCCCCTGGCTCTGTACTTACCACTTCATGGTCTTCCTTCTGCCATTCGTTGCGCTGTTACTGCACACAGCATGAGAACGTCGGTGCACTGTGACCTCATGCTGTGCAGCGTTGGGTCACAGCGCAGTACGCGGCAGACTGAACAAAAAGGGGATGTAAGCAGTGGTGTCCAGAGCAGCTCTGAGCAGGGGGTCTGATCTGAGGTCTGCTTGTGGGGGTCATTCACATTGGGGTTCTGATCTGAGGTATGCTTGTGGGGTCATTTACATTGGAGCTCTGATCTCAGGTCGGCTTTTGGGGGGATATTCACATTGGGGGCTTGAGCTGTGGTTCAATTAACATTGGGGGTCTGATTGGGAGTACATTGAGCTGAGTTCTAATGAAAAATGTTGTATCATCAGGGATAAGATAGAGGGAGTTAGTTTTTTTTATGTCCGTAGCCAGGGCTGGAATTGTTTACACACACACACACACACACATATATATATATATATATATATATATATATATATATATATACAGTATATACAGACTCTGTTGCACTGCACATCAGTTTTTAAAGAGATAGTACTCTTTTTTATGTGCAGGAACCAGCTAACAACCCTATTAATATAAAAAAAAATCAAAATCTTCTGGCTGATGATATTTTAAGCATTATAGTTGGACACTGTGCAATTGCACCATTTCCTCAAAAAAACTGTTGCAGAGCCTTCACAGTTAACAAATGTGGAATAACCGTTTGACCAACAGCATATATATATATGCCACTGAGCTTGTGCAGTTGCACCTTTTTCCCCAAAAGCCTATTGCAAACCTTCTACAGTTAATAAGTGTACAATAAGTGTATTATGTAGTGGCTGGGTTTGGTGGGTTATGTAGTGGCCCCATATGTTGCTGATAAGGGGTGGGAAGGGATGGTAAGGCATGGTGCATCCCAGTAGAAAATAAGTCCAGAGAGTCAGGGTCTGCAGTTAACCTGTGTGCTTCTTTACTAGAGAAATTCAGATACAAAACAATACAGGCAAGGCATAGGGCTGGCTTTTCCAGTCTCCTCCCCGGCAGAAGAAAGATTTGAAGCTAAGGAAAGGCCTGGTACCCTGGTTAAAGTCTGGAGACCGCCGGTCTGTAGCTCAGTAGTCCGGGTGGCTCCTTGGTCAAAGGGCTGGTGGCTTAGCATCCCCATCTCAGCGTCTTCTCCTGGTCACTCATGCAGATTGGCAGAGTCTCCTCTTCTAAGCACTGATCCCTAACTGCAGAACATTAGGGGCTCTGACTTCTCTCCTTATATACAGTTTCCGGCTAAATTAGAACTATCTAGTGGGAGGGGTGGAGTGGAGAAGCTCAGCACAAACAGTTATAATGTTACAACTCCCATCTCTCGTAGACCTACATTGGAGCTTCAATGATACGCAATGGCAATGACACAGCAGTTTTTCCAGACATAAACAAGTTTCCAGACATAACAACATAGCTAAAACCAGACATTCAAAAGGTCAGCCTGTATGGTTTTGGAGGTATATAAGTCTGGGAGGTATATAAGTCTGGCTTTTTCCCTCAAATACATGGTCTTCTTTAAAGGTTATGGTAGCTGTGGAAAATTAGCAGCTTCTCATTAAAAGTTCCAAAAGTATCTCAGTATTTATTAACCCTTTCCACATAGCCTCACAAATACAGGATATATATCACAACATACTGGATTTTTCACCCCATAAGACGCATTTTTTTACTCCCAAAAGGGGAGAAAATGCCCCTGCATCTTATGGGGGGAATACTAATGAGAGCTTCCAATATGGAAGCGCTCAATAGTACCGGAGGACCAGGAAGTGGTGAAGTTTCTGTACTCACCGCTTCCTGGTCCTCTGCTGTCTGCTGTGCCATGGCTGCGCACAGCGTGAGGGCGCTCTGTGACCTCACGCTGTGCGCGCCAGTTCACAGCACAGCCGACAGCAGGAGAAAGAAGATCATAGGGGGTGAGGAGCAGTGGTGTCCAAGAGCAGGAGAGGTAAATGTTTTTTTATTTTATAAAACATGAGGCTGCTGGGGGCTGATATGAGGCAATGGGGGTGATGAGAGGCATAATGGCTGATAATGGGGGCCGATGAGAGGCATAAGGGCTGATAATGGGGCTTATGAGAGGCATAAGGGCTGATTATGGTGGCTGATAGGCATAGGGACTGATATGGGAGCTAATGAGAGGCATGGGGGCTGATATGGGGGTGATGAGAGGCATGGGGGCTGATATAGGGTTGATGAGAGGCATGGGACTCTTATCTGAGGTCTCATTGGGGGTGATTTACATTGGGGTCTGAGCTGAGGTCTGATTGGGGGTCTGATCTGAGGTCTCTTTGGGTTCTTATTAACATTGGGTCTCTGATTGGGGTTTGATTGGTGGTCTGACCTGAGGTGTAATGAAAAATATTGTTTTCTTATTGTCCTCCTCTAAAACCTAGGTGCGTCTTATAGGGCGAAAACTACGGTACACATAAAATGCTGTTACTCAGCTCCAAAGGTCTGTCAGTATTTATTAACCCCTTCCACAGAGCCTCACAAATACAGCACAAATAAACAGGATACTGTACATATAAAATGATAAAAAAAGAGAGATAGAAAGGAGACCCCAGAGTGCCATACACACATTTTCTTACCAATTGCAACATTTTCTATTTGGGCCAAATTTATTTGCACCCACATTAAACCTTCCGACCAATTTGTTACAAGCAAACTTGAAATTGATTTGAAGAAATTCCCTCATCTCTAGTAGATTATCAGAAGATTTGATTTCACTATTTGTTCTTGTAATGAATAATGATATCAAAAGCGAAAATCATCAGTTAGTGTAGTTAGCATCAACTTACAGTGTGGCAACCAAGGAAAGCATAGTCAAATGAAAGAATAAGTGATATACAGTAGATCATGGTCAACATTATCCATAAAGAAGACATGGAAGCTATGAGACAATAGCTGGAGTTGATTTCCAGCTAGGAAAGCATTTGTACGATTTTGTTTGTCCTTTCTGTATACTGTAGATGTATTTGGTAAACTATAACATATATGAATGATACAGCAATTTATTGTATTGTTAGGTTAGCACTGTTGTTTCTGGGTTTGATAACAGGTGGACAACCCATTCAATGGGCTGCATTTTTGTAGGGAATTTAGTGCACAAGGAAATGCGTCTGAATTCTTAGGAGTGATATCTGGTGACAGGTGGTTTTCTTTCGAAGCTTTATAAAAGGAGCTCATACCGAGCTCCGGTGTTTACATTGAGTAGACCTCGCTGTATACACCAACTGTTGATGCTTCATTAAGCCAATGGATAACGTAGCCATGTATCCACTGTATCTGACCTTCATCTTTCAACTCATTGCAAGAGGTGAGTGCAAAATGTGGAAATTTGTTAGGAACTCAAAGATTTAAGATGTTACATCTGTGACTTTATTGTATCCATACTATACAGGTATAACAGCACAAATACTACCTGAAACGGCAGACCCATACAGCTATAGTAAGTATACAATCTGTAAAGAAGATCTGCAAATGACCTGTATATATTTGAAGCTTTTAAAATTATCGAAAGAGATGGAGAGATCCAGAAGTCTAACTTGAAGCTACTGGACCCTAATGCAAAATCTGTAACAGGGCACTAACCATATTCTACTTAGAAGCAAATGTCTACTTATGGCTTTTGGCCCACTTAGGAACCAGGGACGGTTGCAACTGATTCTTCTGTCTTCAATAGCTCCATATCCTTAGATGTGTGTGTCCTTTGAGATTTACTAGTATCACATTTGATAGGGAATATTTTTTTATTCTTGTAATTCTGAGGCATTGAATGAACTGGATATTGTTCTTATATCACCATTATATTTGCATCTTTACAGTTACTCGTGTTGGAAAGATTTGCGCTGAGCACAAAGGTAAGAATCGCTTTTGGTTGTTGTTTGGTATTGACACATTTTGGAATCAAAGTAATATGTGTAGAGATACACCACATGGTTGCACAGTTGTCAGTTTTAAATTCTGTACTAAGGATAAGCTAATTGATTCTACCAGTTACTGATTTGTTCCAAATATCTCAAAAAGGTTGTGTTGTGTGTATCAACAATATATATGTGTTCTTTCTCATTATGGAGAGTGCATAGTATGCAGAGTACATGTGCACAGTATTATAGGCCAGGAGATGACCCTCTGGTTTCTCGGAAAGATATTCAAATTAGCTTTCCTTAGCCTATCTGATGCCAGCAGATGTTAAACATGATAATTTGCATATATTTTTCCCAGAAATCAAGAGGAGAGTTGTCTAGCAATGGTCATCAGGGGCGGACATACTGCAGCTGAACCGGCTGCACAGGGGCCCGGCATGGGAAGGGGGTCCACTCTAAGTGGCAGCTGCAGGGCTAAAGTAAATGTGTGCTTCCATTGTGGAAGCGCCCATCTCTCTACTTTTAATTGTATCGCTGTCCTTAGGACGGGGATACTGTTGAACGCTGCGACAAGGCAGGGGAGAGGTATCCCCCTAGTCTGTAGCCTATCAGAGGCGGGTGTATCATTGCGCTGCCTGCAGTGTACAGCGCAGGATGGAGGCTGTAAGAGGCCTGCATTGCATCGCTTAAAGCAGCATGGAGGTAAATATATGCGTTTATTTTTTTAATTTACACTATGCTGTTGCCCAGCATGGGGAAGGGGACTGGAGAGGAGTACTATGAGGGCATTTACTGGAGGCTCTATATAGTGGCATTATATACTGGCACACATTTAGGGGGCACTATGGAGACGTGGAGGAGAGGAACACTATGGGGGCATCTGCTGAGTGGCATTATATAGGGGCATTTTATACTGGCACACATTATGGGGGAATTATGGGAAAGGGAGGAGAGGAGCATTACAAGGGCATCTACTCGGGGCACTCTATAGGGGCATTTTATACTGGCACATTATGGGGAGCACTATGGGGATGGGGAGGAGCCTTATGGGTGCACCTACTGGGGGCATTATATAGGAGTATGTTATACTGTTACAAATTATGGGAGCACTATGGGGACCTAAGCTCAACTGGGGGCACTAAGAATGTTTTTTTTGTAGTGACACACTGTTGGGTCATTGGCACACATTATGGGGGCACTATGGGGACATTGGCTTCACTGGGGGCATTTTTCTACTGTCACACATTATAAAGATAATTATTACTACCGGGAGCATTATGGTGAGCTTTATTACAACTGGGGGACTATGGGGAACATGAATACTAGTATGGGCACTAAGGGAGCAAAATTACTTCTCGGGCACAGTGGGGACAATATTACTGTTGGGAGCACTGTAGAGGCACAGTTACTACTAAGTGCACTTTGGCAGAGATTTATTACTATTGGTGGGACTTTGGAGAGCACTATTACTGTTGGAGACACACTTATTTTGGGGAGCATTATGTGTGGCCACCACTGCATACTCTGCTATGGGACTCCCGAAAATACCTGTGCCCTGAAAGGGAACAGTGCATTCACAGTGTGCTGTCTAAGATGCAGTAGTATTAGTACCATACCAAGTACATTACATAAATACAGCACCAGAACTAAGCCTATTACATAAATACAGCACCAGAACAAGCCCATTACATAAATACAGCACCAGATCCAAGCTTATCACATAAATACTGCACCAGGACCAAGCTCATTACATAAATACAGCACCAGAACCAAGCTCATTACATAAATACAGCACCAGAACTAAGCTCATTACATAAATATAGCACCAGAACCAAGCTTATTACATAAATTAAGCATCAGAACCAAGCTTATTACATAAATTAAGCATCAGAACCAAGCTCATTAAATAAATACAGCACCAGAACTAAAATCACTACATAAATACAGCACCAGAACCAATCTTGTCACATAAATGCAGAGCCAGAAACAAGCCCATTACATAAATACTTTACTATGACCAAGGCCGCCCTCATTGGTCCCAGGCCGGTAAGCTGAGATCCCTGGCTGTGTGTAACAGCCTGGGTCTCAGCGCTGTCACCATGTCTGTATACACATCATGTGTCAGGAAGGGGTTAAGATCCCCAGGACTTTGACGAGGGGACATCCTCTGCGTCTGGAGGAAAGAAGGTTTGCACACAAACATAGAAGGGGATTCTTCATGGTAAGAGCAGTGAGACTATGGAACTCTCTGTCTGAGGAGGTAGTGATGGTGAGTTCACTGAAAGAGTTCAAGAACGGCCTGGATGTATTTCTGGAGTGTAATAATATTACAGGTTTTAGCTACTAGAGAGGGGTCATTGATCCAGGGAGTTATTCTGATTGGAGGCGGAAGGAATTTTTTCCCCTTAAGTGGAGAAAATTGGCTTATGCCTCACTGGGGTTTTTTGCCTTCCTCTGGATCAGCTTGCAGGAAACAGGCCGAACTGGACGGAGGCTTTCTTCAGCCTTACAAACTGTGTTACTATGTTATCTAGATCTGTATTGTGTATTTTGTAGTATGAACTTGCTATTACGTTCCTTTGTCTCTCCTAGAATCCTCATCCCTCACATATCTGGTGGACACAACAGGGTCAATGTCTGATGATTTTCAACAGTTGAAGGTTGTAAATAGTTGGCTACTGGAGCGAGTGACTGCCAGGTTCCCATGCGGTGTTCGTCAGTATACCATGGTGGAGTTCAATGATCCATGTATGTTATCATGACTGTCCCTGGTTTTACATTATATTGCTTTGATTGACTTACTGTACATTCCGCTTGCAGATCAAATATGAACAGGTTATTGCAGTATCGTCATTGAAAATATTTAAACCAAACTGAACATATCACAATTGAAACAAAAGGGGGAAATCCATGGCTGAGCGTGCAGATTCAAGACACGAGCATACTCAATAGATAGTTGGCCAGTCCTGCCGAAACAGTTTTTTATTTTTAGATTTTTTACTTTTTAATGCGTATAGGCATTTTTAACAGCTTCCTGACATCCCCCGTACATGTTCGGCGAATGTAGGGTCTTAAAGATGGCGTTCACCCAGGAGCTACGTAGACTCCATACATTTTTTCCAGCTTCCCACTACAGTACATTGTATGCAAAATAAAATGGTGCCATTAGAAAATACAACTCAAACACTTTAAAGGAAATGTGTCATCAGAAAATAACCTATTGCTTAAATCACATTTTTATGTTTAACATATTTTTAATTTTCCATGTCACTATCTATATTTATACAAAAACCATAAATTCCTGCAGTTTTCCCACTGGCCACTAAGCCTAATAATAGGAACCACTTCTTGGTCTCTACTGATCACTTTACTGCAGTTATCTGCTTATCTATACACAAAGGTGAAATAATTACATGTGGGATTATAATGACAGATACGAGCACAGAGCATGCCTAGAAAATTCTGCCATAGCGGTCAATAGGGTCAGCTCTAGACCATTGTATCTATAGCCCATGGGGCTGCCGTAAAGCAATTCTTTCAATGCTTTGTAAATGCTGTTAAGAATAGCTCAGGCAAAATGTCCGCCCCCATAATCATGTTCAGGAAATAGAATTCAAAAAATCTGTAATCAGAACAGAAAAACAAATCTGATTTTAACTGGCAGAAAAAAATTATTGATGACACCTTTCCTTTAAGGTTCTCTAGGTGGGTTTCCTCTAGGTGCTACATTCGTACTATGAATAATCAAAGACGGGATGGGAATAATGAAACAAAAACTAATTGGAGGTATGCTGATGGTGGATAGGCGACAACTGTAGCAGGTTCTTCTCAGATCCCTAATGATAAGGAAAAGATAATAAGTAGAGATGAGTAAATTGAATCCACCAAAGTGGTATTCGATCCGAATTTCAGGATAAATCTGATTCGCCGCAAAGCCGAATTTCCTCTTGCTTCGTGGTAACGAATTTATTTAACCTGAAATAGTGTAAAAAAAATAAAATATCATATTTACCTCCTCCATTTGTTTGCGACGGGCTGGCCTCCGCCATCTTGATTGAAGATCTCGGCTGAAATCCCGGCCGGTGTGATGACGTCTTGGAGCGCCAGATCTTCGAGCAAGATGGCGGTGGCCGGCCTGTCGCGACAAAATGGAGGCGGTAAGTTTGATTAAATTTTTTAATGTTAATTTTACACAGTTTTTACACTAAGGGGTACAATGATGGGGGGTGGCACTATCGCAGCCACCTGTCATTGCATCCACTACTTACAAAAAAATGCGCTTCGTGACAAAGTAATACGCACCAATATCCAGGTAAGGGTACTTTTACACTAGCGTTAAAGTTTACCGGTATTGAGTTCCGTCACAGGGGCTCAATACCGGAAAAAAACGCTTCAGTTTTATCCTAATGGATTTCCAAATGGAGAGAATTCCGTTCATTATGCCTCAGGACTTCAGTTCAGTCCCTTTACGGTATTTGGCAATTTTTTGGGGGATGCATACGGATTTCCGGAGCCGGGAGGCAGTTTGGCAACGGAACTGCCTGTCGGAATCCTCTAACGCAAGTGTGGAAGTACCCTAAGGTAGAAACCTGAGGACTAAAGCCATGGCAAAAACCAGAGATATTTATATAATCTCTATGCCTAACACACAATTGGGATAAAACCATGGAAAAGACTGCACATCCTATCTGCCCTTTTTCTGTGACAAGGAGCCTTCATATAAATTAGGAACAAAAGGTAAAAGGTGGGGAATCCTCTTGAACGATATCATGAATGTTTTTGCTTGATTTCACAGCTGTTGGGCCCATTAGGATAACCGAATCAAAGCAGCAATTTAGTGATTTCTTCAACAACCTCATGATCTATGGAGGTGGTGATTGCCCAGAGCTGGCAATGCAAGGACTTGAACTGGCTTTGCAAAATTCTCCACCCAATTCTTTCATCCTGGTGTTAACAGACGCATCTGCTAAAGATTACTGGAATACATATCTGGTCAACAATATTTTCTCACTAATAGCATCCACAAAATCCCAGGTATGATCATTCATGATATAGTTATCAGTTGTCAATGTCACACAACACAGATGAATGAAGCCAGGGGCGGACTGGGAACTTAAAGCGGCCCTGGAAAAAACACCAAACGTGGCCCCATTTTGTAGTTGGGTCCAAATTGATGGAAGGCAGGACCAGAAATACCATATTGTGGCACATTATACCACCCCAACAGAGCCAAATACCACAGTCCATCACAAAATACTGGCAGCAGCACAAAGACATCCCCAAAAACTTCCACTGGCTGACCGTGAGGAGGGCCCAGGTGGCCCCTCTGCATGCGCCCACCAGGAAATTTCCCTGTAAGGTCTATGGCTAATCCGCCCCTGAATGAAGCATAGGTCAAGCACATGCAATGTGGCCCCATTTAAAGTCTATGGAACTGACAGGGACAGCCAAGTGCATCGCTCAGTTGTATCTATCAGCTCCTTAAACGTTCAGTGAAACAGGACACATATTCACTTGACACTCCACTCAAACTCATCACTGTGGTCATGCTGTGAGGAAGAATGGGGGCTCAGGACTCATGTTCTAATGATTGCAAGCACTAGACTAGAGTAGCAAAAGGATAAAGTCCTAAATGGGTACAGACTTAAAGGGGTCCTGACCCCCTGATTCTAATATTAGCAAAGTGAAAAGTAGAAGGAAGCAGCAGTCCAAAACCCTTGTGGAAGTACAGTTTATTCACCCATGGAATAGAGCAAGAATTCAGTTCCTCACTGGAATCATTCTCAATCAGAAAGTGAGACAGCCGCTAAATGCAGAGATATGGCAGAGCTCTCAGGGCACCATGTCAAATCATGGAGAACTGGCGCATGCACGCCAAACTTAGTGCTAAACACAGGTGTAATAACCCTACAGGGCAAATACATGTATCTTCAGCAGTGCAAGTAAAACTATAACTAAGGGATATTCTCAGGGATTGGTGGGGCCCCCAGTGATCAGACATTTATCCATAGATGTGTGTTAGATGCCTTGGCACCACTGACTCTCTCCTGGATCATCTCATTCCTCACAGACTTGATATCTCACATCTTCCATTCACACTCCACCTCCTCGCTCGTCCCTCTTCTGTTTGTGCCCCTTAAGGCTCTATCCTGGGACTCCTACTCTCCCCAAATTTAATAGAATAGAATATAGAATTTATTACCTTTTCTCCATCTCACTCAGCACCCCTAACAAACTTATCTATTACAGTCAATGGCTCCCTGCTCTCCCCAGTCCTTCAAGTTGGGTGGCTTATGAAAACCTTCAATTCTGCTCTGTCCTTCAAACCACATATCCAAGTCCTTTCCTCTGCTTGACGCTCATAAATATCTCTTGTATCTGTGCTTTTCTCAACCATGAGTCTGAAAAAATTATTGTACATGCTCTCATCAGCTTCTGCCTAGACTACTGCAACATCCTGCCCTGTGGCCAGTCCATCCTCAACTTTGCTGCTCAGAAAATCCATTAGTCCTCTCCTCTCTGGTGATCCCTTCATTGGCTCCAGATTGCCCAAAGAATCCAATACAAAGTATTTACTATGACAATCAAGGCCATTCACAACCTGTCCCCTCCATACATCTGATCTTCTGGTACATTCCCACATGGAATCTTTGATCCTCACAAGACCACCTTCTCTACTCTCCTCTTATCTGTTCTTCCCACAATCACCTCCAAAATTGCTCCTGTGCATGTCCCATACCCTGGAATTCTCTTCCCCCAGGGGCGGATTGGCCACAGACCTTACAGGGAAATTTCCCACGGGGCCGCCCAAACCCTCCTCTCTGCCACTGGCTGGGTACATAATAAGCGATCAGTGGTAATTAACTGTAAGAATCAGGGACTCATAAACCCGGCCAGCGACATGCCCTCCTGAATTCAACTATGTTCCACATCTCACCTCCTAGGCTCCCTGCTCCATATCTTAATCAGAGAGAACTCGAAGAGGAGGAGAGAAAATGGCCTATATTGATGGCCAACTCAGAGGGACAGCGTTTGGGGTATTTTGCGCTATGGTATTGCTGACCCCCCGACATTTGTTGTCCCACCTCCTGTCAATTTAGACCCTCCTACAATATGGGGCCACTTTTAGGAATTTTTTTAGGGCCACTTTAGGTACCGATTCCGCCCCTGTCTTCTCCAATACATCAGTCTCTCACCTACAATGCAAACCTTCAAATGAAACCTGAAAACCCATCTCTTCAGACAAGCCTACTGTAACCCGGCTGTCACAATACCGTCATATGAGCAGCTTTACCCTCACCTAGGCAAGGGTCATCATTGTTGACTAGTCACCACTGTAAATGGGCAGCATTTACTTTTCTGGGACATGTTGCTGATGATGTTGATGTATAAGACATGCCATCCATCAAGATCAATGATAAATTGTAGTGTGCTACGGATGAGCCATCAATATTAAAGGGGTTTTCCAGGAGTAGAATATTGATGGCCTACCCACAGGACAGATCATCAGTATTAGATTGGGTCCTCCATCAATTAGCTGTTTAAAGAAGATGCAGTGCTCCAGTAATGGCCAGTAATGTTACATTGACTGGTCCCATGGCCTACAGTATGTGCAACCCAGTCCCATTCAAGTGGATTGGGCTGGGCTGCCATACCAAGCACAGCCACTATACAATGTACGGCGCTGTCAATTAACACAAAAGGCATTGAAAAAGTCAACATTTAAAGTTTGCTACAACTGTATATTTAGTAGATTAAGTGTCAAGTTACAATTTGCTGTGTCTGTACTTTTTCCCTTTCGCCCTCAGGTTTTCTTCCTTATTACCGGCCTCTGTGGAACCATGAGTAATCCAGATTTCCTAATCTACCGAGATATTGCTGCAGCCAGTTTTGGACATGTCTTTCAAGTTTCCCTTTCAGATCTGAATAAAGTAATTGATCCATTTCTTACTTATATTCTATAGGGGTAACTATACATTGATCAGGAAGTCATAAAGGTGCATTAATACTGTTGTGGCGTTTGGAAGCTGAGTACCGGATGATTCACGTGATAACATAGTTGTCAACTGTCCTGAATTTGCAGGGACTGTCCCTGATTTTCAGAGAGAGTTCTGGCAAATTTGGGCTGTCCCGGGCCAGAAATGGGTGGGGCTTACATTAACTCTACCCATAAGGGGGCATTCCTTGGTGGTGTTGGGTGTTCCAAGAGAGGGGCTTACATGCCCTGAAATTACCAACTTTCAATTATGTAATACACATGCTTTTAGATGACTTTGTATGTGTGTTATGACCATGTGTCTGTACTGATTTTCATCATCAACCCATCAACACCTCATTGAAGGTCCCCCTGCCAGAATCTTGTGGTTGGTGAGTATTTATGGTGCAGCTCCAGTCCCAGGGCTATCTGGGACACTGCTGCAGAGATGTCATTTTTAAAACACGGTCTACAAGGGCAGGGGTACAATATAAGTTATTGTGGAAATACACCGAATCCTATTTTTAGCATTTTGGGTGGAGTTCTCCTTCAACAAAGTCCTATTCTAAAACGGGTGGTTAAGCTGCCTGTTATATACACTTGATTTCACCCTATAATGTACCTCATTTCCAGGTCTTTAAATACTTGGACTTCACTCTTTCGAGACCCTCAAACACTTCTGTGCGGCTTTTCTCTGGGGAGTATACTGCAGGCACTAACTCTGGGAGCTTTGAGGTTGCAGATAATTTTACTGCCCTGATAATAACCACAGATGGGGTGATCTACTCCATACAAGTACTGGGGCCTGACTGTAAGTACCCTGATTATGCAAATAATACTTACCCCGTCTGCTTTAGGTATACTTACTTATATATTCATATTTTGTGCAGCTGTTGAGCTTCAACTAAAACAGATTGTTTCCGAAACTTGGGGCTCAATGTATCTGCTGAAAAACCCTGGACATGGATTATGGACTATAATGATATATGCTGGAAGTCAATATTCTTTAAGAGTGGAGGGATTCACAGGTATTTTACTACTGACAAATATCTATCTATCTATCTGTCTATCTATCTATCTATCTATCTATCTATCTATCTATCGGCAAACAATGACAACAAGTAGTAGCTCTCTGCCATGTGCAAAGACACATGCAAACACTGGAAACATGAATAAATGTAAATTGCATTATTGCTACTATATACTTACTATATGAAAATTAAAAGCTCTTTCCGCACATTTTTTATTCAAATTGTGTTGGGCCCATCTACCAACGACAGGGTGGTTTCTAACAGACGGGACTTACACTAACAGACTTGCCTCTCCTGGGCCTAAGTGTACAAAATTCGAGGCAATGTAGAATCCAACTATGTAATACTCTGATTAGAATCCCCAGGCAGATGGGCGGGAATGCAAAATCCCTCTTTTTTATGCATAGTTTGGAGATGCTGGTCTTTCTTTTACATTGTACCTTTGGGGGGAGTGGCTGTCCCCTTAGGACAGTGCACTCCCATCCATCTGCCCAGGAATTCTAATCAGTGTATCACATAACTGGATTCTACATTGACTCCAAATTTTGTACTCTTAGGCCCAGGAGAGGCAGGTCTATAAGTGCAGGTCCCTTCTGTTAGAAGCCACCCTGTCGCTGGTAGATATACCCAACACAATATTAATTAAAATGTGCGCAAAGAGCTTCCAATTTTCATATAGTAATTATAGCAGCAACGCAATTTACATTACATATTCATGTTTCCAGTGTTTGCCTCTGTCTTTGTGCATGCAGCAGTGTGCTGCTACTTGTAGTTCTTGTTTGCTTTTACATTGCAGCCATGGTAGCTTGTACCTAAGCCCCTTATTTATGCATAGTTTGGAGGTGCTACATACTTACCAATGTTTAGGTTGGTAAAAATCGGGACATTGAAAACCCCACTCCCTGGAAACACCCAACTCCGGCCAGAAATGCCATGCTGGCATTTCCAGCATGGCAGCCCGAATTTCATGGGACTGTCTCAGAAAACCAGGGACAGTTCCTGCAAATTCGGGACAGTTGGCAACTATGGTGCTTGTCTAATATTCTTTTACGCCTCTTTCACACGGGCGTCATGTTTGACGCCCGGATAAGAGGCGGGTGCGTTGCGGGAATATGCGCAATTTTCCCGCGCGGGTGCAAACGTTTGTAATGCGTTTTGCACGCGCGTGAGAAAAATCGCCATGTTTGGTACTCAACCCGAAGCCGGACTTCATCACTGAAGTCCGGTTTCGGGTCTTCTGGAGAATTTATTATTTTCCCTTATAACATGGTTATAAGGGGAAATAATAGCATTCTTAATAAAGAATGCATAGTAAAATGAAGATGAAGGGGTTAAAAATAATAAAAGTTAACTTACCTTAGCCACTTGATCGCGTAGTTGCGATCTGTCCTCTCTTTCCCAGCATCAGCTAAGAACTAAAGGACCTGTGATGACGTCACATAACATGGTCCAATCACATGACATCACCATGGTAAGATGTTATAAGGGAAAATAATAGAGATCGGGTCCCGTTGCTAAGCAACCATGCGGGAAAATCGCAACGCATCCGCACTTGCTTGCGGATGCTTGCGATTTTCCCGCAGCCCCATTCACTTCTATGGGGCCTGCGTTGCGTGAAAAACGCACAATATAGAGCATGCTGCGATTTTCACGCAACGCAGAAGTGATGCGTGAAAATCACCGCTCATGTGCACAGCCCCATAGAAATGAATGGGTCCTGATTCAGTGCGGGTGCAATGCGTCCTCCTCACGCATTGCACCCGTGCGGAAAACTCGCCCGTGTGAAAGGGGCCCTAGACTATCTATCTATTTATCTATCTGTCCGTCTGTCTATCTATCTCTCTCTCATTTCTCTCTGTCTATCTGTCTATCTATTATCTGGACTAACTGGAGTAGTTGTTTAGAAAAAAAAAAACTTTTTCCCCTAGAAACGGCACCACTTTTGTCCATGTGCTATGTTTCAGATCAGCCCCATTTAAATTTAAGGGGTTAAGTGTTTTAAAAAATGTAAAAAAAAAAAATTGATACTCACTCTAACCAATCCGCACCCTCTTTTATTTTGACACTTACCAAACCATGCTGGTCTGTCTTGTCATGTAGAAAAGACTAACGTAGCCAATAACTAGCAGCAAGAGTGGCCTGCCTCATCCAGTCATTAGCTGAACAGGCTGTTCCTGTAAATTTGTAAAATTATAAATTTGGAACTTTTTTCCAGTGTCCATAAAAATGAATTTGATGCATCTTTGATCAGTATTTTGACCTATAGTGGCATGCAAACGTTTGCTCACTCCTTGCCAAAATAACTGAACAATAAAGCAAGTTGTTGGCATTTCTGACTGCAATACCAGACATAGCCAATGGACAAGGGCCGCACTATTCGTGGAAATAAGGTGATTTTTTTCTAAGACAACAGGTTTGCATGTTTGCCATCTATATAGATATAAACTGGGAACATTTGCCAAAGCTCTGCCATTTTTCATGTATAATTAATATGTTACCATCATTAATTATGATTTGATATACTCAATTTTGTTCTTTTTGTTCTTTTTTTCAGCCGTGAATATGTCATGTAAGTATCAGATGAAGTGACCTTGTGAATAAGAATGTTAGAGGGAGGACTGGGGACAGGAGGGGAATGGGGTGAGAAGTAGTAAAGAGGGTGATTAGGGTGTATGGTTGCTTTGGTGTACATTACTGTTGAGCGAAATCCATCCGAATTTCAGGGAAAATCCGATTTGCTGCAAAGCCGAATTCCGTGTGCTTCGTGGTAACGAATCGATTTTCCCTGAAGTGGTATAAAAAAAAAAAAAAAAATCATACTTACCTCATCCATTTGCTCAGGATGGGCCGGCCGCTGCCATCTTGATTGAAGATCTCGCATGAAATCCTGTACGCGGTAATGGATGACGTCACCACGGGCCACGCGAGATTTCGCACCAGATCTTCAATCAAGCTGGCGGCGGCCGTCCCATTGTGAGCAAATGGATGAAATAAGTATGATGTAATTTATTTTTAAAAACATTTTACACTGTATTATTACTTTCAGATGTCACGATCAGCTATGAACGTGGCACCTGAGGGGTACAATGGCGGGGTGCTGTGCAATCGCCGCTCCCTGTCATTGCACCCACTACTTACAATGAAATGTGCTTCGTGACAAAGTAATTCGTCACAAAGCTAATCATTTTGTAAAATTTGGCAAAGCAGACGAATAAAATTTTTGAATACTTCGTTCATCTCTATCTTATATAAGTGCACTACAATGGTTGGATAAAAATTGTTACAAAATATCCTTTTTTTAATCACAGCTGCCGGAGATTGCTCAGAATGTCATCCAAATGCTACCTGTGATGAATACGTTGGCCTCGTGGAATGCAATTGCAACGATGGTTTCATCGGAGATGGTTTTACCTGTTCTGATATAAATGAATGCGCCTACTCCTGGTCTAATAATTGCTCTTTTGGCATTTGTCAAAATACTTTTGGCTCGTACACTTGTCTCTGTCCAAGCGGTTTTACCACCAGCTCAGATGGCGTTTGTATTGATATCGATGAATGTGCCAGCCCTTATCTACACAGTTGCTATTCATCTGCGGCATGTATTAACTACAATGGCTTCTATTCCTGTGTCTGCCCCTATGGTTATATTGGAGATGGATTCCATTGTGAAATTAATGAATGCATCCATGAAGCTTGTGGCCTAGAGAATGAGTGCATCAAATCACTTGGGTATTACAGTTGTTCCGATCCATGTTCAAACCACACAGTTCTCGATGAACCCTGGAGAAGTACATCCAATGTGTATAGTTATCGATATGATTGTGACAATACCAAATACGGATGGTATCGCTTTATTGGCAGTGGGGGTCTTCGCATGCCAGAAAGGTGTTCACCAGAATACGGTTGTGGTACAGCGGCCTCAATGTGGTTGAATGGCATACATCCAATGCTAAGTGATGGTATTGTGAATCGCACCACTTGTGCCTCTTGGAGTGGATCCTGCTGTTTATGGTCATCTACTGTCCAGATAAAAGCCTGTCCTGGAGGATATCATGTATATAAATTGGAAGGAACCCCATATGGAATTTGTGATTTGTCCTATTGCACAGGTAGGTAATAGCCTAATATGCCGTACAAACTATTAGTCCTTGTTAAAACCTAATGCTGGCCAGACGCATGAGATATATGTTGATGTGACAAGCCAACCAATTCCCCGATGGCAGATTTCAGGGGCAATAAGGATCGGGCAAGTTGGAGTACAACTGACTGTCCTTTTGTTCTAGGGAAGATAAATAGCTGAGAACACATGTCTGCTTGGCCGAGTCAAGTAGCCATGTATATGAGGGGATTAGCTTCCAGCTAACTGAGTGTTTGGCCATACAGCTTTCATATGTATATGGCCAGCCCAGCTCCAATGCTTCCTCCCTCACAGGAATCTCAGGAATCAAGGTTGACATTTGGCAAATTATTTTTTGCATGGTCCTCACCAGGGTCAGACTGTCCCAATCAGGTTACCAGAGGGTCCACCGGTGGGCTCTGACTGATACCAAAGTGGGTGGACTCCAAAGGTCCCGGAGAAAAAGAAAATATTTGGAGCTAACTTTGTAGCTAATAACCTGCCACTAGGGTCCATTTCTTTGACTTATTAGACTGTATTGATGATATAATGATTGGGCCCTAAGAATAATTTATTCTGGTGGGCTCAAGGAACCCCTGTCTGGCACTGGTCCTCATAATCACCAACAACTCTTTTCTTCTGACAAAATTGTTTCTCTCCAAGGTAAAAAATCCAATACTGGCTCTTTAAAAGAACAAGAAATCTAGAATGAAGTATATCAGAACCTAGTTTATCAATCTGTGGGATTTACTGCATGTTCCTGAAACAAACTGGGCCAGAATTATCTATTTTTTTTAAACAATTGAGTGTTTTTAAAACACTTGTGAAAAATTTTGCGCAAGTGCTATTTCTCCACAGACTTCACCACTTCCCCAAGAAAGGGGAGTGACAAGGGAGGGGTGGGACCAGTTGCCCCCGCCACACTTATCTTCTTTTACGGCAATTTTTTGGCGTAAAAAAGAAAGAAGTCTACACAAGCCAGGGGCAGGAGTAGATATCAGTTTAGGAACACAGACTGCCGGTGCTATGCCTAATTTATGTCCTCATCATCATCCGGCTGCCCATAGTGTTATCATAGACCGGCGTATGCTGTTGGTCTATGATAATTCCGGCCTAATATCTTGGAAAAATACTGCAGATAACACAGGAGTTAATATACTTCTGATCCATTATTGACTTGCAGTCAGGACAGGGGGGGATGGCTCCAGTGCAGTCAGTTTTACAACCAGACTTGTGATTGTGAGAAGCATTAGTGGACACAACTGACCTGGGATACAGAGGAGAACTTTTCATAGATTTCTCACTTTTGATTGCTAGGGTAGAGTAGGATCATGGGAAAGGATAATAATATGATAGGAATTGCTATCATCTTTTTCTCCTTTTTTGTATATTTTGTATGTTTACTGTTCCTTTAACCTTAAAGAGCCACAATTTCTTAGCCCTTTTAAAGGCAAGTTGTCATCAGAAAATGACCTATTGTTTATATTAAATATATTTTATAAATATCTGATTGAATATTTAACTTTACATTTCATTATATAGGTATATAGTTAAAAAAAAATCAGCAGTTTTCAAACTGGCCACAGCACAATGACTTCCACACAGGTCACAGAGCATGCCCACAACACTCTCCCATTGAAGTCAATGAATTATCTGCAGACTAAAGGTTCTTAATCTTATATCCATGTGGCTGATGTAAAGCAAATCTGTAAATGCTGTTATCAGCTTGAGCAAGATGGTTGCTCCCATAATCATGTACAGAAAATAGAAAAAAAAAATCCAATCAAAAAATAGTAGTAGAAAAAAAGAATTCTTATCAGCATCTGCTTTTACTAAGTAAAAAAAATAAAGGCTATCAATTCTCTTTAAAGAGTACAATTTCATATAGCTCCACCCAGCAGGAAATGTTGAGGGAAGCATACTTACCTGCTCCCCAACGCTCATTTTCAGCTCTGTAAAAGTCTGGCATGAACGGAGTCATGTGTGTTGCTGTAGTCAACGACTGGCCGGCGCAGCAGTATCTCACCAAACGGGAGCCCATCCATGCCGAAATTTACATGTGTACACTGAAGTGCAGTAAAGACTGCAGTGGACCTTTGCAGCATTGGGGAGCAGGTAAGTATGCTTCACAGGTCCTGCTGGGTGGGTGGAGGATTTAAAAAGCTGTATGAACTTGGATAACCCCTTTAAGAGAATAGAATCACCTGTACCCATTCTCTCTTCAGTGTGAGGACCCGGTCCCTACCAAACACTTCACTATATCTTTGTATGCTAGATTCCTAAAGTTGGTCATACACATAAGAGAGAAAAATTCAGATCGACCCGTCAATATTGTCTGGATTGGATGTGCATGAATGGCCTTATAGGCTACACTACTATTGCTACAAAAAAACACTGGAAACCCAACCATCTAGACCTGGTGCTGTGCTCGGGTTAACTTATAACTGATCAGCATGATGGGAATTAAACCCTACATAAAGATATAGGGGTTATTTATTAAGACCGGCGTTTTAGATGGCGGTCTTAATAACCTCCTACGCTGGCGGTGGATCTGCCGAAGTTATGAAGAGGTGCCAGGCGTCTAAATGTAAGCCAGTTTTCTTGTATGTAATTGGACTGCCACATTTGGATTAAAGGAACACTTCTTGGCAACATTATCTTTTTGGGTGCTGCCTTCATTTTTCACTTTTGATCTCTGACGGAGCACTGGACATTGGCCCAATTGGGGGATGCACCTATTCTTCCCTTAGTGGGTGCTTTATTTATCCTTTATTTCTCTCTTGTTTTTAGATCCGTCCACAGCATCTGAGTCATGCGCAGCAGATGAAGAATTGAAACTAAGGGACGGAACTTACAAATGTTACTGCAAAGACAAATATGAAGTTGCTGGTACGTCTGTCATTGAGATTATGATACTTGTGTCTCTTGAATAAGTGGCACCCCCGCCATAAGAACCACTGATATAATTGACACAATGACAAAATGCTTTCCTAAATAATAATTAAAAATTATATTGAATTCTACTAATCCTACCTAAGGAGCTCTGGGAAACCCTGCATACAATACTAAATGCCAGGCGTTCATCCCATGCCATGTCTAGTCAATCAGTATCTCAGGTAGCGTATAAATAATATTCAGTAAACAATTTTATCTCAAACCTTCAAATAAACATATATACCTCCTGACAATACACATATTATATGACCACAACAGTTAGGGTAGATGGGGCTGCTTACAATTTAGGAAAATATGGTAACTGCTCATTGCTTACCTACAGTGGTGGATAAAGTAGACCATAGGCTATGGGCTGTCCCTAAAACTAGACCCCTCCTTCACCATTACCGGCCTGCCAAGCTGTGTCTATAGACATCACCTCCTTTCTGTGCTAGCATTGACTACCGGTTGCTGTAATTCCTCTTGTCAAAGAGCTGTGCCCCTACACACTGGCAGTATCCAATCATTACTGACAGTATCAGACTGTAAAGTCAGCCTGCTGACAAGGGGAATGGTAACACCCAGTTGTCAATTACACCTGAGCTACACAGAGACTTTTTGTATACATTTTACGTAATACAAGTCTTTACTAAAACAGACATGTCACTATAGGTGACAGATCCCTTATATATTCACGGACTCACAGGGGATGGCTTCTCTGATTGTGGATGTTCTCTTTCTTTTTCTTCTCCATCCAACCCAAGCTGCCATGATGACCTCTCTTGATGACCACAGAGTTTGCAGCATAGAAATCTTTGGCCATTCACTTCCACAGCCATCCCCAGCCTCTACAGCAACATATATAAATACAGACTCCAGACCATAACCCTAAATTCAGGCCCCAGTTCAGACCAAATACCGAACAACCACTGTATGTAATGTTCCACAAACAGGGGTTCTTGTCACACCTCTTTTCAATAATCCTAAACTAACAGTGGACTACTAAATATAAAACATAACTTTTAATATTAATTTCTATAAAAAAATTCCCATAAGAAACAAGTGCAAGGTGAGAACGGAAAAATCAGTCACCGAATTCAAAGCCTGGACAGAAAGTGACTATCAAAGCACATTATCCAGCTAAAATCAATACCAACGATAAGGGGCGGTATGGCAGTATCCACTCGCCATCCACCAAATCTGAAGGTGGGCGGTAGCGTGGAATCGAAATACCATTCACCTAATATTAACAATGGGCCGCGACGCCCGCACAGTAGCGTCAGATAATGGTCTTATCTGCCTCTCAAAACAGCAATGATCGGCATCCAGGCTAACATACCACAAGGACGCATAATTCAAATACAGAACAATAATTGCCTTACTGCATTCAGTGTATGGCATGTAACAAATTACCCTGCGGATGACTTAGGCTTAAAGTCCAAGGTATGTCCACCAGTTTCAAAGTCCGTGTCAGTGACTAGTATGTCTCCTGAATGACCCTAATAATAAATCCCAGTTCAGACCCTAGAATAAATACGGACCCTGACACATGTTCATGTGACCTAATCTGTACAGATCCTTCCGTAGTAACAAAATCTGCACACATATGGTCATGTGACCTTATCTATGCAGGTCCTTCAGCAGTAACAGGACCTTCACACATATGGTCATGTGACCTTATCTATGCAGGTCCTTCTGCAGCTTCTCGACCAAGGATCGCAGTGCAAAGCAGTTTTGTCAAATTTGCAGTTTTAACTGAGAATTCTGCAGCAAATACCGTGATAAAACCACACCGGCAGCACTTATTGGATAGTGTCAGACTGTGCAGTGACACACCCCCAACTAGTAACACCCAGCTGGATCTTTAGCAGTATCTTGGTAAATAATTCATAGAGTTCTAGTAGAAATAACAGAAGAATGGCACACCATGGAGATATAAGAAATTATGATCCACAGTTGGCAGGTCATCTTTAGGTTTACTTTCCCTTTATTGTTTTTTATTTTCCTTCAGTTTTTTTTCCCCATTCCTTCCACTTTAAGGCTGGCTTCACACGTCCGTTAAACGCGGACGTGAGCAGTCCGTGGTAGTGGTGGCTGGATTTGTTCTTTACAGCCGGAGAGCACGGCGTCATAGCTGAAGCCAGCCTAAGATCCTTCCAGCCTCCAGGTTCTGACTATATGATTTCATGTCATTATACTGTTTGACTATAAGCAGGGGTGCACCACCAATGAGGCCAGGTGAGGCGATCGCCTCAGACAGCACCAGGTAGGGGCAAGAGGGGGGCAGCCGAAGGGCCATGGGTAATGAGCGATTTCATTGTGGCAAAGAAGTTAGATTAGGAAATTGGCCGGGTGAGGGGGGGGGGGGCTGTTTCAGTTATCGCCTCAAGCAGCAGAAAGGCTAGGTGCACCCCTGACTATAAGGAGCTTCTTTGCGGCATTGACAAGTAAGTCTGTTTTTAATGGCTGATTGGAAAATGTATCATTTTTGCTTTTCATATGGTAGATATCGCAGACATACGTCCTGAGCTGACCTGTGATGTCTTTGACATGAAAGCCACTTTTCATAAGTGTCAGCTGAAGAGTCTGAACTTCAGTACCAGCTCCATTACTCTGAAAGACAGCAGCTGCCTTGGATTTCATGATGAACTGAGCACAAACACATTTACTATAAAGGCTCCACTTCAAGCAGGAAGCTGCGGACTTCAGATAATAGTAAGTTATATAGTTGGCAAGGTTGAAAAAAAAAACATAGATCCATCAAGTCCAACCTATAATCTTACTGTGTTGATCCAGAGGAAGGCAAAATCCCCCTGCCGATAGCTCCATTTTAAAGGGATTGTTCACCCCTGGTGACCTTTTCTAACTTGCTAGCTGATACTGATCTCTCTACATTCCCCTATGGCTTTCCACTGGCCCCTGTGACTGCAGATGTCCACTGTATGATGTAGGCTTCTAGCTAGGCCTGTCCTGACTCTCATGATGGTGTCCTAATGTGTTTCCCACCACTTTTGGCAGCCGACTCTTGATAGCTCAGTCGCTTGTTCACTCTGCTTCGCGGCTGCTTCGGCGAATTTTACACAATTTTGTCACAAAGCACATTTCTTTGTAAGTAGTGGGTGCAATGACAAGGAGCGGCGATTGCTCTGTCCCCTGTCATTGTACCCCTCAGATGCCGCTTTCATAGCTGATCGTGGCATCTGACATTGATATTATTGTGTAAAATAATTTTTTTTAAAGAATAATAAAATCATACTTACCTCATCCATTTAATCACGAAGAGTCGGCCGCCTCAATCTTGATTGAAGATCTAGTGCGAAATCTCGCGCAGCCTGTAATGACTTCGTCATGTCAGCTGGAGTGGTGGCATCATACATCACCGCGCACGGGATTTCGCATTGGGATCTTCAATCAAGATGGCGGTGGCCGACTCTTTGCGTCCAAACAGATGAGGTAAGTGTGATTATTTTGTTTTTTACCTCCATTCAGATTAGTTACCATGAAGTGAGCAGAAATTCAGCTTTGCAGCGGATCGAATTTTCCCTGAAATTCGGATTGAAGCCCACTTTGTGGCCTTGGATTCGCCCTACACTATTGCTAATCTTCTATGCAGGGTCCTGCAGGCTCTCTGGAGTGTTGGTCCTCACAGATGAGCTGCCTCTGGGGGCCTCATGGCCCAGAGGAGCTGGAGATAGATCACATTCCCTCTCACTCTCCAACTTTAGATTGACTCTCCCTAGGTCAGCCCCACCCTTGGCAGGAAGTCGGACCAGCCCGAGAGGGGATAAATGGAATAGTAAGTTCCATTCCTGTTACAGAACATTACAGGATATTACACACGCATCATTTGACCCAAAATGTTCTCACCTAGACCGTGGGTATTCTGTCACTCTGCTCCCTAGTTTTAGACCCACATCTAAACATATATCCTGTCCATTAGTGGATTTCACACCAAGGGATCCCTACCAATCATAAGAATAGGAAACCTGTGTCACGCTGTATGAATGGACTTGTGGTTCTCGCATGCTCACTGCCTCACCGTTCGTTCTTTATAAGACTGCTGGAGATAGTCAAGTACAGCTCTTGGCCATCTCAGGAAGTCCTATGGAGATGAACTGAGAGGCAGCGAGCATGCTCAACTCTAGGAACACAGGAAAATGCTCTTGTTATCATGGGGATTCCCAGCGATCCAACCCCCACTAATCAATACACTGACCTGTTGATCCCAACCCCTTTAAATTTGGTTAAAGTATAACAGTCCATGGAGCAGTTTACTGCTCTATCACCCTCTGATGCACCTCGTTACAATGTATTAATTGTTTATATCTTATATTTATTTAGAAAAACAAAACCCATGCAATTTATGAAAACACTCTGTATTTTACGCTGGAATCTATGGGATTAATCACAAGAGATCAAGAACTGGTTGTGACATTATCGTGCGCGTACCCACTGGACATGATCATCAGTCTGAATACAGCTGTGAATCCAATATTTAGGTAACTCATTTAGTTACATATTTTCTACCGCTAATCTTTCTGCTTAAGGGACGAGGATTCGGACAGTTATTGGGGCGAATGTTCATAAGAAAGTCGGTTCCCGATAATTGCCCTGAGCTACTGATCACTTAACAAGCAAAAAACCCTCATTCTTTGGGTTATTTCATCTTTCAAGAGGCACATAAATTCTATGTTTGCATGGGTTGTCACCAAACCAGAAATCTGTATGGGCATAAATGAACACAGTAGCGATTGTTCATCCCCATACTGAGGGGATAATGGTTGCATGTAAAGGAAGCTATTCTACAGTTGAATGATTGGGCAATGGTCGGGAATGAACGATTCTCGCTTCAGTCCATGTAAATGGACCATTAGGTGCGGTCTACTTGGTGTAAGTAAAAAGTGCCACTGTCCTAGAGGTCCACTGGAACAAGCAATTGCCCATCGTAAGCGCGCCATAACCATGCAATAGGTGTTGGCCAAATGGTCGACTGGTTGCCAGCTGTTTTACTTGACTTCAACCCAGCGCTCATGTTTATTTCAATGGGGAATGGGAAATAAGCTGCTGCTTGCTCCCTCTGGTAGTGGCTTTACTCCCACGGGAAAAAAAAAATTGATCATGTTGAAATTCAGCATGCCTAATCATTCTTTCTGCTGTCAGAGAGTGGTGATGAGGCTCCGTACACATCAGGTTGTCAGCCAAAATAGGTAGGTTTGGTGTAACATTTTGTTTTTATTGAAATTTTTCATATGAAAAAGGCATACAACACTATTGTGTTGTCAAATTAAAGAAATAATAAATCTTGAGATACTCTTTATTTTCAAGCTTGTAAGGACCGTAGTCTTTATTAACAAACTCAAGACTTTGAAAATAAAATCATATAACGCAATCTATACTTTAACTTATGTTATTATGATATTTTTATGTGTGCTGCATGCCTTTTAATGTATATAACAGAGATAACTGGGGGAGGGTAAGAGAATTTAGGGCTGGGGGTATCAGAATATGAGCTTGACTCATCGGTATTTAGACTTAAGATCTAGAGTTAGTCAAAGAAGGTTTAAGATGAAGTAATGCAAACACTACACAACTTTGAGAAGTCAAAACTAGTGAGAAAGGATAAGTTACATCACTACCATGAAACATGGGATCTCTGGAACTCATTTGTCAAAATAGGTAGGTTTGGAAGACCTTTTTGTAATGTGTATGGCCAGCTTTAGGAAGGATCTCCTTTCACAAATAAAATAAAATAAATTAAAATGTTGATCAGGATTAGAAAAATACCATGATCATTTGCTTTATAGCAGCTCTATCGCATTTGGCTCAGCTGCAGTACCAGACACAAAGCATGGACAAGAGGGGCGCTGTTTTGTGAATTAAAAACACCCTTTTTTTTTCTCTAACTTATCCATTCATTATCGGTTTGTTGCACTTTTAGAACATTACTTACATAGTAACCATTTGCATCCCTACAGCTCCACAAATATCAGCGTTGGAGGGACTGGACAATTGACTGCATACATGGGTCTTTATCAAGACAGCAGTTACTTGACCCCATATGAAGGATCCCGAGTTGTACTCTCGTCCAAGTCCATGCTGTACGTTGGCGTCTTCGTTGTAGGAGGAGACACTTCTCAGTATGTTGTCGTAATGAAGAACTGTTATGCAACACCTTCAGCAGATCCAAATGATGCCATGAAATATTACATCATCAAAGACAGGTACAGACTGATGGTATCTCAAAAAAATTGATCCCAAATAAAATTGCTTTATGGGTGAGAAAGCTGCCAGGTGGGGCTCAGAAAACATAAAACACCAAGGGTGTACATATCATAAGAGGAATAGCATGCGGCTGCTGTGGAACTCTTGGAATAGCCTCCGGTTATTCCATCTATTTTGCTAATGGATGATGAGAACCTGTGTAGGACCATCCCCAGAAGAACATCATATTGGCATCCAAGGCATAGGGCTCAGGTAGGCAACCTCTGGCGCTCCAGCTGTTGTAAAACTACAACTCCGATTGCTGGCCCCCGGCCTAGGGGCTTGCAAGCATCATGCTCATACATGCCGGGTGCCAAAATTAGGCACCATGTTTGGGAAAACATTAGTTTCTCCGTTAGTCGCCTTCTCTTCTACATATGCTCATTATCTTCGATTTAGAAAAGCTTCCTACTGACTTTGCAGGTATTGACTATCTTAATGTGACTGGCTGTATTATTCTCCTCTTTAGCTGTCCTAACAAACAAGACTCAACCATTAGCGTCCCAGAAAATGGTGTCTCCAGAAAAGGTCGCCTGTCACTGCAACTGTTTAAATTTGTTGGCAATTATAACTATGTCTACATTCACTGCGCTGTGAGCCTGTGTGACGTCACTGCTGGAACCTTTGTCCCTGTAAGTACAAGCTGTGCATAATCATGTTTTACATGGTTTTGCGTTCTGGGGTATGACCACATGGCGGGATTGTTACTTTGCAGGTGCCACGTGGCCATTAACAATGCAGATTAGCTAAACAGCCAACTGCGGCTTCTACGGCTGATGACCACAACATTTTGGTCGTACCTCTAGCATAACATGCCTTTTACATGACTTTATAGCAAGCAATTCCCTTGTAATGATATAATTCTATTATTGCAGTCATGCTCTGGAATTAGGTCCCGCAGTGCAGCAACTGAGGAAAGCTACCAATTAAAAGTGGGTCCAATTACTCAAGCAGGTAAGAATCCCAGTTGTGTGCAGATCAGTAAAAGATCTCCTGAATCCTAACATAGGCCTCTCACCCAGTTAAGCCAGTACTCTCTGCTCTACACCGATGTGGGCAATCACCCTGAAACAGCTGTTTGCAGATGAGATGCTGGCTTCGTTATTACCCAAGTTATGTCTTAAGGCCTGTTTAAAGGGTTGAACATTGACGTATAGCATCTGGTGGCAATGGAGGAAGAGCTTGCTAAGAGCTCATTTGCAACCCTTTCTTTCCAGAATTGCCTGGCTTATAAGACTCTTCATGTGGATTAGGTGCTCTCCATAAGGAGATATAGTATCCCCTGAACACATGTTCTCTATTAACCCCTTAACGACCAGCGCCATACATGTACGGCGCTGGTCGGGAAATTAAAGATGGCGCCCGCTCCTGCCCACTGCGGGCACCATAGCCATGGGTGGCCGCCTGCATCTTTTAGCAGACACCCACGGCTAATGTCCGCAACCGGCAGTGATGCCGATCGTGGACATTTAACCCCTCATATGCTGTGGTCAATCCTGACCACGGCATCTGAGCGCGCTGAAAACCTCCGGCTCCCCTGTGTGGCGATCGGAGGAGCCGGAGCATTTATACAGCAGCCTGTGTCTTTATGAATGACATGAGGCTGCTGCATAGTAATTCCTATGGAGCCCTTGCCTGTAATAGGGCTCCATAGGAAAGTAATAAAATCATCATAGATTCCAAGTTGCAAGTGCATTGGAGTCTATGATAATAGCAATCAGATGATTGCATGTTATAATTTCCTATAGGAACTATAAAACAGTGCAAAAGTTTTAAAAAAAAATTATTAAAAAAACATAAAAATTCAAATCACCCCCTTTTCCCAAAATATAAATAAAAGAACTAAAAAAATTCACATCATGGGTGTTGCAATGTGTGAAAACGCCCATAGTATAAAAATAAATGTGTGAAAACGCCCATAGTATAAAAATATAAAAATATATTCCCCATATGGCAAACAGAAAAACGGAACAAGTGTCCAAATGGCCGATTCACCGTTTTTGGTCGCTTCATTTTCTATAAAAAATGATTAAAAAGTCATACACACCCCAGAATGGTATCAATGAAAAGTTTACATTGCCTTGCAAAAAATTAGCCCCCATACAGCACCGTACACTTAAATACAAAAAAGTTATAGGGGTCAAAATATGGCGACAAAAAAATAAAACAGATTTTTTCCAACTTTTGAATTTTTTTTATCACTATCAAAACGCAAGAAAAACTATACATATAAGGTATTGCCGGATTCGTACTGACCTGTAGAATTTATCGTACATTGAACGTCGTGATTAAAAAACCCGTACAACTGTGGTGGAATTGCTTTTTTTCCCGCAATTTCACCCCATTTGGAATTTTTTTCCCGCTTCCCACTACATCATATGCAATCATAAATGGTGGTGTTGGAAAGTACAACTTGTCCTGCAAAAAACAAGTCCTCATATGGCCATGTGAACAGACAAATAAAAAAGTTATGGCTATGGGAAGGCATGGAGCGCAAAACAAAAACGCCCAAAAAAAAACAACCTCTGGGCTTGAAAGGGTTAATATATAATTAAATACCACACGGTATCTATTGCCCATAATATTGTATATACATATCATTTTCATGTCTTCCTTCTAAGGCACACTGCCTGGTAGGGTTGACCCTGCTGCTTACAGTTATACAGTTCAACTAGCCATAATATGGCTCCTTAAAAAAAGCACCTATCAGCAGGATCAATCCTACAAAACCCTACTACTCAAAAGGGTCGATCCTCTTGATTAAAATGATACCTGTTCCGGGAAAATCACTTGCAGCGTTCCCTAGAAAATACTTTTTTTAAATGCAAATAAGGGTTTTAGTGTGCTGATGGGCGTGGCCTGTAATGGAAAGCTGAGGAGCTGAGCGCACTAAGGGGCTAAGCCCCACCCCTGAGTACACTAAAGTCCTTATTTACGTAGAGAATGGCATTTTTTTTTCTTGGGAACATCGCAACTGATTTTAACAAGAGAGGTATGATTTTAATCACCAGGATCAACCCTATCAGGCAGTATGTCTGGTTTAATAAGATTGTTCCTGCTGACAGGTACTCCTTACGAAGCTATATTATGACTAGGTGTGGAAAACGTAGAAAAGGACAGGAAGAGAAGGGTAGAAAGGTTTCAGGATTAGGGCAGAGTTGTTTTATGGTATTTTTAGGGATTGAATGTTCCCAATTAGGAAAACTGTAACTACACACATACCCCTGTAAATATGCAGATGACTCAGATCCATAATTTAAAGAAAGTGTCCACCTACCATATGCCATTTATAACACTGAGGGGAATTTAGGCACCCTCATGCATCAGGGCCCAGGGGTGACTGCTACCTCTGCAGCCCCGGAGCTCTTCCTACACCGGTCACAGCACCACCACGGATAATGGATGGGATGGCACTCTGCTGATGGTAACCATCACATGACAGCTGAAGGAGGGCATTCCACATACAGGTCAATTGCACTATTTTTAGTAACCATGGGGATGTTCTGTTTGGGTGTTCACATTGATTTCTCATAATGAAATGTAATCCAGGGGAAAAAAAACCTTAAAGGGGTTGGCCACTTAATGGGTGCTGATGGACGGCACCCTCCGTCAGAGCCCATTTTTGGAGCACATCGCCTGAAAACAGGTGAGCAGACATGGGCGTAGCTATAGGGGTGCAGAGGTAGCAGTCCCTACCTGGCCCAGGAGCCTGAGGGGGCCCAAAGACCCTTGTGCCGCATAGGAAGACACACAAAGCACTGAGGGAAGGGGGGCCCAAGCCGAACTCTTGCACCAGGGCCCATAAGCCGTTAGCTACGCCCCTGTGAGCAGACCTTTATGTATTCTTGAATTAGTCATATTAAACCATTGGCTCTGATTACTTTAGTTTAATAATATCTATTACTAGAGTGCACGGTCCCCAGCCCATGTGCAGTGAGAGATAGGGGCCAGCCATTTTCTTCTGAGAATTGTCTTTTCAGACGCAAAGGCCTTTCAGTTCATAGGCCAGATGATGCTGTTTGTTGATATGCCAGTCAGTAATTAATTTTTGAATTCTGAATGGTCACTGAATGGTTAATCCACTTATGTATTCCTTTACAGAACCACTACCGGCTAGCCTAGTTGCAGGCTGTATTGGTAAGTATGGCATTCCGTCATAAATAAGGGTGTCATTTAAAGGGTGTGTGTACTTTTGCAACCAGTTTTTCTTTATTGCTCTAATACAGTACCTCTGGAACTAGAAAACAGATCAACACTTCAAAGAATCCTGAAAGTTCTAACCCTATGCAGACCATTGTGTTTCCATGGCTACAGACTACAAACAAGTCGTTTTAGTAGTCCGATTTTGCATACGGATGTTAGAGCCTGCCAAATGAAACCGCACACAGGGTTTGTTTGTAGACTGTAAGCAGGGAGACACATAGGCATGCAACGGAGCTGTATACACAAAATCATAGGATGGTTTTAAACAGGAAAATTTGCTTTACAACTTTTATTATATATTGGAGAGTTAAAGGGTTTTTCCAGGAGTTCAATATTGATGGCTTATCCTCAGAATAGGTCATCAATATCTGATTGGTGGGGGGTCCAACTCCTGGCACTTCTGCCGATCAGTCTTTTGAAGAGGCCGTGGTGCACCTCACAGCTTACCAAGAACAGCGCCGTACACTGCATAGTGGCTGTTCTTGTTATTGCAGCTCAGGCGTGTTCACTTGAAAGGGACTGAGTCGCACGTACACCATGTGATTGATGAACGTTACATCTCTGGCCTAGGGAGAGGCCTCATCTCTCATCAGAGTGTCCGGCCTCTACATACAGCTGATTGGTGGGGTTGCTTGGGGTCAGACCCCACCAATCAGATATTGATGACTTATCCTTAATTCTTGTCTGACAAAATGTTCTTGTTTTCCAGGTACACGTGCATCATCTGCCCTCCTTGGCTTTGGCCTTCTTCTGATGACCCAAGTTTTGTTTGTTTAGACCATCAGCTGAACCCTGGGTCGGTGTGACACTTACATCTTCCCATTATTTCTCATCTACATTTATTTTCCGTAGTAGTCACTTATATCACTGCCATGTAATAGTGGCATGCAATTCGTAGTGATTTTAACATTCAACCCTTTGAAGTCATCTGTGAAGACAAGAGGGAAGAATACGGGTCTACGTATTGTAGCTCTACACATAAAACTTTTATCTCTATTATACAAATTACCATAGGAGGTTGTGTACATAATACATTACACATGTACTGTAGTCAGGGCAGAACCGGGTGGTCTTGCTCTATTAATCTATATAAATGTCATAGAGGAGGGTTCCCTGATTAGGACTTTAGGAGCCCCCTTTCTTCTATGAGCTAGAAAAGAGGACCTCTTCCTGCCGTGGACTGCTTAATATTTCATTTATCTGAACGGCTGCCATGTTATTCTACATTTCCCATGGAGAGGAAATGTCAAGGCCAGCTTCCACAAGCAAAATCAGCAGGGGTACCTGGAGCAAGACCAACAGATCAGAAAGGCATCGTCTCTGGTGAGACAACCCCTTCAAGGTCATGGGCTGCAGACCCTTGTCCTGAAGATAGGTTGATCTGAATTAAAGGGGTTCCGCAGTTCTTTTAAACTGATGATCTATCCTCTGGATAGATCATCAGCATCTAATCGGCGGCGGTCCAACACCCAGGACCCCCACCGATCTCACTGTTTACAGTAGGCCCAGTGACTTAACGACTAGTATCACTGGCCTGGGTGGGGCTAAGCTCTGTTTACTTGAATGGAGCTTAGCCGCGCCCAGGCCAGTGATACTAGTCGTGACGTCACTGGGCCTGTGGTAAACAGCGAGAAGGCCACTGCGCTCCTGGAGCGCCGCTGCCTTCTTAAAGGCACCCCGGGACTCCCGCTGATCATATGCTGATGATCAGTGTAAAAGAACTGCAGAACCCCTTTAACATTACATTTGAGCTGCGTTTCTCTCTTGCATTTTGTTTCCTTTTTTGCCGGCTTTGTACTTGAAGTCTATGGAATGTTGGCCCTGTGGGCCCCACTGGCCAATGACCATTGTCTGAATGGTTGGTCCCCAGCACTTTAGTGCCAAAATGTCTCATCATCACAAGGTTAGGCTTCATATACTGTATATAATATTAAAAAGCAGAGAAATTGCCCGTAGCAAGTAGTCATTATTTTTATTGTAACCCCAGCATTTGCTCCTCTATGAAGGCTCTGTATTGTCAACTTTTGTTAATCACATCCTATTAATTGAATTAAAGGCTTTGCAGAAAATTATTTAAAATTTGTTGTCATTTCCAAAATGCAAATTAATGTTTGAATGAAATTTTGCTTATCTGACCCTTAAACTTTGCCTGGGTACAAGGTTTATTTTTAGACATTGACACATCCTAAAATCTGCATACAGTAGGATTTTGGAAATCAACATTAAAGGAGTTATCCACTCTTTATAATTGTGGCCTATCCTTAGAATATCCTAGATCAGTAGGGGTTGACACCAGTGGCGTAACTATAAAAGACTGGGCCCCACAGCAATTTTTTGAATGGGGCCCCCAGCCCCCAGTAATTTTTTCACAACCGCTTTCTTTCATGCCGCCCCCTTTCCTGTGGCTAGTAAAGATCGCTCTCTCAGACCAGGCCCAGCAGCTGTTCCATCCATTTTCTACACTGTCTATACTGCCACTGTATATAATTTCATTGTGTAATACTGTTGCGGGGGCCCTGACAAAATCTTTTAGTCCTCCTCCTCCTCCTAGATGGGCTCCTTCGGGTCAGGGCCCCAAAGCAACCACTTCCCCTATAGCTATGCCCCTGCTGCACTCCCATGATCAGCTGCATCAAATTAGCTCTGTACACAATGGACACAGCCATGTAGTTTAGGTGCCGGAGCTACTCTGATACAGCGAATCGGTGGGGGTGTCAAACTCCTACCAATCTGATATTGATGGCCTATCCTGAGGATAGACCATCAAAAATAAAAATACTATAAAATCACTGTGCCTAATAACTGGAAAAACACCCAAAAGGAGGATTGCAGAATAGAAGGCAGCTGACCTATTGGATAAAAATAACGGTCCAGAACAACACAAACAGACTGAACAGACACTACAGAAATTCTCAGGAACCCAGATTTATAGAGACAATAAATAAGAACATGTACAAACTAGAAGATACTTTTGGAACCCAGACAATCCACAGACACCAGTCCTGCAGTGATAAGTGCGGAGACCAGTACACACATGACAGAAGCTGCAGGAACACAAACATACTGGATAATGGCACGTGCAGACGTACCACATACAACACACATGACAGCAGCTGCAGGAACCCATACACAAATGGCAGGACCAGGAAGACTCCAGGCAAAGCTACAGAAGCAAGGCAGGCAGAACCAACCGGATTAACGAAGCGAGCATTACTGAACAACTAAGGCCTCTTTCACACTTGCGTTGTGTGGATCCGGCGTGCACTTCCGTCGCCGGAAATGCCCGCCGGATCCGTCACAGCGCAAGACAACTGAAAGCATTTGAAGACTGATCAGTCTTCAAAATGCTTTCAGTGTTACTATGGCAGCCAGGACGCTACTAAAGTCCTGGTTGCCATAGTAAGTAGTGGGGAGCCAGGGGAGCAGATACTTATAGTCCGTGCGGCTCCCGGGGCGCTCCACAATGACGCCAGAGCGCCCCACCCGCATGGATCACGTGATCCATGCGATCATGTGATCCATGCTCATGGGGCGCTCTGACGTCATTGTGGAGCACCCCGGGACTCGGGAGCCGCACGGAAGGTAAGTATGCCTCTCCCCTGCCTCCCCACTACACTTTACCATGGCAGCCGGGACCCCCGGATTAATGCACTTCAATGGGGTTACGGCGTTACGGCATGTCTTCCGGATTTTTGGACGGAGACAAATCCGCAGCATGTTACGGTTTTGTCAACGTCCAAAAAACGTTCAAATACTGAACGGAAGACATCCTGATGCATCCTGAACGGAATGCTCTCCATTCAGAATGCATTCGGATAAATCCTGATCAGTATCTTTCCGTCCTAGAGCCCCGAGGAAGGAACTCTAGGACGGAAAGGAAAAACACCAGTGTGAAAGAGCCCTAAGGTCTAGAAACTGGGGTAAAGTAGAACTGGCTTAGTTGCCTATAGCAAAAAATCAGATTACACTTTACATTTGTCTAAAGGTGGTCTGGAAAATGAAGGTGGAATCTTATTGGTTGCTATGCGCAACTAACAGTATTTCCTTTGCATCCGTTTTGATAAATCTCACACATCCCATGCCAAAAAAACATCTTTAAGGCCCATACAAGCTGGTCAGGTCACTAAGAGGTCAAACACTTGAAAAACCCTTTAATCTCCTCTGTAGGGCCACTGCACCTACAAATTATGAGAATAGTCAAAAGAAACATAATCCCTTTGAAGACTGCAAGGATTTAAAATGAATCGCATGGGGAATCTGAGAGGTAGTTGGAGGAAGAAGTCTCCTCGAGATACGTATAGTAGTAGACAGAGCTGTACACAAAAACAAAAGACCCAGAACAAGAGATTACCTAACTTGAGCGAGGGATAGAGCGAGGTGAGAGAAAATATCTGGAAGGTGATCCACCCCTACCATCTGTGAACTGTGAGGAACATTAAAGTGTTGGTCCTCTCTATGAGAAGCTCTTGCATTGCTTCAATAAAGTTGACTGTTTCCCTGCTTCCATTTGGCCATGTTAATAACTT